>JAODJW010000117.1:21614655-21625867 GCA_026777045.1 Hyperopisus bebe | reverse complement strand
CCCCCCCCCCCCCCCCCCCGTCCATGTTCTCACAGTGGTTCTGCCCCCGCCGCCAGGCGAAGAAGGTGAAATATACGACGACTTGGACGACCCAGATCTGAACGTCAGGTGAGGTCCTCACAGGGAGCGGCTGTGCCGCTGAGTACCGTGCATGTCCCCACGTGAGTCGCCGTTTTCTCACGCCTCTGTGTGCGTGTGCAGACGGGGCTGAGCGCTCATTCTTCAGCCTGTATCACTGTGGTGCCTAAGCCGTAACCCCCCCGCCCCACCCCCGACACCAGCCTACAGGAGTCCAAGATCTCACCCAAAGCCCGGAATCTCCTGAGTGTGTTCAAAGGCTGGGACGACTGGAGGAGAGGCACAGCCAGGAGTAACCAGTAATCCTCACCTTTGCTGGGCATACAACTGACCATTAATCAGCACGCTGTTTCCTCCAAATTCAGCTTCTGCCAAACGGACTCTAATTCATAACCGTTTTAACTGGACCCACTCCCACAGCCAGTGTGATTGACTGTGATTCCACAGGCTTGCCTCAAATTCTGCTGATTTTTCTAATCTTTGATTACTTAAGTGTTATGGGACATTTGATTGTGCTCCACTGTCAGTCAGCTTCGGAAATCAAACTGCCCGCCGCTCTCTGCAGATGGTCCCCATATGTATCTGTAACAGTGACTTCCTCCTGCCCCCTCGTTAACCTCAGATACATGCTGCCCACAGCATCTGCACTTGCCTGAATGCATGTTTGAATCCACGATGCTTTCACAGCGCCATCAATCAACTTGCCCTCAAAATAGCCATGATGAAGATCCTTGCAGATCCTTAATCTCTTCACCTGGCACTTTCTCTGCTGCATGCCGTGGCAGCTGCTTATCGTGGCTCTTTCTCCTTTGTGTGCTTCCAGAGTCCCACCCCCGCCTCAGTTCACTCCTGAAGAAAATGCAGGTGAGGCCTGGTGACCACGCCCACATCGACTGCTCCTGGAGATTCGGTTCCTGTCTGATGTTTACAGTATAGAAATGGGCTGCCAGCCCAACTGGGGGATCCAGAGTAGCTCATAATTAACACAACCATCCATCCATCTATCTGTCCATCCATCCATCCATATATCCATTTTTGATACCTGCTTATTAATTCAGCAGAGTACAGAGCAAAATCTAGGAAGCATTAGACCAGCACCGTGCGCAGGATGCAAGTCCACTTCAGGGCACTCGGACCCTTGATTAGTTCTTCGTAGTGCACATGTGCCTCTCAATACTGATATTCAGAACCTGCTGATTCATTGCTGTGTATCATTTTGTCCCCACCAAAAATACAGCATCCCCTGTTGATGAGGTGTATGACGACGTGGATGCCCCCATCGCTGGGTAAGCCGCTGCCATTGAGTCCTGCTCTTACCTTCTCGACAGCTCCGTTAAATATAAAATGCCGAAGCGGTTCTCCGGGAATGGCTGAATGCTGTCATATGATGTGGAATTCCGGGACCTTAAATCAGTCTCTGGGTGTCAAGTTCACTTACCGCAGGTCTGAACCAGGCAGGGAGCCAGTGAGTCACTCCCCTCTTTTTCCCCAGCCACACGGCCAAGCCCAAGGGCAAAGTGGAGGACCCCAAGAAGCAGAAGAAGTTTGAGAAGGAGGAGAAGGAATTTCGGAAGAAGTTCAAAGTGAGTTCTACCAAGCGTGCCCTACTGCCCTCGGCTGTGTCCCCCTGAAACCTCACATCTTCTCGGTCCCTTGGTTCTGCTTTTTATGGCCCCTGGAAACATTAACATGACAAGGCAATGTGATCTTTGCTGTTGGCAGTTTGAAGGAGAGATCCAGGTGCTTGACCACGTGACTGTTTTAGCGTCACTCAGCGGGAAAAAGTGGGGGGCCAAAGAGCTGGTGCTTAAACCAGGGGAGACCCTGGACGTCATTGTGAAGGCTGTGGACGGCAAGCTGATCTGCAGGAATGAAGAAGGAAAATGTGAGTCTGAGTTAACTGCTGAGGTCTGAGGTGTTTTAGGAGGTCTTACCTACCAGGGGGAAGGGGGATTAGAGAAGATCAGGCCAGTTTAAAATGTAAACTAAACAATGTTTAAAATGCAAACTAAACTAGGTATATAGTACTAGTTACACTGTTACTATAAATCGGTTCCATGTTCATTTCTGAAATAACATACCGTGTTTCTCTCTTTGCTTTGCAGTCGGCTATGTGTCAACAAGCAGTGTTGTTATGGAGTAAGTATTTCATCGAAAAGTCAAACATTAACATCAATACAAACATGCTGCTGTAGGTCAGACACAGATGCCAGTCAGGTTCTCAAGCATCTGCTCATCCACATGGTGCACAGAAACATCACAGCGCTGCCCAAACACCACGATCCATCAGCACCATCATAAGCCCATCTACTCCTCCACCAGCCTCTGAAACGTAGCAAGTGAGCCAAGAGTTCACTGCAATACAGAAATCTTTCCATGACGAAATCTCTCCTCTCTTGCTTTCGCAGGGATTCGGACATCTACGATGACATCAGAGATGGTATGCTCTCCGTATATATTTCAGTCCTCTATGGCGGTGTTTCCCAATCCGGTCCTCGGGGACCTGCAGACAGTCCATGTTTTTGCTTCCTCCCAGCTCCCAGTAGGGAGGGAGCAAAAATGTGGACTGTCTAGCCGGCAGGTGGGAAGAAGCAAAAATGCAGACCGTTTGTCGGTCCCCGAGCAGAGGTGATTCTAGGGACTCTGGGGGCACTAGGCAAAAAAAAATCCATGGGGCCCCCCAATTCCCCCTCCCCCAAGGTAATATGTATTACCTTTATTTCAACGTGACGTCCAAATTAACGATATCAACAAAGAGAAGTGCAAGTCCTTTATTATCACTTTTGTGATAAACAGAATACACAGATAGTACATTGCAACAACAAATCTGTTCTATCTAATCAGCTGCCCTCAGGGGCCCCCTTACCGTTCAGGGACTCAGTCAGCTGTCTGTCTGTCCTGTTGTTACACTCTGTCCCTGAGGACTGGGTTGGGAAACAGTGCTCTATGGGAAAGCACAAGTATGGAATCTTACAAGGACATTAATGGATAAACTGCTTGGCGAATCGAGCTGTTACTTTAAGAGCCCCTTAGCAGTGTGGCAACTTCCTTTGAAACACACTGTATGGTTTGTCTGGCTCCTTCTGATAGCTCTGCTTTGTTCTTTTGCAGATTGCATCTACGATAATGATTGAAGGGTCACTGTCACCCTCTCGCTGTGAAGCGATGTGTGTTTTCTCCGTTTGTCTTTGTAATTGTGTGTAAAGCTGACTGTGTTTACTGCGTGAAAGGGGCGATGAAAGGGGATCGTGCTTCAAAAAGTCCTCATCAGCCATGTGACTGTTCCATCTGCGATTGGCTGATAGAGTAGAACATGGCCAGGAAAAATGAACCAGCAAACCAAAATCTGTGCCCCACTAGCCTGAAAATGATCCATTCTTTCCAAGAGTTTCCAATAGTTTGGTGCTGAATAGATGAGAATCAAAGCCATCAATGTTTTCCATAATACAAACCATCACTCATCCAATATCCAGCCCCAGGCAACATTTTTTTCTCAAAAGCTCCCATATGAGTCCCACATAGGCTCCCCAGCCAATGAGAAGACCCTCTGGATTTACTACAAACATCTCCTTCTCGTCTCCTTCTGCTGCACAAAAGACCTACACCCAGACTGGAGACCAGTCAGACACAAAGCCAGGTATTGGGGGTTTTTTGGTAACTGGAGCTCCAGTGGACCTTAAATTTTCTCAGTTGAAAAAACAGAATTCCTGCAGATTGAGTTGTATTTTCACTTTCTAAGCCCCTTTTTATTTGTCCACCACTTCAGTGGAGATACTGAGAGCCATGCACCCTGATCCAGTCCCTTTTTAACCAGGCCTCAGCGAACGAAACCGCTGCGTGTTCAGTGTGTGAATGTGTGCCCTGTAATCGCATAGCTTGATGATTAAGCAGTATTTTATCTGTGTTTGTTTGCTTGTTCTTCTCCCTCATATGATAAAATGTCTTTTTGGCCTTTTATAGATTTCTTTTTGGAATAACATGTATATTTTGCTCACCATAAAAAAGGGAGAAATGTGTGATGTTCCCTGTATTTATGATCATTAAATTTGTCTTATCTCATTTGCAAATAATGAAACACTAACGACCTCAAAGGCTCATCTAGGTCCTCCATATGAAATCAGATTTACTGCAGCTTCCTCTATCATTAACTTTGACTGCAGGTTGTTAACTCGCAGCTGCACAGTTTAAACAAACCAGTGTTCATGTGAATGCCACTTCCTCCTGTACATGGGCAAGGCTATTCCTCAACATTACACCATACCCCAAACATGCAGCTCAATTGCAGTTTGATAGGTACACATTACAAAAAGAGAACAAAAACATCCAAGACCAAGAAAGTCCAATTTGTCAATACTTCCTGTTCACAAAACCTGACAGGCTCCTAAAAGTTTCTCGATGTTTTGCAGCATGGTCAGCATGACCATAGTCAGCAGGACTGGCAGTCAAAACAGGAACCACTTGCAGAGATTTTGCTCTGGACAAACTGTTCTTACACCTGGCCAGAGTCATCCATTTGTGCTTTGTCTTTTTTATCCTTTTTTTTTTGTCTGAGAAGATTTGGCTACATAATCAGATTTACAAACATGGCTATAATACAGCCATAATGCTGTGGGAAGACCGACACTCCTGTAGATTCTGGTACATTTCATGCTCTGATTTGCTCCTTCCTGCTGCATCACGGTGTCTCTTTGTAACCAGAAAAGCCATCTTGTGGGCATGTCTTTGACTCTGACTGGTCCTCAGTTATGTTGTTGGTGAGCAGGCAAAAGAATAACTACATCTATTCTTTGAATAGGGAACGGAACTCCAGTTTGCTGCAAATGAAGTAATAAAAAATTGTGGTAATCTGGGGGTAATATCAGCCATCTGCAGTAGCTATACTTACACTAAGTACTACCCAAATATTCACCTCATTACCTGCTTCAGATCATGACTAAGCAGTTTCTGGTCCGAGTCCCAGAAAGATTCGTTCTGGTGTACCTATGAGAAAGTATTTCATTGATCGGTGGCCTGTACTATGAAGCGGGGTTACTAGCTTATCAGGGTAGCTTGTCGGATTTAAGGTACCATAGTTTAAATGGACTTCATATTCGTTCACTTACATTTTGCCCAGACTACCTTAAATCCAACAAGTTACCACGATAATCCAGTAACGCCGCTTCGTAGTACAGGGGGCAGTTCCACACGACAACATTCAAGCACAATATTTACATTTATATATTATATACTTTTATCCAAAGACGTGCCATTCAGAAAGCAGGGTCAGCCAGTCCCTGGATCAGTTAAAGGCCTTGCTTAAAGGTCCAACGGTAAAATCACTCTGGCCATGGGATTTGAACTGCCAATCTTCCAGTAATGGGCACAGGTAGAGTTGCCACCTGTTTCATATATTACAGGATTGTCCTGTATTGAAAAACAAATTTGGCTAATTTCATCATCGGTATCACCGGGGACCGGGGGCAGGGTGTGGGGGTGGGGGGGACAATATCCCTCATTTCGTAGCCCTGACACAGCCAGTGACACCGTGTCACAACATTTTGCCCATATTATTGGGACACTGTAATTGAGATTACTCTGCATGGTTGAGGTCCGGGGAACCATCAAGCATTGGACTTTTCAACACCCAGGTGAGAGATTTTTTTGTTTTGCTGCAGTGTGTAGTTTTTCCACTTGGTGTCGCAATAACACACATACCAACAGAGCCAGCGCCCAAGCCCGCAACTCACGTAGCTAATGCTATAGAAATCAACACAAAACTAGAATGGGGCACTTAATTACTTTGAAGACAACTAGATGGAGGTATCAGCACCCAGAAAGGCTGGTTACTTTTCGATTATAAATTAAATTTTATTAATTAAATACATATTATACCTGATCTGACTTTTCAAACAATTTCCACACATTTGTTTCTCACTGAAATTGAAAATATGCCACTACCAAAATAAACTTACTATGTAAGCATTAATATGTGACTCAGGCAGATTCCACTCTCATGTTTCAAGTTTTATCATCATGTGTCAGAGAAGAGAGATTTTTTTTTTGCTTTGTTGAACTGAGAAAAAATAGCTAACGCAAGGTTTCATGGTGACTTGTCATGATTTTTTGTCAATAAACTTGTAAAACACTGAGTTTAGGTTTAATATTCACAGCTTTTGTTCATATGACTGATATACCTGTTAGATTACTGTATCTAAATGTTCATACTGCAGAAACGCTTTCCAATAACATTCCCTGTATTCCCGTAAACCCAAATACTTCTCCTGCTTTTGCTGTTCTAGTCCAGCGCTGCGTTATTTCTATGTCCTGCTCGTCCAGAGAGCCCACGCTGGCACGAGGTACGCCCGTACGTACGCGCCGCAGATTTTCTCTCGCGATATTTCGCGATGTTTCCGGTGTTGTGAATGCCCCTGGAAACATGGCGGTCAGCATCCGCGGCCGTCAGATCCGAAGCCTTCGGATGCGAGGTAAGTTGGGGCTGTGCCCCCCTGAACCAGAACCACGCCGGGCAGTGACCGTAGATCCTGATGTGTATCTTGCAGCTTTCAACTGGCTTTATGATCTCACTATAGACGCACTGTGTGTTTTGACAGGTCGGAATGACAGCGGGGAGGAGAACGTACCGCTCGATCTCAGTAGAGGTAAGAGTGACAGTCAAACTGGGGACACTGTAGGGGACTGGAAGGGCCGGCGGACATCTGAGCGTTAGGTTGGTTCCTGCATGCAGCCCCTCTCCGTTCACACCGTGCCTGACCCTTGGGATCTCAAGCCAGTGATGGATATATGGTGCGGTCACCTTTCTGATTGTGCTGCCGGGCGGCTTGTGGTCCAAGGTAAACCTAGGTAGGAACCGCCTCATGTGCGGGTGCGACGGTTTATATATGTCCGGGGGGATTGGTCCGCGTCTTGGAGAGACTGTTCATGTGCAGTGGAGTTGCGGTCCATATCCGTGTGAAACCCCAAGACTCCCTGGTGTGGGCGGGTCTGTCAGATACGCCGGCTACGTGAGGGCCCAACGAAGTTTCACCCGTCCGCGATTGGGGGATATTTTTAATGTTGTCAGTGCTCTGCTCTTTAAATACCGTCGCACAGTGTTGCCACTGACTGGTTAGCCACAGCTGGAAATTATAACTATTTACAGTCATCCCATCAGTAAATTGACTCGTTATTCCGTTTACTGCAGGGGTGGGGAACCTGATCCATAGATGGGTGATGTGGGTGCGGCCAATAACAGTGGGTCCCCAGCCCAGGAGTTTAAAACCACTACTTTATTATTTTCCGGATTGAGAGGTCCTCTGAAAAACCCGCACCCACAGCAGCCCTCAGTGGATCAGGTTCCCCTACCCTGGTTTACTGCATTCAGGGTTCTGTGACTGTATATGGTATGTGGACAGAAAGCTTGGTCTGTGTGCAAGACCAGTATATGGATGGAAGTCTGAATTAGTATACGTGACCAGTATAGGGCAAAGCCGGGATATGTGTGTGTGACGACTGACACTTGATCGTTGGCATAAAGACACCTGTGAAGATGACTTGTGGGCTTCCGTGCTCTCTCGCTGAAGCAGTGTCTTCGGTGCCATCTGTTTACCATGACCTTCGAATGTCCCCACAATGTAATAAAAACCTGTTGTTTTGATGTTCTCAAAGGGTTCAAGTTTATAAAAAACCTGTGACTGCAATGAAAAAAACTGAAAATGCCAAAAGACTTTATTTGGTTTGGTTACTTATGGTTGAGGATAGGGCTGGGTAGGGGTTGTTATTGTTGGGACTAGGGTTTTGCCCATAGAAATGAATAGAGTGCCCACAAAGATTTGAGTACAGGTCTATGTGTGAATGTGTGTCTTACTGCACTGCTTACTGGAATGCTGACAATCTGGAGGGAAAGTGAGTAAGGGAGGTTGGTTTGCTGACTGGACAGGAGGGGGTGGAGGGGGAGGGGTGTGGCAACATAGGGAGGGAAGGAGGACAGTTGGGGTCAGCAGGAAAATTAAAGGTGGAATCTTCCTGTAATCTATGGGCATGCTGTGGCCTGCTTCTCTTCCACTTTCTGTTCCAGCACAGTGCTCCACTTTCTGTTCCTCCCTGTGTCTCCTACACGTCCCACATCTCCTTTGTGGAAGGTGCAGCTTTTGTTTTGAGTCTGAAAATAAACCTGCAGCCATTCCACCTTAAGGATGCTCTTCCTGTGCTTGCCTCCTGTTTGTGGCGCACGGTGCAGGTTTGCAGATTGCTGTGTTTAGGGTGTTAACTCGTAAGGTAGACTGATCCACCATGCGGGTCTTGCCGCTGAATGCGCAGTAGCATCCTGATGCGCGGACCTTACACCTGAAGCATGTGGACCTGTAACAACTGCTTGGTATGCCTCGGCACATGATCCCAAGTTCCTGGTAGTTTCCATCGGCAGCCTGTTTCTCTGTCCAGCTCACCAGCTCAGTTTCCACTCAGAGTGGTATGACAGGTGTTGTCATCTATTGGCACCATATAGCAGAAGGGGGGTAGTGGTTAATGACTGACCTTGTAACTGAAACAACTTTGACAGGTCTTTGAATATGAACTAAAACCAGTGTTAGTAGAACAGACCCTACATGGGTGTTGGCCCTGTTAACCATCCATGGGCCACTGCCTTGGGGCATGACCCTTCCACTCTAATCCTGAATGGGGATATTAACAACACTGTGTAATCTGATGGTGCCCAGAGCGTAAGCAGCAGACTCGGTCCAGCACAGCATGAGTCGATGAGTCGGTTGCTGCTACGTGGGTTTTCCTGACGCCCAGCGTGTAGCGTGCTGGAGAGGCCTCGCATATTTGGGGCATGAGAGTGATTAAACTGTCCCAGGTGAGAGAAGCAACAGAGGGGTCTGGCAGAGCGTCTGTGAATTCATGCCTTAAATGTTCAGAGGCCAGTGAGGAAAAGTAGACTCTTCCATAAGGTAACATGAGACGCCTGGACCTCATGCCAGCTGACTAAGTGCTTCAGGAACGCTGGAATGATGACCTCACAGCCTTCCTGCTGCAGAAAGTGGGGGGTAATTCTCCGTAATCTTCTTTACCCCACGCTATGGAGGAAGTCGGCTTTTAGAGCTGTTTATGAAAGATAACAAAACTTTCACCCAACATTGGACAAATTACCGCGTGAGAGGGGTGATTGGGTCGAATCCCTCAGCCCTGAGTGGTTTATTGTGACTCACATGATCATCATTTGCATCAGGGATGTAAGCACTTATACTACCTAATGCAAGGCTTGTGACAATACTGGGCTTTCCACAAAGGAGGACCTTGACTTTGTTATAGTATTAGGGTGCTCTATCTGTGGTCTGTGATGTTAGATATGGATTTGGTATATATGAGGTATTCTATGACTGCATCGCTTTTTCTAATCAACCTAGGTGACCTGGATGTAGGTTCCTTTTTTGTAGGTTCTGTTTTTTCCAGCCTGTGGTTAAATATGTGTCTGTGACCGGAGACTGGCCTTCCTCCTATACAAGTCATCTTTCTGTCAGCAGGAAAGATAGGTATGACCTAACATGATCGGATCAATGAAGCCCAGCCAGATGTAATCTGGTCAATGAAGCCCAGCCAGACATGATCTGGTCAGTGAACCTCAGATAAACATGACCTGGTCAGTGAACCTCGGCCAGACACACATGGCTGGATCTAGAAGTGGGCAGGGGTGGGCAACACTTACCCAAATTTCTGCTCTGGTCACCTAATTGGTCAGCTTTAGCCTGGGCCATCTGAATCTTCCAATCACGTTTATTTCGTTCGTCCCATCAGATATTCTTCGGTGCAGCGTTTGTAGTCGCCTGTTAAAGAGGAGGAGAAATGTTACCTTATTCTTATTAAAGCTCCTTCTTTTTAAAATGTGTCTTGTTGCTGTAGTTTGCTGTAATGTTGTGTTGAATAAGGATCTTTGCTAGTAAGTGTTTAGTTAACTCTTAGATAGTTAGCTAGCTAACATTAATGTTGGCTAGGAAGCTCACTAGAACAGTACACAGAAACCCCGTATCCGCTGATTTGGTAACGGCAGTCTCAGTGTAATTTATAAATGAAAATTTATCATAGGTATGTAAGTACACAGAAAGCAAGTAATTTATAGTGTTTGCTACTACCTATGGTTTCAGATCTCCCCGGTAGGTCTTGGAATGTATCCCCCATGGATATGGGGGCACTGCTGTATTTAATATTTGACAGTTTGCTAACGTTAATATCAGCTCAGGGTTGCTAAGTTTGATCAGCTGGCTGGACACTGAGTCAGCACACTCATTTCCATGTATGTAAGACTTTTATTACCTTAATAAATAACAATAATAATAAATAAGTCTGTAGGGTTTACAAACTACCCCAAAGCTTTTGATGTAGCTAAATTTAGGTTTATAAAGGAATAATATAGATTTGCCATAAGACTTCTTGCGTGAGAACCTGAAAGTGTGAATTTTATGCTAGATGCGTGAGAGTTGACAACCCTGTCAGCACTCAGTATTAATAAAGTTACCTGGTTAGATAGATTATGTGCTATAATTCACTTAAATTAGTTATTCACAACCATAAACAGCATGCAATTTTTGGTTCCCAAATCAAAGCTTGCTACCAGCAGTTCAGTTGCTGCTCTTAGCTTGAATAACCAGGCTGCAGGGCCAGTGTCTGTCCAGTGGCTGTCACTGTGGGCGGTTCAGGCAGTGATGTTACACCTTCCCCGTGGGCTGTCACTGAGGGCGGTTCAGGCAGTGATGTCACACCTTCCCCGTGGGCTGTCACTGAGGGCGGTTCAGGCAGTGATGTCACACCTTCCCCGTGGGCTGTCACTGCGGGCGGTTCAGGCAGTGATGTTACACCTTCCCCATGGCCTGTCACTGCGGGTGGTTAGGGCCTCCCTCAAGGGCCTGCAGACATGCTGAAGCTGGGTTTGAACTGGTGACCTTCTCATTACAGGCTTAGCCCACTGAGCCACACACTTCACGCAAAAGGAGCATCCTTCCACTATAGTACTGTTCATGTTACATGTTCTGCTTTAACATTCTTATATGCCAGTTCATGAGTTTGACTTCTAGTTTTGCCTTTAATATAAGATAAGATAAGATAAGATAAGATAAGATTGACTTTATTAATCCCACAATGGGGAAATTCTTTCGAAACAGCA
>JAODJW010000117.1:21604082-21614555 GCA_026777045.1 Hyperopisus bebe | reverse complement strand
CAACTGTGTTTGTTGACCAGTCCAATTTATTGTTCAAGTGAACACCCAGGTATTTAAAAGTGTCCACCATCTCGATGCCAAGTTTATGTTTAAGTTTGTTTGGTTAGCAGACACTTCTATCCAAAGCGTCTTAAAGGAACCACATAATAATAATAATAATAATAATAATAATAATAATAAAATACATAAATAAATAAATAATCTGTCTTTCCTGATTAGAGAGATGACCATGAGAGCATACTGTAGAGTTCATAAATAGTTCAAACATAACATATGAATATGCCCATGTGCCCCCCTCTATTTCTCTGGTCACAAGCCCCTACTGCACTGTGTGAAATGCCACTCTTCCAAAATTTGTAATAGTCTCCTCAACCTGATTAGTCTAGATTCAGGCCTGCAGATGCGACCTGGTCAGTGTAAAAGTAACCTCCTCCAGCAGTTATAACAGCAGAGGAAATTCAAGGCATTCTTTCTACAAGGGATACTGCTCATGGGGTGAAACAGTTAACTAGTCAATTTAAAGTTAAAAGACGGCCTGGAATTTGACTCTGCCATCACCACACAACCAGGTAAATATTTGACTTGTATTTTTCTTTAAGGTTGTTCACTCAAGCTTCCAATGCTTTACAAGAATAAAAAAGTCTGCAGTTCATCAAATAAATGGAGAAGTGGTAAAAACCTGTGTAGTGTATGACCTGGTCAAGAAAACTCAGACAGACGCGACCTGGTCAGCGAACCTCAGACAGACGCGACCTGGTCAGCGAACCTCAGACAGACGCGACCTGGTCAGCGAACCTCAGACAGACGCGACCTGGTCAGTGGAAGAATTCAAAACCCTGAGAAACTGATACATGCCTTTTTGTTCAGTAGGTTACACTGCTGTAATGCTCTGTTATCTAGGAGCACACACTGCACACTAAACACCTTGCAGTGTATTCAAAACGCAGCAGCTGGAATTGTCACCAGGAGAGGGAAGTTTGAACACATAACCCCTGTTCTTAGGCCCCTGCACTGGCATCCTGTTAGGATCAGGACTGACTTCAAAGTTCTCCTACCTCCTGTAAGGTATTTAAAGGTCTGGCACCAGTCAGTTGACCTTGGACCCCTAGAGGTATTTTTTTCCTCCCTACTTGGGAGTTTCTGGTTCTCCTCCGATGTCATTTGGCTTTTCCCTGTTTTTGTGTTATTCTGATTAAATTGATGTTGTAATGTATCACAACACACCCATGTATACCACAGTGGGGCAACTCACTTTTGAAAGGCACTATATAAAACTGGATCAGATGGAATGGAATGACCTGGTCAGTGACCCTCAGCCAGGTATGACCTGGTCACCTCAGCTCGGTTCATTCGAGCTTCTGATAGTCCCAAATTCTTGTGCTGCTCCTGTACAGCACAACTCTCTCTTCAGCCACCATTTCAGCTCTCCTTCGCTTCTCCTTCCTCAGACCCTTGTGATAACCTACGTGAGATCCTGCAGAATGTGGCCAGACCGCAGGGCGTCACCAACATGAGGAAACTGGGCCACCTCAACAATTTTATTAAGGTGCGTGACTACTGGAGCCGACCTGCTATTGGATAAAGATGGTCACATTGTTGGACCTCCCTGTCCTGCTATTGGTGGGGTGGAGGTTCCATACTGTTTGTACACCAACACTGTCTGTCAGCACAGTCTCTGGATGGCTGATGGTTGTCTGGTTCCCTCACAATATTTCTCTCATGCTTGCAGCTTCTCTGCAGTGTTGGCCACAATGAGGAGAAGTTTGGGTTTACATATGAAGAGATCATCATGTGGTGAGTCCTCTGGGAAGAGGGGTGCAGCGGTGCCCCTTGTGGTGAAGGGATGCACTGCTCTGTTTACCATGCTCTATACCAGCCCTGTCCGCAGGCGTCTGACTCTGCCCCTCTGTCCTTCAGCCTGCGGCTGGCGCTGCTCAATGAAGCCAAGGAGGTACGGGCAGCAGGTCTGCGGGCGCTGCGCTACCTCATCCGTGACACCAGTGTCCTTCAGAAGGTGCTTCGACTACAGGTAGACTACCTGATTGCCAGGTAAGTGACGAGGCTTCAGTGGTCCCACCTTCCTATTTGGGTCGCTTTTTGCGGTTGGTTAGGGTGAGAGACTTGGTTATGTTCCATTTGAGCTTTCCGTCCCAGGTGCATTGACATACAACAGAGCAACGAGGTGGAGCGGACTCAAGCCCTGAGACTGGTGCGCAAGGTAAGATGTCATCACATACTGTTCTGGGTGTCTTGAGCTTTCACTGGTGTTCTGAGTGTGTTCTATGCTGCCCCCTAGTGGTTGGAGCATGTTCTGGGCTGTCCCAGATGGTTGGAGTGTGTCCCTGGTGATTGGGGTGTTTTACGCTGCCTGCTAGTGGTTGGCGTGTGTTCTTGGCTGTCCCCTATTGGTAGTAATGTGTCCCAGTTTGTCCTGGGTGGTTACAGTGTGTCTCAGGCTGGGTGGTAGGACTGCATCCCAGGGTTCTTTAGAAGGCCTGTTATGACTGTAAGTCTCTTTTAGTTTAGTGCTGAATAAATCCTGAACTGTTTGGCGAACTCTAAGAATGTATGTTTTCAAGTTGGCTGCCATGTTACCTAATGGTTCTGATTTCTTGCTTTTGCTGCCCCCTACAGATGATCACTGTAAACGCGCTGCTATTCCCCAGCTCCATCACCAACTCCCTAATCGCTGTAGGCAATGACGGTCTGCAGGAGCGTGACCGCATGGTGCGTGCCTGCCTGGCTACCATCTGTGAGCTGGGTGGGTATCATGGCCCTGGTCCACTGTCTTTTCCATGAAATGAGCTTCTGGCTGAATCTCAAACCCATCTCTACTCAGTAGCACTTCACTACGGAGTGACACTTTGTGTGAAGTCACACTTGCAGCTATGGTGGGTTCCCCAGATTGAGGGGAAGGGTATGAAGAGGCAGGCAAACTTCGGGGTGCCCCCCGAAACAGGAAGCACCTGCCTCCATGGATGCCGACAGATGATCTCATTGCCTGTGCTGTTATTTTATATCACCGCTTACAACTGCACATCCTACTCTTCATCCTGCATATTGTAACGGGAAGGAATGAATTGAGAGCTTAGAATATATTCATTTGCAAAAATATTTATAGCTTCACAAATAGGATTTTTACCAAGACAATCTAAAAAAAAATCATTTAAAAACTGAAGCAACACTTTCATGTTCCATCTTGTTCTCAGAATACTGTTTTGGTTGTTAAGGCAGCATTAAACAATGAACAAATATTTGTGTACAACAAATCACACAATTGGAGGAATCAGTGGAAAGGAACTACTTACATTTATATGATGTTTCCTCCATACTTGATGTTGCGCAACACCAAGGGGGCAGCATGGAATTTTAGCCGGCATCGCTGCAGACTCGCTATCGGAGGTTTTTATACTCCACATCTACTCCATAGTACTTCGTGTGGGCTGGACACCCCTCCACATGCATGCGCAAATGGAGTGATAGTGGCGAGGGCGAGGGTGTATGGGGTGGATTGGGATTCAGCCTTTGTCTCTTGCTGATGGTGTCCTCATCCCGTCCAGCCTTGAAGAACCCCGAGGTGGTGGCGCAGAGGGGCGGCCTCAGCACCATCTTGAAGAACGTCATCGACTGCCAGCTGAGCCGTATCAACGAGGCACTCATCACCACCATCCTGCATCTGCTCAACCACCCCCACACACGGCACTACGTTCGCTCCGACGTGGAGCTGGAGGTACTGGTCCCGCCCCATCTTCCCAACCCATGCAGGGTCGACGTGTGAAAACTCGCCCATTATTCTGAGTGCCCGCTTGTTCCTTCCAGCAAATCCTGGCACCTTACACGGACTTCCACTACAGGCACAACCCAGACATAGCTGACGGGCAGCTCAAGTAGGTGTAACGGCACGGGGCTGGGCGGGGTCAAGGGGTAGGATTGCCAGCCATCTGGCCTCTCTCTGACTGGCTGTCACCATTTGCCATAGGGAGGACAGAGAGGCACGCTTCCTAGCTAGCAGGATGGCTATCGTAGCATCGTTCCGGTCCTGGTCAGGTGAGCAGGTGTCTCACAGGTTTCATCGTGGTCGTCTATCTTCTGCTACAATCAATGCATATAGAACCCTAGGAGCCACCGCAAACGTTGCCATTAGAGGTCTCCTCAAAATTCGATGTTCTCTCTTGCCCCAGGGATCATTAACCTGTGCAAATCAGGCAACTCTGGAATCGTCTCGCTGATTGGCTTACTCTGCATACCAAACATGGATGTCAGGGTAGGTGGGAGATCTCAGAATCCTCTAGCCTGCTGCCATGTTGTATTGGTTTACCTGACAGATTTGTTGCTGTATCCACTGCTAACGTGACAGTAGAACATGGCTCTCTAGTTAGGGCTAGTGACTCGTTTGACCTGGGCTCCCTTGGGTCTCCCACAGAAAGGTCTGCTGGAGGTGATGTACGATATATTCCGTCTTCCTGTTCCCGTGGTAACCCGGGACTTCATGGAGGCTCTGCTGAGTGTGGGTGAGTCCTACTGAGGTTTGCAGCCGTTTATCGATGTGTAAGGGCTTGTTCAGCTTAGCTGCTGTTTCCCTGTTTCCACCCTTAAGTGTCTGGCTAACAGTTGGTGTGCTAATTCCGCTCTAGACCCCAGCCGGTACCAGGATAGCTGGAGGTTGTCTGATGGCTTTGTGGCCTCAGAAGCAAAGACCATCCTCCTACATCGAGCAAGGTCACGGTAAGCCTGCTATGGATGCCTATGAAATATCCAGAAACAAGGTCCCTGAGGTTCATTGAACTTCTTGCTAAATTCCACTTTTTTTTTTGGTTTCCCTGTCCAGGCCTGACCTGATGGACAATTATCTTGCTCTGGTGCTGTGTGCTTTCATAAACAATGGCCTGTTAGAGGTAGGACTTGTCACCATGGTTACGTGGTTACTGAGTTATTTATATGTGCGTTTACTGAGCTTTTGGACCGGCACCAACATTATTGCATATCATCTGTGTCTTTCCAAACCATTGTTGAACTTGACCTTGACCTTGCTTGTTTTGTTTGATTCCCTGTTGCTGCCATTCTCTTGACATCCTGTCTTTGCCTCAGGGTCTGGTGGAGGTCATCACCAGCAGCGACGACCAAATCTCAGTCCGGGCCACCATTCTCCTGGGGGAGCTCCTCCACATGGTATTATTCTGTGACTCACAGTTTTCTGTTGCTGGCTCTCATTTCTGTGGAAAAACTCAGCCCTTTCCTTGTGTTGTGCTCCCTACAGGCCAACACTATCCTCCCACAGTCTCATAGCCACCATTTACACTGCCTGCCCACACTAATGAACATGGCCGCCTCCTTCGACGTCGGCCAGGAGAAGCGCATGTAAGTCCCTCGATCTGGGATCATCTGGTCCTGCTGTTGTCGAGGTCACCTTTCTGATTGGCCGTTCATCATGCGTGTCTTCATGCCTGTCTGTGTAGTATTTTATATTATATTATTTTATTACAGATTTATTTACATCTGTTCTTTTATCTCAGCTGCCTGTGTATCATTTGTGTTATGTTGCTGCTACTGTACAGCACTTTGGTCAGCCTTGCTGTTGTGTTATAAAGTGCTTTATAAATAAATTGGTATGGTATGGTATGGTATGGTATGGTATGGTATAGTATGGTGTGTGTTGTGCCGTGTGGCTGTAGGCGGGCGAGTGTGGCCGTCAACCACTTGAAGTGTTTCCACGAGAGGAAGAAGCGGGGACCCAGACCCAGCAGCCTGTACCTGAATCACATCCTGCGCAAGTCCACAGCCTCCCGCTGCTCTGCAGAGCAGCATCCTCGGGCTTCCAGAGACATATTCCTCATCAAGGTGATCCTGCTTTACTCTCCAGACCCATAGTGCAGAACAGTGTCGCCACTTGGGTCTCCATATGAATCTGGATTTTCTGTTTCGGTCACGCTGACTGCCCACTGGTTTCAGAACATGCTCGCTGTCACATGACATCATCACACACTCTGAATTTGCAGGATACTGAGGAAGCCCTTTTGATGAACCTGAAAGATAGTCAGATCCTGAATCACAAACAGAACCTGGATTGGAACTGGGTTCTGATCTCCACTATCTTGAAGGTATGAAAATACACCTATAGTATTGTAGACATCTGTGGTGTTTTACGGTCAGTTATGGTCATCACCTGGATGACGTATCTTCCATTCTCTGTATAGTGGCCAAATGTCAACCTCCGGAGCAACAAAGACGAACAGATACACAAGTGAGTGTCGCCCAGAGTGGTGTTGATCTCCTGCGATGAAGTTAGTCACCATCTTCATGAGAGTCATTAGATCTCATGTGGCCTTGTGACCCCTTCAGATTCCTTCATTGTCATGTGACAACTGCCCCCATACAGGTTTGTGCGCAGGCTGCTGTACTTCTACAAGCCCAGCAGCAAGCTGTTCACTAGCCTGGAGCTGGACCACAGTAAGGCGAGGCAGCTCGCGGTGGCTGGCTGCCAGTTCATAGAGTTCCTGCTGGAGTCGGATGAGGTGAAGCCCTTTCCCGTCCCGAGCGTTGGATTAGGCTGACAGGAACTGCCTTTGGCAAGTCTCGGCTAACATTTGACCTTCCCAGGAGGGCCAGGCGTACCTCGAGGAGCTGCTGAGGGACATGGTGCAGTGGCTGTCGTCCTGCTCGGGGCTGAAGGCCGACCGTAGCCTCCAGAACAACGGCCTGCTCACCACACTCAGTCAACACTACTTCTTGTTCATTGGCACCCTGTCTGCCCACCCCATCGGAGTCAAAACACTGGAAAAATGTGGCATCTTCCAGTGGTGGGCCTTCATTCTTAACATTTGACCCCTAGTATAGTACCTTTTAGGAGTTCCTTGTACCTCTCAGAGAGGAGCTAGCATTGCGGCCTATGGTTTCTGAGTTGACACTTCGGGCTTGTCGTCTCCCCAGCCTCCTCAGCCTGTGCTCGTTGAAGAACCAGGACCTTCTCCTGAAGCTGACCGTCACCACGCTGGACTATAGTCGTGACGGACTCGCTCGGGTGATCTTATCCAAGGTCCTCACGGCCAGCAGCGATGTAAGGCTCTAGATGTTTTCTCTGCTTTACTGTCAAGGATGCTAACCTTTGTGCATCCTTCACACGCTACTTCTTGAGGAGGCGTTTGCTCATTTTGGGGGGTTTTAGAAGTACACCGGATGCAGTGATGACTGGGAGGAGCTCTTGGGTTTGGGCGTCCGCTCCTCACTCACGGCCCCGCTTGGCCCTTCCCAGAACTGCAGGCTGTACGCCACCAAGCAGCTTCGGGTCCTGCTGCGTGCCAACGTGGAGTTCTTCAGCACCTGGGGCATCGAGCTGCTGGTCACGCAGCTGCATGATCGCAACAAAGCCGTCTCCATGGAGGCGCTGGATATCCTGGATGAGGCCTGTGAGGACAAGGTAGGGGGGGTAGTATGTATGGGGAGGGGCCATTCCTCAGCTTTCTGTTTGTGATGCCATCCTTGTTGGGCTTCTTCATTTATGCTTGTAGGCGAACCTCCATGCACTGATTCAGCTGAAGCCAGCACTAACTCACCTCGGTGACCAGGGCTTACTGCTTCTGCTGCGGTAAGTGGTGCCCTTTGTGGACCCGGTGCGTACCGTATTATACCAGCTGAACTGTGTCGTCATCCACACTCTGTCTTGTAGGTTCCTATCCATCCCAAAGGGCTTTTCCTACCTCAATGAGAGGGGTTTCATCACTAAGCAGCTTGAGATATGGCAGAAGGTCAGTGATCGGCCCGTCCGGTCAGAGAGGATGGAGATGGGATTTTGGGTCGTTGGTCTGCGTTGAGATTAACCCTGACCCTGACCCTTAGGAGTACAGCCTGCGCTATGTGGATCTGATAGAGGAGCAGCTGAACGAGGCTCTCACCACATACCGCAAACCCGTCGATGGAGACAACTACGTACGGCGGAGTAATCAGAGGTGAACCTGAGGGCTCCCGCTTAGGGTCTGTCTCGGGTGCAGAACGGACCCTCTCTGTTATGGCCTCCTCTTCTCCAGCCGCTTTCAGAAACCTCTCCATTCTGTCTTACCGATTTCAGGTGCCAGAGGCCAAACGTTTACCTCCCTGTGCACCTGTATGGTCAGCTGGTACATGATAAGATGGGCTGCCACCTGCTGGAGGTTCAGGTAGCTGCGTGGCGGCGGTTCCCCTGCTGTGTCTTCAGATTCAAGTCCGTCTCCCTCCTGTCGACTGTCTGCTCTTCATGGTTTTGCTCCGTGTCCTCAGAATGTGGTTCCGGACCTCAGCTACACCGTGCGCTCCCCGGCGCTGGACAGCTGGGAGGGCGTCAAGCAGCTGAAGGCAGCGCTGTGGGCCCTGGTCAGTGCTACTTGTGTTCATTCTGGACTCTTCTGCGCCTCTGCTGGGAGGCTTACTGATACCGATACGTTCTGTAAATTGTTCTCAGGGTAACATCAGTTCTTCCACCTGGGGTCTGAACCTCCTCCTGGAGGAGAATGTGATCCCCGACATCGTGGCTCTGGCCCAGCATTGCGAGGTTCTGTCTGTTCGTGGGTGAGCATTTACCGGTGACAACCCCCCCACCCCCAAGCACACCCCATAAACATTCAACATACCATGCATGCAGTGACATTAAAACCATGTCTCCCCTCCCCCGTTATAGGACCTGCCTTTACATCCTGGGCCTGATCTCCAGAACCAAGCAGGGCTGTGAGGTTCTGAAGCAGCAGGGCTGGGACGCGGTGCGGCACAGCCGGCGGCAGGCCTGGCCCGTGGTGACGGACGAGATGGAGCCACAGCCAGCCAGTGAGCTGTCCTCGGTGCCCAGCACACTCAGCCTCAACTCCGAGTCCACGGGCTCGCGGCACAACAGCGAGAGCGAGTCCACACAGCCTGGTAAGCCGACACCACGACCCGGGGCTGTGTCACGCTTGGGGGAGGAGGGGGTGCAGCTTCTGCCCCAACGAGCATTGAATTGTGTGCCTGCCTTCTGCCTCCAGGCCTCTACATTCTGGATGACGAGCGCTTTGGGAGCCCTGAAGTCCCAGAGGACCACCCGGTCCTCATGCGACCTAAGGTCCTCAAGGAGCGGAGCCCTCTGTCGCTGCTAGCGCCGGGGCGCCTGGTCCGCAACAGCTTTCTGAACGTGCTCAGCCTGCCGGGCAAGAAGCAGCGCAGCGCCAGCGACCCCAAGGGCAGCGCGGGCAGCAGGGGGCCCTGGGAGTCACAGCTGGCCAGCCTGTGCAGGAGCCGCACCCTCACCGAGCCGTCCGTGTACGTGCCGGGCCAGCCGGACCCGTTCGCCTTCGCCCGAGGCCCGGAGCTCAGGGAGACGGAGTCGCGGTCGCCCCGCGGTGGGGGCATAGCAGCCCAGCAGGAGCCTGGTAGCCGCGAGCGCCTGACCGGTGACGGTTCCTCCTCCTCATCTTCCGGAGGCGGTGCCCAGTTCAAGAGCCGGAGCCAGAGCTTCAACACTGACACGACCACCAGCGGCGTCAGCTCCATGAGCTCAAGCCCGTCCCGAGAAGCCCCTGGCGTGGACTCGTCCACCGGCGACACAGACTGCGCCAGCCTAGACACGGTGGGCAGCACGCGCACCGTGCGCACGCCATACTCGCTCACGCCGCAGTCCGACCACCTGCCACTCTCCAAGTCCAGCTCGGCGTCGCTGGTACCTCCCGGCTCTGCCCACACGCTGCCACGCCGCGCTCAGTCGCTCAAGTCGCCCTCGGTGGCGGCCATCCGCAGCCTGGCGGACTGCAGCTTCGCGTACACCAGCCCGCGGGATGCGCTGGGCTACGCCACGCTAAAGCGGCTGCAGCAGCAGCGCATCCACCCGTCGCTGTCGCACAGCGAGGCGCTGGCCTCCCCCGCCAAGGACGTGCTCTTCACCGACGCCATCACCATGAAGGCCGGCAGCCTGGACTCCCGGCTCACACCCCGCAGGTACTCGCCTAACCCTCCTCCTGTCACCTGACCCTGTCTACTCTCTGTTTGTCCCGCCCCAAGGCACAGCCATTTTGTTTATGAGGGAAAGCTGACTTCCTTTGTCCGACATGCTAGGTATCCTTCAGCTGTTTTCAGGCCGGACTTCACTTCCCTTGCTGGCTAATCACCCATTCCTCAGGTGGGAGGGGCCTAACCTCTCCAGCAGGGCCTTCCTGTCCATCTGCACGTTCAGCTTCAGTACACCCATGATTTTTTTTTTTTTTTAAATTGGAGATTCCTTTTAGAGCAGGGGTGTCAAACATACGGCCCGCGGGCCGAATACGGCCCACTATGGTGTCCAGTACGGCCCGCGGGATGATTTGAACAATAGTATTAAATATCAAATCTTTTTTATTATCATTATTATTATTAGTAGTAGTAGTATTAAAATAAAGTCTATGTCTGGGTATTTGCTGCAATATTGTGTTTGGTTTTATTCATTTTTTTATTTTATCATTGATCATTTAACTGCTCTTCTGCTGCGCTTCTGCCGGAACCTCT
>JAODJW010000117.1:21588803-21603982 GCA_026777045.1 Hyperopisus bebe | reverse complement strand
GAAAGGATTTTGCTTGCCATTACTTGGCATTGTTTTTTCCCCAAAAAGGAATAAGAGTGTTAATGAACAGTTTCTGAGGACTTGTTAAATGCAGTTTTACAGAATATAGTGTATTTGTTGTAATTTGATGCACTGTGATTAAAAAAAAAAAAAATTACAAATTCAGCCCGCACATGGTCACATTTCTTCTCATCCGGCCCTCACCCTAAAATGAGTTTGACGCCCCTGTTTTAGAGGCTTACAGGCTTGTCCTTCTGTCGATCGATCTTTCATAGCCGCTTATGCGGTGCAGACCCTGTAATGCGTCATAGGGAGCTTGCCGTGTACCCTGCATAGGGTCCTGCTCAGACACAGCGTACATGGGCTATGTGAAGTCTAGGTAAACCAATGGGCTTGTCTTTGAACAGGGGAAGGAAATCAGAATACATGGGATGCGAACCTCCAGCATTGACAGTGTGAGGTTGTGTTGCCGGCCACTGCACTGCCTGAAACTCTCTTCACTCCTATAAAAACACTCCTGGTCAGTACGTCACCCTGGTGTTCCCAAGCGAGCGGATGAACACAACCAGCCGCTGCACTGGGAAAAAGCAACGCCAGGAAATTCTGATCCATTAGTAGCTGTGGCCAGGAGACTGTAAATCATTTTTGTGATTATGGCAGTGGAATCTTCCAGAATGACAGTGTCTCCATCCTCAGGCCAGAGTGCTCACCAGACCAGTTTGTGACCGACAGCTCCCTTTGTCCTGCGGGCCGGTCAGGGTAATACCTAAGTGTGTCACTTGGGCAGTGTTTTGCTGGTTCCAGGAGGCCCGTGTGCACTCCCATAATGACCTGCATGACCCCACTGCGCGGAATGCTATTTACTCTCTCACTCAACTTCATATTCACCCACAGGTCGTAACATGCAAATAACACAGTGCATGTGAAGAGAGGCCATGCCGTCTTAGGGTTAAGGGTGTATCTGATATATTGTGATTCATTTCCTGAGCGTGTGACGGTTATTTTGCTTGGCTGGCTAGGGCTCTGGCTCTGGAGGCCACACCTCCAACCGAGAGGCTGTGGGGGCGGAGCCCAGAAGTAATCAGAGCTGTTTCAGCACTCCCTACTTTAGATGAAAACCACAGAATGGAAAATGCCACACTTGAGCAATCAGAGACATTATTGAGCAGCCTCTTGGCCCCTTTGGTCTGGCGGGGACCCAGACCTTCAGAACCACTTCCTCCTCTCCTCCTTTCCTGTTTTGCTACCTCCCTTCTCCCCTTCCTCTTTCTGTTAGGCTCTGCCTCCCCGCTGTTTGTTAGTCTTTCTCATCCCTGGTTGTTTGTTAGGCAATCCTATCCTTTCTCCACCCCACTTTCCTGCATACTCGGGGGGGGGGGAGGCGTTAATTCATGTAGCAGAGTTACCATTGTATCTGTTAGGTGTGCTGCAGAACCGTCTGATTATTTATGGAAATAGTGCTGTGAATTTCCTGATGGTTTGCAGACTGGTGACAAGTTGTGTGGACCCTGTGGTACACCCTGAGGGGCGCTGCCCAGCAAGGGGCGCTGCCCAGCATGAGCGCGGAACATGCTGGTCTGCATTGGTAGCAGAGGGGTCGCTTCCTTTTCTCCTCCCTCAAAGCTCTCCTGCTCTGACGCTCCCCCTTCAGGTTCCTGAAGGCCTTGAGCTTCGCTTCCTTGGACAAGGAGGAGCTCCTGAGCCCCATCAGCCAGACCACGCTACACCGCTCCTCCTCTGTGCGCTCCATGGTGTCCAGCGCCACCTACGGGTGCAGCGATGACTACATTGGGCTGGCGTTGCCCATGGAGGTCGCCGACATGTTCCAGGTGAGGGTCCCAGAATGAGGGCACCTCCAGCTCTCTGTGGGAGGCAGCGTCTCCTCAACCCGAGTCAGACCTACTTCCTCCGGTCCCCACAGCTCAAGGAGGCCGCATATTTCCAGACCAGCCCCCAGGCCGAGGAGAGGGCTGCCAAGTTCTTTATCGGGGGGGATTCAGAAGGTAAGGGCACACTTGGGCACCAAGATGTCAGTTTTTACACCAGTGAGAAATCCCTGGTATAAACTCCACATGACAACCCCCCCCAGATGGCTGCTACACCACCCCCCCATTGCGGCAACAGCTCAGCATCACCGAGCTGATGGCAGCCAGCCGGGCCGACCCGCAGGCAGGGCCAGGTCCAGAGGATTCAGGTCTGCAGGAGCATCATGAGGACAACTGCTTGTACTGTGTGGGCGTGCATGTGCGAGGAGGCCACGCCCACAGCCGAACAGGTGCGCTGACCACCCCTTGCCCGGGAGCCGTGGTGAGGTTCCGGGGTCCCATTTGCTCTCTGTCTCCATGTCACCGTCCTCCCGCCCCCCCCACTTTCAGATTTCACAGACCTCTGCTATTCAGACTGGTGTGGCTCTGCTGTCGGCCCCCACCACCTGGAGGTCGTGCCCCCATCCAGCTACTCGGGGGTGTCGGGCTGCAGCGACACGGTGTCCCAGGGCTCTGCCAGCAGCACTCGCAGCACCGAGCTCATGCTGGGTGAGGACCCCCCCCCCCCACTCCACCCGCATCACCCTGTGCTAAACCTGCCAGCCACTGTCCCTGCCAGTGACCCACATGCTGTTCCCCCTCCCCAGGAGGAAAGCCCATCCCAGAAGACGCTCCTGCTGGCAGGGCCCTCCTGCGGAAGGAGGTGCTTCGCCTGGTGGTCAATCTCAGCTCATCCGTGGGAACCAAGGGCCACGAGACGGGCCTGCTTACGTAAGGGTCACCATGGTTACTGTTGGTTTTTCGCTGATCCCCCCCCCCCCTCCACGCCAGCCTCTCACGGTCACCCATCGCCTTTGCAGGATCAAGGAGAAGTTCCCATACGCCTTCGACGACATCTGCCTGTACTCAGAGGTGTGTCACCTGCTGGCCAATTGCCTGTTCCGCCTGCCGTCCCGTCGTTTCATCCAGGAGCTCTTCCAGGACGTCCAGTTCTCCCTGGTGCGTAACCCCCCCCCCCCCCCCCAATCTACCACAGGTCTAGATGTGTGACCCAGCAGGTTAGGATGCTCTGCTTGTGATTGCACGATCGTCAGGTGAAATCCCAGGGTTGACAGAGCGATGTTACCATTGGCCCCCTGAGCGTGGCAACTGCCCCAAGGACTATTTGACTCTGCTTGGGACAAAACCATCTACTAAATTAATGGGAATATGTGGCTGGGTAGATGGAGGACATGAATCATCATGATGTAAATCCGTGATCCATCTAACCATCTAGGAGTAGTGTGACCTTGTGAGCTACTCTGACATGGGCGGAGTTTGACTTGCTGGTGCAATCCTTCTCCCCGTATCACAGATGTACGAGGAAGCGGAGATGATACTGTCAGCTCCACCAAAGAAAGCTGGGGACGAGTCCTTCTCGGACTCCTGACGGCACTCCCCCACCGCCTCGCACCTATGGCCCCGGTTGATCTGCATCGGAGGGTGAGGCGGAGACGGCAGGAGAGGCGCGATGGGGAGGGTGACACCCACTAAGGCTCAGCAGAGATGAGTGGTGAAAGGAAATGTGTCCAGGAGGGCCCTGCAGAGCCTGTCCTCCAGAAGATGTCCCCAGTACAGCACAGCCATGAGATGGAGATGGAGATGATGCTTCTATTTATGATTTCTTTCTGCAAACACTACAGTGGGTCTTGCACATACGGGCACTGCCCATATTCAGATACACGTAGGGGGGGTGGAAGGTCAGGGAAGGTCTATCTTTCACCTCGAGCTTCTGATTAAAGAAAAAACAAACAAACAAACAAAAAACCACAAGAACATCAGTTTAAGCTGTATTCTGGCACATTTCTGTTTTCCTGTAATTTTCTGGTGCTGCTTCTTTTTTGTGGAGCTGGACCTGGTGCCAGATGCAGAGCCCTGGAGACTCAGCCAAGCAAGAGGCAGCAGCCTGAGATGTAGTGTCTCCTCGATGTGCTGCATCAGGACAGGGTGACATCTTACACATATGATCTGCATGTGTCCATTGGTTCACTGAGGTGTCTTCCTGGAAAAACTGTTTTGAGAAGATATCAGGGCAGGGAGCCTGTGGCTGATTCACCCGTTGGCATGTTGTAACAATGTAAAGAATCAGAAAAACAAAAGCCCGATCACAGACGGGAAGATGCCACTTTGAGACTTCCCTCCGAGCCGAACTCGATTCTTCCTGCCGGCACATGGTCTGCAATTCAGTCAGCAGTGGTGGAAGGCTGAAGGTGACCTCCATTGTTGTGCACACTACCCATGGCATTTGAGAAGAGCAGGTGTTAAAGAGGGGTTCTGGTAACTAACCACAGGGTGCTGAGCTGGGTACAGGTGGGAGGGGGGATTTCTCCTTTCTGCACTAAATTACCACAGTTTTCTTTTTTTAGGCAGCTTATTTTTTTGTATTTGAGTCAATAGTGAAAGTCTGTGATGTGACTTATTTTAATATCTAGTGACTCTGGATTGACAGTCTGGTACTTTCTTCAGTGACTTTGACCTTCCCAGTTCTCACTCTGCTGATTTTCCTCATGGTAGAATCCTACCCAGCATTCCCCAGTTGCCTGCCCCCCTGGTGTTTAAACAGTGGCACTGGCCCTAAGGGCAGGAGATATTTCATGTCTGGCTTTGTCTGCATTGGGGGGAAAAAAACTGCTTCCCCCCCCCCTTTCCTATGGAGAGACACTGTTTGTAAAGACTGGGGAGCTGCCTCAACTAGTTCATAGCCGAAACCAAAACAATTTTTATCTGCAGTGTCGTTACCAACTTAGGTCTACAGGTGAAGTGTTGCAAAAATTGTGAGTCAGAGAGTGTGGCCACTACCGGAATGCACTTCCCAGAATTAATTTGGAGACCCGGGACAGACGCCAAATGCGATGGAGCAGCGGGTCACTATTGCACAGTTACACTCTACATTTCTCCTTTATGATTCCCATTTCCCTGTGCGCGTTTGCGTGGCTAATTTATTGCTACAAAACTTTACCTAGCAGGTTAATCCTGACTTTATACTCAAGTATGCAACGTTTCACCCCAGTGATTATATAAATGTTTTATACAGAAAATGCATGAAATGGGTGGGGGGTTAGAACACTGCCATAATTTTTGGATCCCCTTTATTCTTCGTGTTTTTGGTTTGAGCTGCTATTATGTGGAGTGCCGGGTAATGCCCGGTGTCGCCTATGTAATATTGTGTACTTGTATTATATTGGAGGAAAAGGCCAGATAAGACCATGAAAAGATGTATTTATTTATTTTTTCTTTAAGGAAATAACTGTATAATTTAAAAACTTTTCCTTAATTTGTGATTTCCCCTGTACAGTTTTCAGTATGTTTTGGGCACGTTATGGGCCTCGAGAATCTTACTATCTTACAGAAGGGATACTTTGTTAATAAAACACCTACTTAAACCTGCATTTGTCTTCCCAATTTCTCTGTCTCCCATTCCCACAATAAGGGTTATTCACAGCAGTAATTTAAATTTAAAGCGTGATTTATAAGTTGAGAGTGAGCGTAGGTGAAGGGTATTAACGCAAAACAGCACCGTCGCGATGCTTCGGTGGTGGGAAGCCGGCAAGATGGAGCTGATGTCATTGCGTGGGCTTCGGTCTGGTTCTAAGGAAGTTGCTCCCTTTCTGAGAAACTCCGTAAACAGGATTTTGCATTTGCCAAGAAGTCATTCTCCTCCCTGCCCTGGCTTCTGTGCTGGCTCACGCCCCTCCTGTCTCCGTTCCCGCTACAGACTTCCGAAGAATCCGGTAGCGGTTGATACGACTAAGTCTACTGTTGGTAAGAGCTGCGATTCTTTTATTCCGGCCGTAGTTGACATCAGTACATCAGACGATACAGTTTTGCGTTGACTGTGGTGGACATGGACTCTATGCCTGTCGTGTCAGGCGGAATATAAAACCCCAAATTTGGAAGCCGAAAGGGAACCGCGGAGAGTAAGTATTGACTACAATTATGTGACACCTACAGTTTCTCGAGAGCTTAGTTTAGTGCCGATGCCCCCTTACACGTTAATATATTACATTTCATATTAAAATTCATAACCACTCAGTGAGGCGAATACTAACTTAAGGTGTGAGTATGGGTGGTGTCCAGTGAGCGGTGTTCTTTCGGTGCTGGCTTGGTGTCTGTGAGTTTGAGGTCAATGGACTGGGTTGGCGCTCCGCTGTCCTGGGAGCATGTGGCCCCCGTATCCCGAAAGTGGATGGGACGGGAATCTGCGTGTTTTCCCCATTCCATATTTTTCTCTGTTTTACCCCAGTACTCATCACCTGACGCGTAGATTATTCATGAGCCACTACCAGTGTATCAGTATTCAGGCGGTTTTACGCTAATGTGGGGTTTGTGACTGGAGTGGATCTGTTGTGCCAAGTCAACGGGGGGGGGGGATCTCGTATGCCGTGCCGCTGCTTCGCACCCTAGGGCCTAGGCAACATTATACTGAACCCCGCAACCCCCCGAGCAGCTCAAAACAACTTTTCTCAATACATTTATACTGAAATCGTTTCAGTAGCACAGGACACATCTTACCTTGCTGTTAAGTAGGTTTCACAAGTAGTGAAATACTAAAAATAGTATAAATATGTTATGGAATACAACCAAAGGCATTTCTACTGGCTTTGCTGTTTTCCGCCCCCTAATTGAATGGCGCCCTAGGCGATCGTATATATAAACCCGTGGGGGGAATTGGTTTTTTGTACACATACCGCCGTCCTCAATGAAACCAGCGCTCTTCACTCTATCGTATGTTACTGGGAGTCTTTTTATGTATTATCAGAGAAGTGAAGAACTATGTGCTGTAAAAATGTTATGTTCTTGCTTGCGCGTGGCTGGTTCTTCTTTAGGCAATACTTGTTGTAGTTGGTGTCCCTGGGGGCGTCGTAGTAGGGCTAGTCTAGAATGGTGAACTGGTAAGTGCGCATTCGACTTGGGTATAAATAATTACTTAGATGTCCGTCGTTCGTGTATTAGTTTTATACATCTATACACATACAGATGGAGATAGAGAGAGCAATAAATATACATATGTGTATCTATCTATACGGACACTTAACCTACGGTTTAGCGACCGGCCGGACCAGCTCTCTGACCAGTCGATATTATATACGCTGTACGAGAACTCTGGCCGTGGTAAAGGCAGCGCGGTGTTTTTGTCCTATTCTGTTTGTTTTGCTCTCTGACTTATTTGGGTCGGCGTGGAAAGGTTGTACATGTCGTGAACCAAAGGGGTTCTGGCACGGGGGGCGAGGCATGGTGCACGCAGGAAGGAAGGTGGACGACCCACTGGCGGCTCATGGAACACGGGGGTTTATTAGCAGATCTGAAAACACGAGGAACACTACAAAACAAAATGGACCACGAGGGGCCAGTAAGCAAGTAGGGAAAACCAAGACTAACTACAAAAAGTCAGGGCAACAAGGAGCAGGCAGGCGAGAAACAAAATGCAAAAACTGAACAACACATGGGAACTTCCAACATTCTCAAACACCTACTGAAAGGTACATGAAATGCATACAGACCTACAGCAATGACCACCCCCTCAGGAGCTGAGCTAAGACAGGAAGTTACAGAAACTAAAACAGATAATGACACAGTAGTTGTGAGACACAAGACAATTAACCAATCAGGGATGGTGCAGGACAATGAGCAATCAGGACAACACACAATTAAGGATCTGTACAAAAACAGGGAACGGGGGAACCTGATAATTAACTCAGGGAACTCTAACAAACTAAGAAACAGAATCTACACTAGGGGAATAACAGACAGGTAAAAACACAACCATGGGCGCAAAGCATTAAAACAAAACTGAATACAAATCACAAGACACAGGAACTAGAAAACTCTGACATCAAATGAAACACTAGGGAACAAAATCTACAAAAACAGAAGGTAGGATTTGCACACAAGACAGAGGGGTTTCATGGCTGCACATTCAGCTGACTGAACCCTGCGGCAATCTGGTGACCAAAGGAAAAACACTAAGGCACAGGTGTCAAACTCCAGTCCTGGAGGGCCAGAGCCCTACACCTTTTTGGGTTTCCCCTCATTTAACACACCTGATTGAACTCCTTGTACTAATTACCACACAGCTCTTGAGCTGAATCATTTGTGGTGGAACAGGGAAAGAACTAAGCTACACAGGGCTCTGGCCCTCCAGGTCGGCAGTTTGACACCTCTGCACTAAGGACTTTAAAAATGTGTAGGACAGGAAGGCCAGCGACATCTGCTGGCCAAACAGGGAGAAGACCACGAAAGACTTGGACAGAGGGTGCTGACCCTTACAGTACATTGTTTGCAACAGCTGTCCACAAGTGTGTGGCTCAGTTGGTTAAGCCTGTGTGCTTGTAATTAGAAGGTCACTGGTTTGAACCCAGTTTCAGCACATCTAGGGCGCCCCCCCTAATATAATGGTAGGGTGCAAAGGTGACATTAAAATAATAAGGTGGTTGACACAAACCCAATACAGTATGCTTGAAATATCGGTTAGGGGCTTATCGTAGGAAAAGAACTCGGTTGTTAAGTGTGTGTGTGTGTGTGTGTGTGTGTGTGTGTGTGTGTGTGTGTGTGTGTGTGTGTGTGTGTGTGTATATACTTAAAACAAACTGACTAGTGGTTGGTTTTGAAGTGTAATGCAACAATTTACTGTGCATTGTAAGTGCAATTTAATGAATGCGAGTGCCTAAGTATGTTTCGTCAAAATAACCACCCCTTGCCTTTATCACAGCAGCACATATTCACATCCTTTCCTGCAATATTTGGAAATAACTTGTGTCCAAACCCTCCCAGCACCTTATCAAGCATACAAACAGTTCTGCCTCATTTGCTAGACGCTCATTTTAAACTTGTTGGTCCAGCTTGTCCCAAGAATGCTGGGATGAAGACCTGCTCCCAAGCCTGAATACTCCAGTGTTTGTGTTGTTTAGCCTATAATAGTCCCTGTTTCTTGTTAACACCACAAAGTAAAGGTTTTCTGGCAGCAACTCGACCATCCAGTGCAGCTGCTCTCAGTCATTACTTGACTGTATTAAGAAATATCAGTTTCCCTCTGTTCACATTAATCGCAGCCCTCAGACCAATAGTCAACTTCCAATTTCTTTTGCACATCACAACTGAGTGTTGATCTTCAGCCTTTGATGCCACTTTCGTTGCCCCACAGTGTTTCTAGTCACTGCTGCTTCCTGTCCACCTTCTTCTGTGTAAACTGTAGGTCACTCCATGCTTAGAAACATTTAGCATTCTGGCTACTTGCCGATGAGAGAACCCTTCTTCACACAAAATATCAGTTTGAGCCCTCTGTTCAATTTGAGCCAATTGTTCAATTGTTTGCTGTGGCTTTCTAGCCATTACATGCATAAAAATAACAAATATTTATCAAAAATTCTGACATCAGTTGTGATACAGTACAACAGACGATTGAAACAATGAGCAGACCATGCATGAAGCCCCTCGCAATCTGATCTGGGACAAGGCAGACAAGGGGCAATTATTTACTTTATTAAGACACAATCAAGAGAGACTAAGAGCAAGTCGAGCTCTGACATTAGTTATAGAGTTCCAGCACAAAGTGAACGTTTAACGTACTAAAGACAGTTCTGTCTTCAAAACCAGTAGTTTCAGCCATTCCTAAAATTTTTCTAGTATCGTTCAGCCCTACTCAAAACACACAATACATTAAAAAATATGAATTGGTTATTATGTACCTTATTGTGTAAAATGATGCTGCTAAGCGACAAGGCAACCTTCGTTTTCGCAGCAGTTATTTTGGCATACACGAATCATAAGTAAAATAATTCATGTCGAAGTGAGTACAAAGATAGGCTAAGCTACTCCGAGAGTCTGGGCTAGCATCGCATTATTAGAGGAGCCCGTCAAACTTGAATGTCTTCTTTTAAGATATATTTGCACTCCAGTCTTGTTGGGGTAATATTTAAGTTCTGCTTTGCAATATTGACAGACGACTGCATTTTCATTAACTTTTAATATGCAGTCTTCCTTCTGCCATATTGCCCAGTAAACGAGAAAGGAAAATTGAATTGATGCTTTGTAATAATCGAGTACTTGAGTTTAATACAGTAAATATATAAACTGAGACAGACACAGGCCTATATTACTGACGTATAGCTACAGGTCACTTATTTACTGAGACCCGCACCAAACATCTACATCCAATACACACTCAAATTAACACCCGTGTATGGAATATAAACCGCCTAAGCGTAGATATCATTTGCTTCTAAATATTACATTTTAAAAACTCGGATGTAGGCCTAATTCAGGGTTTTATTCGTGAAGTGTGATCAGTTTGCTTTCTTATATTTGTAGGTAATTTTTTTTCTCGTTATTGTTGATCTATGCATTCTGAAGTACGCAGCTACTGAAAGGGTTTCTGCAGAACACAGAACATTTTTCACGCAGTGTACCTGCTGAGGCTCCAAATGGAGAACGTGTGCAGTCATAGCCCTATCGTAAGTCTGGCTCTGTAGCTTCAAAGCAGGGCCGGTGTTCTGACAAGTTGAGCTACCTATCGAGATGTACTATCAAGCCTTTTTGCGCATGTGCAGTTCCACCGTTTGGGGGTTAGGGTTAGGTTTTAGGGGTTTGGGTTGGGGTTAGGGTAAGGGTTTTAGGGGTTTTGGGGGTTTAGGGTAAGAGTTAGGGTTATCGATTAGCACCACGGTAGCCTAACTCGACAAAGTAGCTCAACTCGACAGAACACCGGCTCTCAATACGCGGGATGATTAGTAACATGATCAGTTTAGTCATGTACCGCTCCAGAAGTGAAGGCCATCTATCCGTCGTCTTGCATAATAAAATAGGGTTAGTTGCATTTCTGCATTTCTGTTTCCACACTCATTGTTGATTCTTTAGTTTCCATTTTAACCCAATATAAGAGAGTTCTCATTTCAGGCTATTTGCACATTTCTGATCTGTACTTATCTTAACAGAGGCTGCAGGATTAGGTCGTGGCTGGGTGCCTGAATTGTCCCAGCAGCGCCCTCTATAGGAATTCCCCAGCATGTGCAGCTGGTTACTATGGGTGCTGTGTGTGCTCCTTCAGGTCCTGGGGCATGTCTGCCTAATCGGTAAGCCCAGAGTCTCAGTCTGTCCATGGTTTACATTAAGTCTGCCATGTAGAATATCAAGCCTGTAGATGATCCAACAATAAGAGTGATTAAGAGTGTAGTGATGTGATATGGTGGGCGGAGCCTGAGGTGTCCCTGTATTTGCAGAGCAGGAGTTGCCTGTTCCATATGAGCTCAAGGCGAATGCAGCCGAATGGTCCTTGTCTCTCACCTGGAAGAGTCATTTATATAGCAAGACACTACTCTATGAGGTTCAGGTTCTTCAAGAAGACAACAGTGTGCCTGTACATCACGTGAGTTTAAGTGTCTGCACTGGTGGCTAAACGATGTGTTGATATTGATGTTTGATTGATGATTGATTGATATTTATACACTGAGAACCAAAGGAGATCTGTGTGGTGTTTGCAGGAGGTCCTAAGAAACACTGTGAACCAGGATGCCATGAGCCACACCTTCACGCTCCACCATTGGGAATGGATCTCCTCCTTACCCCTGAACTGCATCTCACACAGCGTCAGAATCCGTTCACGATTTGAGAGCCAGACCAGCCAGTGGAGCTCCATTACTGGTCAGCAACACGCAGTGTGCCCGGTGGTGGGACTCACAGCCCCCAGGGGAAACGGGGCTTTGAAATGCATAGAGGATGGACTTAACGTGCTGTCAGTTGCTGTCTCTTTTAACCTATGTGTCGTCAAGTAACGGTTCCCATAGCAATCCCACTTTCTGCCTCTCTTTTCTTGGTCCAGTGACAGACACCCCTGAGGAAAAGAAAGTGTACCCCCAAGACGCAGTGACACTGGCTGGCAGCCGCGTGTCATTCTGCTGTGTCGTGCAGAAAGAAGATTTAGTCAGCTTTAATTTTATGAATGTGAAGAATGAGACGTGGATAAGAAAAAACGTTGCAGTCCTCGATGTGCAAAATCTGAACGTGACCCGCGACTCAGGAAATCAGATCCACTGCAAAACAAGCCAGGATATTATAGGAGCCACAGTTTTTGTGGGCTGTGAGTATGCTTCTCAAGGACACCAACCATCCACACTCCGCTTCTCATGACACCTTAACCTGTATGATGTCACTCACAAAGGCCTCTTTATCCGCAGACCCTCCTGATGACCACGACTTGCAGTGTCAGACAGACCTGCAGTTTGTGACATGTTTCTGGAATAAAGGCAGGAGCACCAATCTGTTTGGACTTCGGGAAACCATCTATACCTTAAATGGCAGGTAGCTGATCCGCCCTCCCCCCCCCTTCAGCCGGGCAGCTGTCAGCTTGCGTGTGACTCACTGTCCTCCTTACCTCAGTCCTCTGTCCAGGAAGTGCACAAACTCAAATGAGTGTATTTTAAATGAGCGCCCACCTTCTGGAGAGTCAACGTGGACCCTGGTTGCTGAAAACCCATTGGGGAGGGTGGTGCTGAACCAGACGGTGGACCTCAGTCACAGAGGTCAGTACTGGCCTCCATTTGCTGCCGGGTCATCATCAGAGCATATGCACACTAGGGGTGTAACGGTACCATCTTCCCTCGGTTTGGTATGTGTCACAGTTTTTGGACCAAGGTAACAGTACAGCTTCAATATCTTTATATTTAAGAAGAAAAAAACACATCTCCCTTTAATTAAGTGACAAACTTTTATTTTTCCAATTAACAACTCTGCATTCCAAAACATAGTAGCATGGCTAACTAGGCCTATTTTATGTCTCTTCTGTATGAAATCAAGAAGAGAAAAACATTAAAATTAAAAATGCTTCTTAACTTTAAGAGTTTTGTCTGTACTAATTTAAACTAACAGTATACCTAGCATGTACAGAACCTGTACATACAATAATTAAATAATTTTTGGAAGGAGACTTCTGGAATACCAAATGTTATCTAAATAAAGAAAATAATTTTATTTGCCAGAAACATATATGAAGGTAAGCATATCACTGTTAAAAAGCAGCCACGGGCAATGGGGGCACGGTAAGTGTAGATAGATAATCAATATTACAAATTTCACACCCAAGAGAGCGCAGAATGCTTACGGTGCAGCAGACCAACATAAAGGGGGCAAAAAAACGCATTGTGGGGTGTGGTCGAGTTATTTTAATAAAGCTCTTTTAAAATTAAATTTTTAACAATTTTCTTTATTAACAGCCATTGGTTTAATACTAGAAGTGGCACAGCCAAGGAAACCCAACAGTTTCATGATTACATGCCAACAAAACGCATGTATACCATGACAAACATTACACAGTTACGGTATTTATACTTAACATAAATACACAAATACCCATATTAATTTACACCATTTAAAGGTAAGTGCAGTGCAGTACAAAGCATGCCAGCTTCTAACCATCCCCACAGCATCACATTACGTCAGCCTGCTGACAGTGGGTGGGATTATGTCAACCAATTGTCGACAGTGGGTGGAATTACGTCAGACAATCGTTGACAGTGGGTGGGATTACGTCAGCCAATTGTCGACAATTGGTGGGATTACGTCAGCCAATTGTCGACAGTGGGTGGGATTACGTCAGCCAATTGTCGACAACGGGTGGGATCACCAATCATACAGTGTCGTATGGCGGAAACGCCATCCTTTACATTTGAAGTACACGGCTACCTTTACCCAGGAGGCGGATAGTTTGCGCCATCTGCTGTTGTATAATGACATTTAAATTCTAGCCTTAGAAAATAAGACGACCCCAGTTTTGTAGATGTATTTTTTGAGACAAAATCTTATATTCCTGCCAATATGTTTAGGAAAGTAACAGGCATATTGTAATACCGCGGTTCACGTGTGAGTATTGAACCATCAGTGGCGTACCAAATGGTTTGATAAAATGCCGTGTACTGTTACACCCCTAGTTCATACTCCTGTGTTCACCTTTCATGTTTCTCCTCCTGATGTCACATTCCTGCCTTTCCCTTTCCCCCCATCTCTCTGCAGTGGTACTCCAAGCTCCCCAGCAGCTGAAAATACTGGAACGGACATCTAGGAATGCCAGTGTCTCGTGGAACTGGAACACGTCGGTGGACTTTGAGGTGCAGTGCGAAGTGCACCTAAAGTACATCAAGGATGACAGAGGGGTGGGTGCACGAAACAGCACTCTATACTGCTGTCAGAAACTGCAGGGTAGAGCACTGCCTGGTAGAAGCCAATAGAAGCCTGTTAATCCTGCAAATGACAGCTTTTATGAGTCACCACTTATTCTCGTCTCTCTCCGTTTCTAAGGATCGTCCACTGCCTACATCTCCTCCACCACGGAGGTACTCAGAAGTTGGCCTGAGCAGGCTGCTGCTGGTGGACCTGCTGCCTGATACCATATACGAGCTCAAGATGCGCTGTAGGAAGCTGGAGAATTTCTGGAAATGGAACTCCTGGAGCTTAACCAGCTTCCGCACCACTGAGTACTGTGAGTGTAGCTTCTCTGTCGCCCTCCATTGAAACACTCTCTGACCTGTTGGCCAGTGTTAGGTGTTTTTATTTTTGGTGCCACAGGGTGGCAGCATTTAGTCATAAACCAATGCATGCTCAGTTCTGCTGTGGCATAATATCACGCTGATATTTATGTCTGATCTAACTGCAGACCCGGATACCCCAGACATATGGTTTCAAAGAGACAGCAAGAATACTCTCTATGTCATGTGGAAGGTAAGACCAGCAAAAGATTAATCAGCAATTAAAGACCAGTTAAATGATTGGTCCTTTCCTCTAGCTGTGTTCATGTAGTGACAACAGTGAGCTGTTATTCCTTGAAAAAGCATGAGAAGCTATTCCCAGGGCACAGACAGAAGTACAGAAAGTGACAGCGTAAGATCACAAGTCAGTCCTATCACTGAGATAGGAGATACAGCACACTGGGTTAGCCAGCGACAATACAGTTTGGGTTAGCCAGTGGCTACACAGATTGGGTTAGCCAGTGACTACACAGTTTGGGATAGCCAGCGACTACACAGATTGGGTTAGCCAGTGAATACACGGTTTGGGTTAGCCAGCGACTATACAGATTGGGTTAGCCAGTGGCTACACGGTTTGGGTTAGCCAGCGACTATACAGATTGGGTTAGCCAGTGGCTACACGGTTTGGGTTAGCCAGCGACTA
>JAODJW010000117.1:21561530-21583777 GCA_026777045.1 Hyperopisus bebe | reverse complement strand
TACCCATCCCTAACCTTAACCATAAGTAACCAACCCAAATACAAGACTTTTGGCATTTTTACTTTTTTGATTGCATTGACATATTTTTATAAAACTGGGGTTATCCAAATGGGGACCTCAAAAGATGTCCCCAAAAGTAGGGAAATGTCAGGTTTTACCACACTTTGGGGACAATTTGGTGGCAATTTGAATGGCAGGTTCATCTTCAAAACTCTGTGAGGTGGGTCCATCGAGAAGACCAAAGATATTTGCAGTTACTGTCGATGTGAAATGAGTTACCACCGAAGTACATCTAGTCTTAAATACCATGCAGACTGCAGAACGATAGACGCATTCGCATTTTCATGTCTGAACATATTATGTATGATAATACTTTCGTAAATATAAATAATTTATTTATAGGTTAATATTATCATTTTTCAGATTTGCCCCTCGGGGACAAATAAAGTTTTTTTTTTTTAATTTAGGTATTTCAATAGCTATATGTGAATGAGGCGGTCTGTCGCGCGCTTTTGTGATGTCTTAAGTGCATAATTTAATCTTCCTCGAAGTCATTCTATATACGAGAGTATGTCTCCGGTCAAATGGCATGCTTTCCGGAGTTTTCTTCAGTGTCCGAGATTGAATGTGGGCTTAAGTTTATTGGGATTCTTAATTCTTTCATATACTTTGCGTAGTAAATCGTCACCACGCCTTCCCAGATCTTCGTAAGATTATTACATTTTCTCCGATTTACATATTATAGCCAGCTGAGTTCGGAGTGGTGAGGACATTTTGCACAGCTCGGTCAGCAGTTCCAAGTAGTGAAGTGGAGAGTGAAGGGCAGACAACTGCAGAGCCAAACGAACTTGGGTGAGGGTGGAGACTATCGTTACAGAACTGAACAATATTGTGATATTAGTCACCTTTGCGCTGTTACGCCTCCGAGTGATTTAAAACTGAGAGTTCCCTCCCCCCATTGTTTTTCTTAGTACTTTAAGTTTTGTTTTTGTGTTAAATACATATATACTGATACCGCATTAAAAATCGTATCTCAAAATCTCTTCTCTATCCCTTGGGGCTCTTTGTAAATCTTGGGTCAGACATTTAGGATAAAATGGCTTTTTGCTTTTAAAAAAGTGGGTCTCGTTCCCACTTTATCCCTGGCACCCAGATTGCGGTCATTGCTGGAGACTGAGGAGAAGGAGCTCCTGTCTGAAATGGAGGTGCAGGAGGAGACGGCGCTGGAGAGGCAGGCTAAAATGCGCGAGAGGGCGAGGCTGCTGAAGGAGAGACGGGAGAGCGAGAGGGAGAAGGAGGTCCTACTCAGATTGGAGCAGCTGTTCAGGTGATGGATCAAACAGCACCGCGGGGTGTCCACAGTCAGGAGACAGTGACTGACCAGATACCTCACAACCATCTGCATTGCAGGGAGCAGAGCGAAGAGCTGCGGACTGCACAGGCACACCAGCTTCAGCACGAGGTGTGTGCAGAGCGTGCAGCTCAGCTGCGCAGTCGGGAGGAGGAGCGCTTGAAGCGCCTGGAGGAGGAACGGTTCTTCGCCCAGCTGTGGGAGGCTGACCGGCAGGCGAAGGAGGACCGGGCAGAGCTAGAAGGTCAGCAGCAACGCAGTAGCGCCCGGCAGCAGCGGGACGTCCTCTGTGCCCAAATGGAGGCTGCTGACCAGCGGAGGGTCCAGTCCCGGCAGCTAAAAGAGGAGCAGGCTCAGCTGCTGGTACGGGGGGGAGGACGGCGTCGTGGAGGCTGCAGCGTCAAGCACTGTGGTGTGATCCCATTTGTCTGTCTCACACAGCGGGAGCAGCAGCAGCTGCAGCTCCTGGAGGAGCAGCGGGAGCGCGGCCGCAGATGGCAGGAGCAACAGCGCGTGCGTGGGGAGCTGGACCGTGCGCTGAGGCTGAAGATGAGGCGACTGGCGCGGGAGGAGCAGGAGGAGCTGGCCCTGGATATGCGCATCCTAGAAGAGTTGCTGCAGGAGCGCAAAGATGAAAGCCACGAGCAGGAGCGCAGGAAGGTGAGGAGAGAGAAGGGGAGGAGGTGGATGGCGAGCGGGAGCCTACCTCACCCTCCCCCCCCACCCTCCACAAGCAGCAGGAGATGCAGCAGGAGCAGCATCGCTACCGGCAGTACCTGGCTGAGCGGGCAGAGGAGCAGAGGCGCCTGGAGGCAGAGACAGAGCAGCTGATGGAGGAGGAGCTGGAGCGAGCCTGGCAGCGCAGGATGGAGCAATACCGTGTGGGGCAGGAGGCTCGGAACCGCCTCATGAAGGAGGTGATGGACACTCGGCACCAGCAGATCCAGGAGAAACGTAAGCTGGGGAGAGGCAGGTTAGTGAATTGGACAGGGCTCTGTCATAGGTTTGTGTGTGACGTGCCGTCTCCCTTAGTCCAGGAGAACATGGAGAAACAGGCTCAGCTGGAGCAGGAGAGGGAAGACCTGAACAGAAACATGCAGAAGCATCAGCAGGAGGAAGAGCAGGAGAAGGAGAGGTATCTAAGGTCCGTACACTAATATACGCACCAGTCCAGCAGCGGCCGTAAGAGTTACCCCGTCTGATCCTCCTTCACAGCCTTAGACGGACCCGTCAGGAGTATAGAGCTGACCTGCTCTCCCAGATACAGCACCAGCGGCAGATCCGCCAATCACAGCAGGCCGAGCTGGAACGTGAGTGCCAGCAGCGGCTGGCCTTCCAGGAGCAGCGCCAAAGCAGACTGCAGGAGATTCTGACTCGGCCCACTTCCTACCCGCGGCCGACCCACCCTTTCAGAAGAATGGCGGGGCCGCTTCCAGCTGCAGGGAACGAGCCAGCCTGCACTGAGTTCTGAGCTGTTTCACGCACGCATCCTTATTATTACTGCAATACCGTGTCTTTAAATATAATACACAGGTCATTATAAAGTATGAATAATAAACTGGTTTGATGTGTATTTTATGAAATGCTTTTTAAATATTCATATAGAACCTTTGACTTTCTGGTCACCAGGGGGCAGTAGTCGCTCAACTTTGGCTTATGTCATTGTTGAGAGGGACTCTGGTCTTTCTTTTAAGGCCAAAGTCCTGCAGGTTTTATGGAATGAGATTTACATAGCAGCCACCTAACAGCTGAAAACAGAGATGATACGGCCGTCCAAAAATATCAAAGATTAATATGGCGTCTGGTGCTGGCGACTGCCCAGGGTTCCCACCTGCGCCCCTTGAACCTGGGATAAGCTCTGGTCCCCCCGCGACCGGGATTCAGCGGTTATGGTGATGGATGGATGGAATAAGGCATTTGAGGCTGACTAAAAGCTCACAAGCAGGCCCTCCATTTTTAGGGGGACGACTGGGGAAGTTGGCCTGGGCAGGAGAGGGCGCAGATGGGAAGGGTTGTGTGTCATGGGGGTCCGGTTGAAGAAATTTTGTCCTGGGCCCAGGAATTATGTGTGTTGGGTCTGCCCACAAGAGTCACTACTGGGGTCCATTATGTCCCCAGAAGTAACCTAAAGGGAGGGTGTTAGGAGGAGAATGGTAGAACCTCTCAGTGAGAGATCTGTGTGCTCAATCAGCTGATCAAAAAGTCAGTTACTCAATACAAATGTTATTATCCATCATGGACAATTCACAGTCATTCACAAGATACTGTAATAAGCATTAGTCGACAGCTAACAACTCTGCTGCACAGAACACTGAGGCAGCTGAGTTACAGCACAGTTATATGCTTGAATTTTATAAGCAATCTGCTTTTAACTTTGACCAGCAACGTAGGCCTGGTGACCAGTATTGGTGAAGGCATATCACCACAGATGCCTGTGTCTGGTGATCTCAGGAAGAAAACCAACCAATAACAACTCTGGCAAGCCGCCCACAAGGCAGCTGATTGGCTGCTCAGAAACACCCAAATGCACTAAAAACAAACAAGAGCCTAGAGACGGCAGTGAAGCATCATAGTATTACACAATCCAATAAGACAGGTGTGGTGCATCTTGTCAGATCTGAGAACTGGACCGACCTGATCCAGGCAGCGTCTGTTGTATTGTGGCGAGAGGCGTGTCTTTCAGGTACTTCTCCCTCTGACAGCATTGTGACATGGGCCTGTAAATGCTATTTAGGTGGGACGTTGCAGGCCTGCCTATGGGTGACTCTGCTCAACATCACCCCTTTAATGGATGAATCAGTAGGTCACTTCTGTGAGCTCTCACTATATCCTGGTGTGAACATCACAGGCCATGTTAGGTGATGCCCCCCCTCCCCCCACCCCAGTGGACAGTGTTGAGACCACAGTAGCTGCCCCTATTACTGGTGTTTTTTAAGCATGAAAGCTTAACCGCTGGATCTGCTGGGGTGTAATGTCTGCGGTGGTAACCTTGTGTTTATCTCCACACACCCACCCGTGATCATTTCATCATCACACCACACATTCTTGGACCAAGTAAACTCCACCACTCCCTATGGCCCAAGACCCTGGCTTGGGTTTATATTTAAAAAAATATCTAAATCATTGTCTACCCAAAACAGTGGTTCTGTGTTAGGATTGTCCATCCCTGGGTTCATTTGACAGTCCCCTCTTTACAACATTAGACTATTTATAACCAAAAGGCATGTTTTTCTAGAAGATTATCAGATCCATGTCAGATCTTCCATGTCAGACAAGTCAATATGAAGTGACTTCTTCAACATTTCTTGTAAGAATCAGATTTTTCCATCACCCAACACCCAATAGTAATGATGCATACAAATACATAGATGTAACACAGATAACTTGCATTACAAATGTGCTGCAGGTTGAGAATTTCACATGTAAAAAATGGTGTAGTGTTTTCACAAGTGATAAATGTGTCTGCTTACCTAATTCCATCCAATGTCATCTCCATACCAGCCTGAGGAGTGGCTTGGGAGGAGAGCCATTAGCAGCCGTTCATAGGAAAAACATGCTTTCACCCAGTTAGCACTGCTGGGGCAGGTCTGAGACGTTGCTCAAGCTGCCACAGGTTTGGGCTGAGGGTTAGGCTCGGGCAGGCACAGAGGACAGTGGCACTAAAGATCACGCCAACGCAGAGACACCTGCCCCTCGTTCCTGCTCCTGGATGTGATTCTCCGTGAGACTTTCCAAGCGTCCGCAGCCCAATCGAGGCACAGAGATGGGAGATTATAACGTTTATTGTAAGGTAGGACGTGTTCTTTCTCCTCGTTCATTTGAAAAAGCAGCATTTTGGTATTCCCTCAGAGGTTGAAGCGTCTGTCGGTGTAGCACTTTACAAGTGGAGTGGATGTATTGCTCGGGTATGTTTGAATGCAGTGATTTTTTTTTTTTTTTACACACATTGCTGTATACCAGGGCTGGACTGGGATTAGAAACTGGCCCTGGGGTTCAGGGTCCCCCCACAATAAATTTTGCTGGGAAAGTGACCAGTGTGCCAGTTGGTCAGTTCAGCTGAGCTGTATCTATACCCTTCTCATAGTCCTTAGTCATCTTCGCATTTTTAAAATGTCCTCCAGACATTGACAAACTCTCATGGAAAATTAGCATATAAATTTAAATTTGCACGTCTGAAGTGGTCCTAGCCCAAACATATTTATTTAGATTTTTAGGAACTTGTAAGAGTGAATCAATTTCCTTATATATGTATCTATTTCATATTTGCTTAGAACTGATCTATTTATTATAAATTGCAAGGTGTGGTGCCTCCTTACGGTCTACGAGTACCACCGCGGGGTTTAAACCTGGGGGAGGGTTTTTAATTAATACCACGATAATATTTCTCATGACATTTGTCTACATGTGACGCCGTCCTTCGGGGTACGTGTCCTGTGCTTCTTCCACTACAGCACCCTACACGTCCACCGCGGCACTACATGTCTGCATTAAGATATGGTTGAATGCGGGAGCGGACTGGCCATCGGGAATTTCGGTTTTGCGAGGGCCGGTCTTTCTTCCCTAACTCCAGCATTATATAACTGTCATTCCAGGGGTGCCCAACTAGGGATTGCACCCGTTCCTTGCAATACACGTTCGTGTATTCCTCCTCACATTTTTCATAGTATTCTTCAAACGGACTGACTGACAAAACATGGGGAACTTCCTTTATCCATTCACTATAACCACTTGTGAATTGAGGGGTGGCCCACGGACATAAAGGGTGAGCTTTGTGAAGGATCCTACAGGCGCAAATAAAGCATTTCATCCAAACCGCGTATTTGGAACGGCAAGCAAAGTTTTGGTATTCCCTCACAGACGCTTCAATTAGGGAGCGCCTCCAGTAGGGGAAACGGCTTTGCGCGTTAACTGCACTCAACCTGTGCAGCGCGCAGTCAGGCCGGAAGGTGTCTCATACCAGAGAAGGGGAGCCGGGACTCCGCCAGTGTCAGCTACAGCCATAGTAGTCAGCAGGAGCGATTGCATGGACCCGGGGAGGAATTGAGGGGGAGTCACCGCTTTAATCCGCTGCTCCGTAGAAAGACGCCGCTTCATTTCACCTGCAGATCCAGGTGTGCGCTTACCTGCCGGATGGCTGTGCGGGGACATACTGAGCGGAGGTAGCCCTGATCGGGGGAGCTTATCAATAAGCGGGCATTCACAAAGAAACTGCGCCAAGTCGGAAACACCTGCAGCTGGAAAATGGCGACCAGACCGACACGGCTTTAAACTGGGAATATTTTAGGAATAAGGCTTTTTAAAGACTTTCAGTGGGATCGTGGACTGGGCCGACATGTCAGTAAATGAGCTCTTCACGAAGGTGAGTGTGATCTTAAAGTGCGCTCATGTTGGGCAGATGGAAGATTATGCCGGTGTGTTAAATGAAGCACCTGTCCTAGGACAGCCTCAGTCGCACCTTCGCAATTTCCATGACGCCTTGTTCTTGGAACTATGAATTTCAGGAAATGTGTATAACCTGCTTCTAAAACTAGAGGAAGCTTTTAAATGTGGTTGGATATGCGTTTGAACCCTGGACTTGAACAATTCCCATGTCCACCTAGAACTTTTATTTTGGGAATGTTCTCAGGTATAGCACGTTTTAAAGTGTATACGTTTCAAAACTATAGCTGGAGGTGCAAAGAACAATCCACGTAACCGGGCGGCGTTTTCCTCCTTGTTTCACGGGTGCAGCAGGTCTGTTTCGGTCCGCGTTAGATACAGTTTCGGCCCAGTTTCGGTGTTTATTGGGATCTTCCTCAAATTCCCCCACGTTACTCGATACGTCATATCGTTTCTATTTGCACTGTTACTTCTGAACCGGAGACTTAATTTAAACAGCTTTAACCTTCAACATGACTGCAGTGGAGACTTTTTAACACAGTGAAACATTAAACAGGAATTCGTTCTTACTCCAATAAGAACAAAAAAGATCACAAGCACGAAACTTTTCATTAAAAAAATATTCAGTTCTTAGGTGTAAAACATTTTACTGTGCTGTCGTGTAAATCTTTCAAACGTAGAAAAACGCCGACTTTCATTAATCTGACAGTTTAGTCATTGTTTGATCCAGGCACAGGCTGCGTAATGTGTGACCGTGCGCATGTTTCAATGTCACGTTTATCAACTGCACATTGCGCTGGACTTCATCTCTGCTCTCAGTATCGCCCTTAATTGTGCGGGAGGGACCTGATCCTTATCACCGATTCACCCTCCCTGTTAACTTTTCACGGGAGTCGCTGATGAGTGTTTCTAGGCAATTCACGGTGATAAAATGATGATGTTGTGAAGCAGTCTGGGAGCAGGTGTGGTGACCTTGGATGGTGTTTCTGTGGAAAAACTGGAAATCCCACATTTAGGCGATGCCTCGGGCAGTCTGTTCTCAATCCCAGGCTGGATCCACGTGTTTTGGGGGGGTCAGATAGAGTTTCGCCAAAGACTTTTTCCTTAGCAGAAAGTAGCCTGTTATGCCTGTTCTCCTGCTGTTTACTACACCTCTACGTGGGCTGGCTTGTGCCATGCGTTCACATCAAGCTGGACCCTTGCTGGTGTGAGTAGTGTGTATTGTGGTTGTGTGTATCACACCGTGTGAGCATCACAAGCAGACTAGCAAATGATACACCTTGAGAAATAAAAATAGTTTATTATTAGGCTTGCAAAGGGGCAGAAAATTTCTGGTGAATTTCCAGAAACTTTTTCCATGGGAAGTTAAGCTGGGAAATTTAGGAAATATTGAATTCCTTGGAACTCTGTAGGATACAGCAAAGAAAGCATACTGTATGAATAATACAACATACAAAATTACTTAAGCCGTATGTTTTTACATTCACACATGATTAGTCACAAGCAATTGGTTACACAATGATATCACTATTAGTGGAGTGGAGATGTTTTTTTCCAGCTTCAATTAAGTTCCCTTTTATAGGCTACCCTGCAATTTTGCAAATTATGCAGTTTATTCCCATAAATTCCAGTGTATTCCCATTAATTCCCATGGAAAGTTTCCAACTTTGAAAATTAAAAAAAAAAAATTCAACCCCAATTATTATTATTATTATTATTATTGTTGTTGTTGTTGTTAGACATAAGTAAGTTGTGTAAATCTTTGTTCGGCTTTTATGTAGTGTACAGGGGTGCCTTTTGTGTTCATAACCAGCATTACGTAACTTGGTGCTGATTCATTTGCCATGTGACTGGAGACTTTCCTCGCACTTTTTCACGCATTCCCTTCTTCCCTTGTGCTGCTTTGTAATTCTGAAAGTTGTGCTGGCCATAGAGGACTGTGGGAGGCCTGGCTTACTATCGCCCCCTTCTAGCTGGGCTGTAGTAACCGGTTCGGTATTGGGGGACACTGTAAACTGCCAGTCTCAGGCAGTTTACGATTCCGACTGTTTTCTGAGTCTCATCATGAATACTTTCCCTCTGTGACTCACTCTGCTACTCTGACTTTTTCCTGGATGTCTATGTAAATTTTAAAGATCAGTTTAGGGAAACCTATCTCCCCAGTAGAACTCCATTTCCCATGGAGCCATATGCATTGTGATAAGCCTGAGCTTAGACTAGCCTCAGCCATGTGACACCTATGAGTAAGACCACCAAAGCCAGGTATGACTGTATATTTGTTGCAGAGGCAGCAATGTCCTGTTTTTTGTCCCATATTAATCTATTATCTACACCTGCTTGTCCTCTATCCCAGATGCTATGGGTACAAGGCAGGATGGGCACACATACATACTATTCACATCTGTGTGATTTTGGATTGTGGGGGGAGACCAGAGAATCTGGGGGAAACGCCACAACAAAGGGAGAACCTGCAAACTCCGCACACATAGAGCTGGGGCAGAGTCTCGAACCCAGAGGTGTGAGGCAGCTGCACTAACTATGAAGTGGCCGTATTGTAAGGTTCTGAGAAACTGGTTTAACTTTTTAATTAATTTTGTGGTAGAGATGGATTTTGCTGACCATTATTACTGCCACTAATCCTTCTCATGACTGAATCCACCCCCCACAATCCACAGTAATTAATGTCTGACAAATGGTCTACATGCAGTCAGTTGCTTGGGCAGCCAGACTTTTTACCTTCTGCAATAGTTAATTTCCAATGGTTTTCAACACAGCTTATTCCCATTTTAATAGTGAAAAGGGGTTGTGTGGCACAGGTTATTCCTGTACAGTCCCTGGCCATCCTGTGTCCTGTGCAACTGCACAGTCATGCTGACAGACTTTAAGATAAGCGTTGCGTGTGGTCCCCATACCTTTAAAAGTTGATCTTTGGCCTAGGGGTGACCAGCAGGAGAGCTGGTAGGCTGACTGCTTGATTCTTTGATTCGCTCTGGCCTTATTGACTGTGTGGTCCTCCCCAGCTTGTCTTCCTCTCTATTCAGCCACACTCTGGCCATCCGTTGGGTTTCCTGTAATGCAGTGAAACAGTCTGTGAATGAAGACACTGTCCATTCAGTCAGCATGCATGCTCCTATTCAGTGCTGTCTGCAGATGAAACTGGAATCAAAACTGAGATGCACAATACATCGAGTAACATGCCAATTGTTATTGGCTAATATTTGTTACATCAGACACCGAAGTCTTGATTTATATCAGTCTTTACTGACATTGCTGGCTGTTATTTACACTTTAGCCAGTATTCAAAGTTGGCAGTATTGAAGCTCAAGTCATAAATACTAAATTAATGGAGATGACTGTGGTGGACGAATTTTCCGTGGTGGAGGATTTTGTCAGCACATTCAACATTTAGAACCTCACTATAGTCTCCCAAGTCGGTGCTAATTCAATGATGCGTCTCTGCCTGCATTATAAATCAGGGCTCCATACTGCGGTCATTTAGTCGCATTTTGCGACCGTTTTTGGAGACACTGCCGTAGCTAGGTGCACCAGGGCAGCTTCCCTTTTTTGCATTTTTAAGCCATCAAAGTATGTCATGAAACACCACGAGGGAGCGAGGAGTGGTGCGTACCAAAGTTCCAAATTAGAAATGGTTCAAAAGTTTTAAGAACCCGGAATTTCATAAGACATTTGGATATCATTCCACTTATCGATTCTTCCACGCTGCGGCTGGTTGATGCCCAGCTGTTGGTAGGTGCTGGCATTGCAGGTTCCCCTGCGCGCTGGTCCTTCCCCATAAGTGGCTTAGAAGGAAACCGCTGCCCCTCCTGCTCCCCGGTTCTAGTGGCCTTTTGCAGCCACTCCAGGTTCCGCCGCTACTGGCCATGTTGCTCCTCCAGCCCGCGGCGCTCCTCAGCCAACTGGGCCTCCAGGGCACAGCATGCGCCCTGATGTTGCAGCAGCGCAGCCACTGCGGCCTCGGCCTCCTGCTCCGGGCAGCCGCGCGCTCACTCCCAGTGGGCCGGCTGCTTCTGGTCCTACCGTTCCTGCTCCTGGTGCCCGTCCAGTTCAGGTGCTCCTAAGCCTGCTGGGCCTCCAAGCTACGACATGCCTCCTCATGCTCGAACAGAGCGGCCTCCACCTGCTGCCTCTAATGGTCGCGCCCGCAGCTGGGGTCGTGCCACGGCTCCTCACAGCTGGTGAGCAGAGAGCCCTCGATGGTCGGTCAGTAGTTGTAGTCTGCAGTAGTGCCTGCCTTCCTCATTCGGTGATGTCATCGTCTCCGATGAAAATCCAGTGGGCTGGCACGAGCAGCTTGAGGATGCACTGCAGAGGGCCAGGGTGCTTCAGAAGGACTGGCCAGCATTTCCCTCACTGCGCCACTCCAAGCTCGTCTGCTGGCAGGTTTGGGGTGGGCTAACAGGCAAGAGTGTACCCGGTGTCCCCTCTTGCCGCAGCCTCAGCAGGCTAACTCCTCCCGAATCCTGTGGTTCTGGGCTGGCCTCACTGCGAACCTGTTGCTGCCATTGCTTCTGATCCTCCGCCCCATGGCCGCCGTCAAGTATGCAAGGCTACAGCAGGCTTGCCAAACGATATTATGAAGAACTCGCTCCAGCAGCATCAGTGGGACTACTTCCGTCATCCCGCTTCTGACACCAGTGTAGTACTTGGCAGAAATGAGATGAGGCATGACATGCAAATTGGCCTGCGCTGCGCGGAGCCGCCTCGTCTGTGCTACAATATTGTGGTTATATATGAGCCAAGCCACCGTCGTTAATTTCAAAATACTTTGTTGCTAAGACTATAAACCAGTCGTTTGTTCAGAAATTGCCTGCTGCTGAACCCAAAGTCCAGTCTTCGTGTACAGACATGTAAACCAGGTGTATAATGAGCGGGTATTGTATGTTTTTTTTAAACGGACGGTTGCGGAGGGAATGTATATATGTTCATTCAGTTTCACTAATTTAGCTTTATGTACCTCCTGGTATCAAGCTGTGATATGGATGAACACCTCACCTATTTACCGTTTACCGATAATTAAAACCAGACCTGCGTACCGTCCGGTTTAGGCAAGTTAAACAGAACTGTAAAGTATTACTAACATCAGTGGCAAACTGAAATCCAAGATTTATTTTATCTTGAAGCAACCTGGTTTTGTTTTAATGAAAAATGAAAATGACATTTGCGTCAAATAATCTTTGCTATAAAAGTCGATGTCGAACTCTTTAAAGAGAATAAATGCAGTGTTTTGTTCTAGAAACATTTTGACTTTTTTTTTTCCACAATCAGAACAAAGAATCAGATCCTAATTTTATGAACAGAATCAATTGAATTTGATGAGCTGAACCAAATCAGACTTGGAATCGGTAAAATTTGAATGATACCCAGTTCTGTTTGTGTGAGTGAGATAGAGAGTTATTAGAGTGGAGCACTAATGTCATCGTAACAACTGGACTTGGGGACGATTCTGTACTGGATGCCATCTGCCAGTGTCCAGTCCATATATACTCTCACTCACGTTTGGCCCTTTGGTGACAATGAAACAAACTTTGGTGTTTATGTTTGAAAAAGCACCATTTAACTTTGCTTTAAGAGAATAAATCGTTACTTCAGTTTCTGTGACTTTTTCCCTTTAAAATAAAACATCACATTATTTCTATAAATTCTGCGTTTATTACCAAAGCATTTATTAGTAATACAGTTAAGATGGAAAAAAAATGAATATGTTGTGTTGCATGCCGATTCAAGTGGTACACCTACGTTTTATGCTGGTGCTCCTAAAATTTTTAATAAAAGTACAGTACCAGTGCTACGATGGAAAGAGTTACAATGTGATTGCTACACACCTTCACAAGATCTTAAGAAGTAATGTCACCTTCATCAGTTTTCCTACAGATTCGAGAAGCTTAGAGGTTACCTGGTTATCGGTATTGGTTACTCTATCAGCACTCCATCCATCTTTTTTCTGTACCTGCTTAGTTCTACAGACAATTTGGCTACCCTGGCTGGAGCAACCAGAGGAAACCCCACCGCAGCACAGGGATAACGTATAAACTCCACACCTGTAGACCCGTCATAGAGATTTGAACCCTCATCCCAGAAGTGTGAGACAACAATCCTAACCACAGCACCACTGTGTCGGCCCTTGCATTGGTAACATTGCACAAAAATATATTGGTTTTCGGAATTGGTCCAAATTTCCACATTGTTCCACCACCAAGACGAAGTGTTCAGTTACCTTTTTTTTCCTGATACAAAATACAGAAAGCTTCACTTGGGTGCTCTCCTGTGACTGAACACTTCACAATGGTGCTTTTGTGCTTAGAATTAATCAACGTTTTGAAAACACGGTTGATCATATTAACTGTCCAGAGCCGCGTTCTCTCAGTCGGTAAGATACAACCTGTCCCCCAAGCTAGGGAGGGGTGCACCAGGGCTACACCACTGGACCACATAGATTTCACCTCCGGCCTTTGCAAGCATACACAGTTAGTCTCATACACACACTACAGTGGTAGTAACCAGTCATTCCTTGGCAGTGTGACCAGTTTGAAAACGGTCGTCTTGTAGTGTGATTTTCGGTGTTGCTTTGATTGACCCCACCCCTGGAACTCCCCACTAAATTCAGGGCAGTTAGTCAGCCTATTTGCCTAACCTTCCCCCAGAGGAACATCCTAATTATAATCTTCAGACAAGCAGATGTTTATTCAGTAAGAGTATACACCACCATATGGAATTTGTGTCCTGTGCCCACTGTCATTCTATTCATTCTGTTATTTTTAGGCAGTTAACAGGTTAATTCCCCAGTGGCTTTTGTTACGTGTGCTGTGTTTATTTCCTTCTCTCTCTGGCAGAGCTTGGCTAACCAGTTGTACAGCTCAGGTGTCCTGTCAGAATTGTGGTTCAGAGTCAGAATAATCACACTGTTCAGTCTGATCTCTTAACTAGCCTTTACCTTACTCTGGATGTTTGGACCTGACGCCCTTCTGGTTCTGGCTACTGAAGGACACTTGCAATGGTTTGGGCTGGTTGGTTTATTAGCTTTGGAAAGTAGCACCATTTAATGTTAACGTGGAATGTGAGCTTTGAGGTTGAAAAGGGTCGATGTCCCGAGCAGTTTGGTAATGGTGCAGATGTCCACATAATCTCTGCAGAAAAGACTGAGCTGAGTTTATCAGAGTATACTGGTCATGTTACTCAGGGCCGAGAAAGTAGCAATCCGTAGAACCAGGAGGCTTGAACTGTTAAGGACCCGGGATGTGTGGCTCTCAATGGCTGACGTAGAGGGGAGGGGGAAAATGGGAATCGTTATTTATGCAGTAGGTGCTCTTTGTCACACCTGTGTCATGTCTTTGTGCCGCTGGTTGTGAGTTGGTGAGGTAAACAACTGTCACGGTCGCAGGGGAGTGAGGCGGCCCACGGGTGGGACCCTGCAGGCAGGAGCTTGGAATGTCAGGCTCCACCCATCTTCTGCTTAGTGTTTTCATAGTGTTCGGGGGAGGGGGGCAGTGGGAAGCCAGAGGTGTCCACGCACTCATTCCTAAAAGCATTTTTCATTGATTGGGTATTATGTAGATCAGTATTTCCCAACCCAATCCTCAGGGACATTTAGACAGTCCACATTTTTGCTCCCTCCCAGCTCCCAGCCAATCAGGAGCACCGTAATACCTGGTATGGGCATGTTGGAACCTGGGAGGGAGCAAAAATGTGGACTGTCTGGGCGTCCCTGAGGACTGGGTTGGGAAATATTGATTTAGATCCATAATTTGCCATGACTGTGTGCCTCCACTCTCGCACAGTGTGATTGTCTGGCTCCCAACGGAAATGCAGTCACTCCTGCCTTTCTCCTCTTTTGAGGAGAGGTGGAGATGGGGAGATGACTCTGTCCAGCTGCTCAGACACGCAGCCAGGGGTGGGGCCCCTGTGTGACGCTCAGTGAAAGCTGATTGGCCAGTGTGCAGCCGGCCTCAGCCAGCCAGACCGGTCCTCTTCAATTACCGCTCACACGTCTCATGCCGTCGGCTTTGAAGGTTTTTGTCCTGAGCCTCCCCAGTCACATACTGTGTAACACGAGCACCTTTATCGCTCTCCTCGTCCCACACTGAGCAGGGGGTTGGGGCTTCATGCTCTGGAGCAGCTTGACCCACCATTCCAGCTGCGGGGGAAATTAACTCATCCCACTTCAATCAAAAGAATCACCCATCCGTGCATCCATCTTCATTATATGGACAAAAGCTTTGGGACACCTGGCCATTACGCCTACTGGAACTTTTATGACATCACACTCTAAATCCATAGGCATCAGTATTGGTGTCCATTGCTCCCCCCTTTGCAGCTATAACAGCTGTCACTCTTCTGGGAAGGCTGTCCGCAAGATTATGGAGGGTATCTGGAAATTTTAGCCCATTCATCCAGAAGAGCATTCGTGAGGTCAGTAGGGCTGCCACTAATGACTATTTTTCTATGGATTAATCTCTCGGCTATTTTACCGAATGGTCGATTAACCTAAAGGAATTATTTTCCTATAGAAAATTGAACTGCCAGTTTAATTTCAGTTGATTTTATTTTCACAGCAACAGACCATATGTCATTGCAGCGCTTTAGATAATGCACGCCGGCTTTTCGGCACCATACGGACATTATATTCACCCACGGTTCAGTAAGTAGATTAGTAATATGCCTAAAATATTAATGAGATTTTGTCCGTATAATCTATAATCTGCATAAATTCGGCGTATCCTTGTGCTTATTAAGTTTGATTAGCGGAGCTCCCTACATGCAACTTTAGATAAATCATGGAAGCGATAAATTGAATTCTCTCCGTAGCCGCATCTTCTGAAAGGGGAGATATTGTGGTAGGTAGAACAAACGTTGGTCGTGTGGTGGTACTTTGTGCAGATTATTAGATAATCATTAGACTACAACAAAATATATTACAATGCTCTCCATACTAATGGGAATTTAAACATGAATAGGCAGTACTTACTGTGGTTTTACCTTCACTGGTGGTCCATCATCCAGAATAGCAGTTTCTCTTCAGGCACTCGTGTATAGCGGTGTGGGGTGGGATTTAAAATATTGATGTCGATTAATCGCGCCAGCCCTAAAGGTCAGGCATTGCTGTTGAATGTGAAGGCCTGGCTCGCAGTCTCCATTATAGTTCATCCCAAAGGTGTTCAGTGGGGTTAAGGTCAGGGTTCTGTGCGGATCAGTCAAGTTCTTCCACACCAAACGCACCCAGCCATGTCTTTATGGACCTTGTTTTATGCGCTGGGGCACAGTCATGCTGGAACTGAAAAAGGCCTTCCGAAAACTGTTGAAACAAAATTGAAGCATAGAATTGTCAAAAAAGCCTTGGTATGCGGAAGCATTCAGAGTTCCCTTCGCTGGAACTAAGGGGTCTGAAAAACCCAAATTTTACAGTTAGCACAATGCAGTCAGACAGGTACAGTAAACCCATCTGTCCCATCCATCAGACTGTCAGACAGAGAAGCATGATTCGTCAGTGACAGTGTGCTTGAACCTTCACCTGGACTCCTTGGAGATAATTTCATGAAACCAACTGGGACTTGTAAAACTATATGGACTGAAATTAATGTCAATGTAAATGCAATTTCATGCTTCCCGGTCACCCAGAGGAGGATGGGGTTCCCTTCTGAGTCTAGGTTCCTCTCAAGGTTTCTTCCTGCTAGAGGGAGTTTTTCCTTGCCAATGTCACCTCAGACTTGCTTGGTGGGGTTGTGGCCGTGTAAATGTAAAGTGCTTTGTGACAATAACTGTTTTTAAATGCGCTATATAAATAAAATTGATTTGAATTGATTTGAATCGAACTGTACACCACTCCATCTGATGCTTGGTATTGTGCTTGGTGATGTGAGGATTGCATGTAGCTGCTCGGCCATGGAAGCCCATTCCATGAAGCTTCCAGCGCACAGAATTTGTGCTGGCGTTAATGCCAGAGGAAGTTTGGAACTTCTGGCAGCCAGATGTTCCTCTGCTTTCTGTGTGTATGTTTGCCTGCAGTATGGTTGCTATCTGCATTGATTGTTTAACTGCCTCTTTGTTCTTTCTCATGCATGCCGGTCTAATGGAGGAAGATCTCAAGCATAAAAAGAGGAAGGTGGGGAGGGCGAAGGTTTCACTGTCACCAGAGGTTGGATAGTTCTGGTCCAGAAGATAAAAATCCAGACCAAGATTTCAGCCAGTTGAGTATCAAGAGTCACAATCAGAGTACTCAACTGGTTGATTGAAACAAAATCTTGGTCTGGATTGTTACTTTCTGTTTCTGGACTATCCCTCTCTGACTGTCACTGCTAATGGCAAAAGCAAGGTGTACCAGTGGCACGCTCACCTGCTTTTGTAAACACCCGCTAATGACCTCTGACCTTCTTTTGGATTGGTGATGGGTGGGAACGTCCTGTTTTACAAGCCAAACGATGTGCCAGCCTAAACGATCATGATTTGCATGTAGTGTCGGCGCAAACCCAAAGCCTTCGTGTGTGAGAACTCAATAAACTGCAGACCTGCTCAGGAGGTCTGTAAATCCAGTGCTTCAAGGCTGGGTCTGCCCTTTGTGTTTGGGGTCCAGGTCCCTGTCCTCATGTACACTGATTATTGCTGGGGTGTACAGCTGAGATCCCACTAAGCGTCTGAGGTTTGCTAGCTAGGCCACTTAGCGGAGCTGTTGTCTGTTGGTGTATTTTTTAGTTCCGTGTAGTTGGATATCAGTCAAGGAAAAGTCTGTGTGAAGGTGCTGTCAAGTGAATGCCTGCTTTAAAAGGGCAATGGAGAAACTTGGATATATCTGTCAATAAAGAATAATGGGACCTTCTGTCAGCTTCGTGGTGTGTATTGTGCGCCATTTTCTTCTACTGGGCATGTGAGGGCCTTTTCAGGTCGACATAAGGGATCATTCCAGTGCTTTCTTAACCTTGTTCCTTGTAAAGCGTGAACATTGCCCCTCTGCTGGTTATCAGCTGTACATACCGATAAATACGGAATCTCGCAGCATTGCTCTTCTACACAGGAGTGCTAATTTACATCCCAGGAAATCCCCATAAAGCAATACCCAGTGGGTTTGATGAAGGTGAAGGTGGCCTGATGTTCTCCTGGTCGGTACTGACAACTTAGCTGGCCGATTTCCCGGCCTTTGGTTCTGAGCTGAAAAGGCTTCTGACGCAGGTTGTGGTTCCAGTTTGACACCCCCACAGCCAGCTCTGTCTATGACTGTCATACCTGTGAAAGGCCAGCCATTACCCCACCCGATGTTGCTCCATATCTCCACACTGTCAAAAAAAGGGTACAGCCCTGCTTCAGTTTTGTTCCCCACAGTACAACCAGTGTTAATGTACCCCCACTGAGTCCATTTCTGTATCTTAAGTTAGACTAAAAGGTACATTTACCTTTTCTAACCATGCACATCTCTCTGCATGAGGGATGGTCTACGTCACTGCTGAACCCAGCTGGATAGCAGTGACCTTTGGCCCAACCACTGTTGGTGGCTTTGCATGACTGATAGGTGCAGGATGCACCATTCAGTACAACATTTTTGATTAGAGGTGCATCGATGCGATATTCATGATCAGTATCAGCACCGATCCATATCTATTATACAGATCGGGTATCGGCCATATGTGACCCATCCACGTCCGATGCTTACTTATTTAGTTCTTAACAGTCCTGTTAAATCAGTTTGTACGATCAGTCACAGGACAGTTGTTTTCCATCTTTGATATGTTCTAGCATCATTCAAGCTGAACGCTAATGCTGCTGCCCAGTTTTTTGCCTCATAGAGGGTATGAGCGCAGTGACTTCTGCCTGCCATGACATTTGCATACCCTTTGCAGTAGGAGGAGTGTAAGTACTTCAGGTAAGATAGCAAATGTAGCTTGCATGCTTGCTAAGCAACTAACAAACATGCCTGCAATCTGGAGGTATTTCACACTCAACTGAAACTCGTAGCACAGTGATTTCCAGTTTTTATAAATGTTGTGAGTGGTGGAAGTAGCATTTAGTAGAAAATCCAACTAAAAGTGCATGCCATTGTGCCAGACAACACTAGTGATATGAATAAAGCATTGGCTGATTTGGGAGTTGCTAGCTTGGGCTGTTTTGCACGTTGCTGTAGCTTGTGATATATGAGGGGCTGCTATCGTAATGAAGTGTAAGTGATGCTGTTGCCAGCAGGAGAAAAATTTTAGGATATTCTAAGCATTCGGTACTTGTGTATCCTCACTTGGAAGATATTCTAATTGAACTGCAAAATGCCTCAAAAAAGCTTACAACGATGTACAAACGAAGTGGAACAGAATGTGTTTCTAGTAGTCTAATCAACAAAGCTTTTTTTGGCCTACATTATCATCTCTATTTACTAATTTTAAAATAAAGAGCTCTGGTATCAGATCGGTACTCATATTGGCTGATACCCTCTGTTCAAGTATTGGGATCATATCGGCACTGAAAAAGTGAGATCGTTGCACCTCTACTGATAATATTAAGCTAAAAAGAGCTCTAGTTTCGGAATCTGTATTGGTATCGGCAGTTCAGTATCTGTATCAGAATCGGATCAGAACTGTTTGACTGTGGATTGGCCCATCCCTAGTTTTAATGGAGGGTGGGTGGTTTCTGTGGCGTGCTGGTCATAAAGGGACACCTCCTGCCCCACCCCTGCTGCCCGCCAACCTGCCCCACCTGCCACACGCACATTCCTTGTGTGCTGCCATTGCCCTGGTGTGAGGGAGGGGTTGTGGACAGCATGGATCACAGCTCTTTTAAACTTTCCAACAAACCAGTTTCATTCCTTTTGCATTGTGCTATTTTTTTGCCACTAAAGGTTGCAGATAGCATGTCTGCATTCATGCATCATTTCTGAGTGCAAAGCAGTGTGGCTGCATGGAATGGTATGAAGCTAGGGAGGCCTCTATGGTCAAGGTGCAACGTATCGTAAAAGCTCGTATGTGCTACACAAACGAGACTAGCCACCGGCTGTGTGCACGTGTGCTAACGCTGTCCCCTGGTTAATGATTAACCCAGAAGCGATGACTCTTGGAACAGGTCCCCAGCGGTCTCTCTACAAGTTCTGCAGTTTCGCTCTAGGTGAGACATCCTTTCAGGATGTGCGCGGAGAGTTTCTCTGCTAATCACACTTTCCACAAGCCTTTGTCTCATCCTTCTGGAGTGTAGCACCAAGATGGCTTCCACCATCCTGGGAAACATGTTTTCCATCATGTGAGACACCACAATCTTCAGGCCTTTCCATATGCAGAATATTTTTTTTTCCTAGTCTTTTATCGTTGTGGTAATACGAGACTTGTTTTCCTGACAATACAGATGCTACAGATTACCTTCATTATTGCCCACCATAATATGCATAACCATAAAATCAACATTACACTATCCTATATGCTCTATAAATGGCTGAGTCATAAAGGATCATGGTACATATGTGCCTTCCTATTTTCCGTTTCTCAGCTTTGTGATGGATATTCCAAATCTATTCTCTTTTTTCACTTTAAGTAGATTATTCAGTAAAGCACATGAGATATCCAACACTTTGTTATAAAATTGGCTTTGTGTCAATGATTTTGCCCAACTGTAGGTTAATGTAAATGTTCCAAACATGTTTAAGGTAGGTTAGGTTAGGCTATTACTGTAGGTTTGGTAGGTTAGGTGTACTGCATTAAATTGCATTAACGCCGTATAATTGTTTGGCCACCCCTGCTCTAAACTAATGAAAATAAAAACAGTGGCCTCTTGTGTCCATTTTTGGAAACTGAGTTTGTGACCCATCCTTAAAGTCCAATGAACTTTCTGCATTTCAACTTCTCCGTTTATTTTTGTTAAGGTTTAACTTGATGTGAAAGGAATGTTTCAGCCAGCCATCGACTTTGAAGTAGGTAGAGAGGCATCAAAAAAGGGAAGGGAATGCAGAGGGCATCAAAAAAGTCACCGGTCATGATTGAATGATTGATTGTGAACCATTTCGATTTTTATAACTCCATGTATACATGTGACCCAGTTTCCATCAGGACCAACCTACAAACCTAGCAATGAATTCCTAGCATAATCGTGAAGTACGGGGGGTGGGTAGCTTGTAACTGGGTACTGGGTACTGGGTAGCCAGTAATCAAAACCGGCTAATACACCCCACCCCACCCCAACAATCACATTTCCCCCTATATGGGTGGAGAACTCAACCTCCCTCAAAGTTCAAACCAAAGTTATGGTTTTGCTTCCTAGTATTTGATATTGAGTAATAATAAGAGTAAGTCGATGATCCAATGTGTGGAAGGTGATCATCATCTCACATGGGGAAGTGAAGGTCCGCTTTCTTTGGCTGGTTCCCCTCACCTGGCTGGTTCATCGTGTTCATAAAAAGGAAGTCAAATAACAAAGCAGGCTGCTAAGGCTTTGCCCGGCTTTGCTGCTGTCACCCTGACTTGCCCTGTCAGCTGATGATGTATCTGTGTTTCAGTACACGAGGGTTTGGATCCCCGACGCAGAGGAGGTGTGGAAGTCTGCAGAAATTACACGCGACTACAAGGAGGGGGACCCAGTCCTGCACCTCAAGCTTGAGGATGAATCGGTAACTACATGCTCTGTGTGTTTGTGCCATGGAACCAAAAACACCACTTGCCTTGCACTTCCTGTCGAAGATATTATCTATTAAAAACCTGGAAATTCTTAATTTATTATTGGGGCAGGTATGGGGCTCTGTACCTGTGATTGTTAGGTTGTTGGTTTGAGGCCCCCCCCCCCGGGTGAATAATCACATCTCCACTGGGTCCTTGAGGGGTCATGGGTAAATGGCTGGATGACGAGGTATACAGTGATGTGCAAAAGGCTTAGGCAGTCAGAGGAAATTATGCTTAAATGATCTTTGTGTTGCTCTAAAGTAGAGATGCACTGATCACCAATCATCGGTATTGGCCGATGCAGCAACAGTCAGCCATTGGCCAATGGTTAACAATAATTCCCTTCAAAACGGTGACCCATATTGTTTTGCACACTTGCGTACTAGACAGTTAGAAAAATGTGTGGAATTATTTTAACGTTCGTAAAAACGACGTTAGAAATGCATTTTGCAGGAGGAGGATCTATATAAGTAATTAAATTAGATTGCTCACATTAAGGCGAAACATATGAAGTGTTTCTGAAACACTAATCCGTTCCAATAAAAAAGGGTGCAGTACGGCTGGATGATGCCAGTGCGTCAGCAAACCAAGCGTTTCATAGCAACAACAGAAAATTCAGTGCAGGCAGTGCAAAATCACATGATGTTATTTGAAAAATTACAAAGTAATTTATAAATGTTTATACAGCCGTGGAAAAAATTAAGGGACCAGACAATTTTTTGTTTCGCTCATTTCAATTTATGGGTCTACGTCTGTGATTTATTTTATATATATATAAAAACTTCAGTCCTGCTTCTAGGAGCCTGGTACAGTCCTAGCAGAGCACTTCACACCTGCACTTCATGTTTCCCATTCCTTTTGAAGGTCACTTGATGTCATCCTATGAT
>JAODJW010000117.1:21529151-21561430 GCA_026777045.1 Hyperopisus bebe | reverse complement strand
AAGCAACTTGCTGCTCAGTGTAGCCTTCTGCCAGCAGAACCATGATTAAACCAGGATTTAAAAAATGTAGATTTGTTTAAAAATATAGAGTGGTCTCTTAATTTTGCTGTGGCTGTAAATATATAAGAAAGTATACATTTGTAAAATATAGTACTCTGGGACTGTTGTATGCCACAGTTGGTGTTTTCTTGCCAAATAATAAATATTTTTGGAATGTAATTTATTTTTAAAATTTATTTTAGACATATTTAAGCAGAACCTCGCAAACAATCGGTATCAATGTCAGTTTTTGAAATAATCAGCTATCAGTATCAGCCAGGAATTTCCTTATTGGTGCATCACTAGTCTGAAACTCATGTTTGTCAAAGTGTGTCAGCTTAGCCATTTCAAAACCTCTCCTAAAGTCATCCTGGTATTTGCAGAAACCATTCAATACGTCAGTGTATTTTTTAACCTGACCGGTACTCTACCTTGTTTGGCTAATCAATACCTCATTGAGTTATTTGACTAACTAACTAACTAATTAATTAATTGAGCTGGTCATGAAATTTATTGATTACATGGAATGGCTGAGGTGCCCCTAAGGAGAGGTTTGGGAGATATCAGTAACTTTTTGGAGAACATGAGAAATTCTTGATTTTTTTGTGTTGCAGTTAACATTAGAACATCTGCAAATGAAGTTTTTTTTTCCCCCAAATATACACTTACTACCCAGATGAATAACTATAAGCCCGCAAGCACACACATGCTACATATATACATATATGTCTGTGTGTGAGTATATATGGATAATTTAGGGCTGTATGGTACCACGTTGCAATATCATCACGATTATTCGGTGGAAAAGCATTAATCACCAGGGCCTCAGACGACAGGTGTAAACATTTGTCCGGAGGCCTGCTTTCCTGTAATATATAGGCATTTACTTACGCTCACAATTTCGTAAGCAGTTTAGAGGTACACCTAAAATATTAATGAGAATGTTAGTAATCTGCGTAAATTCGGTATATCCTTATGTTTATTAAATTCAGTTAGCGAAGCACGCCGCACGCAACTGTCTTGGTAAATCATGGAAGCAGTAAGCCCTGAAATGGCGGTGAAGAAGGAGGCCGCTCAGCAGCCATCTTTTAAAAGAGGAGATAATGTGGATAAACAGGGTAAACAGGCCTCGGTGGTGTGGTGGAACTTTCTGCAGTTTAAAGTCCAGCATGTTTATTAACCATAAGAATATGATGAATTTTACGCCCCTCATCCAAAGTCCTGGTAAATATTGTGTGCGCGTATCGCCAAATTTTTTTTTCCCACCGTATTGTATGTATGTACCCTTATGTGCGTAAATGCCATATAAGGCATCATTTTGTAACATCCCAGCAAAGTACTATGTCAGTGCATAGGCATCAGCATTGCATCTCCAACCCACCCCCCTGGTCTTTTATCCCAGTCATTGGATTATCCCGTGGGCCCCAAGAGCAATGCCCTGCCCTTTCTCCGCAACCCTGACATCCTGGTGGGGGAGAATGACCTCACGGCGCTCAGCTACCTGCACGAGCCGGCCGTGCTGCACAACCTACGGCTGCGTTTCCTGGAGTCCAACCACATCTACACGTACTGCGGTGAGTCTGCGCAGGGTCCCCGTCAGGGTTGGGGCAGTAACCCACAGGGGTGTTTCAGATCTCTGTGCTCCTGACTTGGGTAAGACCTCCCACATCGCATGTAGTCTGTGGTCTTCGGCTCACGCCCTTCTTCATAACTGGTTAGTCACCAGTGACGTGTGTGACAGTCGGTCAGTCAGATGCTGAAGCCACCCACGGTTTGCCTACAGTATGTTCAGAAGGCCTGCTTTCACAGCGGTGACCCATAATCCCTCTGTTGAGAGTATGCTCATTTCATGTTTTAGGAAAATGACAAATCTACATAAAACAGTTGCAGCTGTGGGTTCAACTTAGGCAGATAAAGGTAGTGATATGTTACTGGGGGGGAGATACTGGGGTAGCAAAACCAGTTAGTTGTGTTTGGCCAATTTGTGCAACTGGAAACTGTTCCAGAAGCTGTTTTTAAAACCTTTACATATTACGAATCAAAGGACCAGTGAAGACTGCCAGTATGATTTAGTTAATTGGCCACACGCAGGTCAGATATAGTCACTGTATTTGTACCTGTGATTCATTGTCCACCCTACCGCGGACTTTGTTAGACCCCCTTTTCAGTTCCAAGCCTCTGACAAAGCAGCGCATGCCAGTGGTGTCCTTCATGTACACAGTGACCTGACCCCATTTAACATGAGTGCAGGCCGCTACAGGGGGATGTATGCCTTCCATTACAGTGAGGGCCACTTTGTGACTTGCCGTTCTCCTCACACCTGCACAGGAATTGTTTTGGTGGCCATCAACCCTTACGAGCAGCTGCAGATCTACGGGGAGGAAGTCATCAATGCATACTGTGGCCAGAACATGGGGGACATGGACCCACACATCTTTGCTGTGGCTGAGGAGGCCTACAAACAAATGGCCAGGTAACCACAGCCTGTGGCCTACATTGAGCTGTACAGTGTATAGGAAGGAACTCGTTGGTGCATGCTACAGCCAGCCTTCTGTCTCACTGCTGTTTTGCCCCCTGCTGAGATAAAAGGTATCATAATTTCAAAATGTTCAGTCAATTCCAGGCCCCCAACCCTTCATACTGTATAGACACTCTGTGACGCTGCTGCTGCCTCTCCCCACCTCTCTAAAATGTCAACTTTTTTTCTGTGTACAGCTGGAATATTCCTGTGGTGGTCATCTGAGTTCTGTTCTGCTTTGTAATCTCTTTGTCAGTCGTGTTGTAAAGGTGTCAGCGTAGCACACACGCGTGTTACATTAGTCATAAATTCGGCTTAAAGGGAGTGTCATTTTTCTTCTGAATTAAGTAGTCGATGCAAAAATGTTTTTGTTGGTGATGCTATTGCATCTACACGATGTCCTGATGGTTAATTTGTCTGGAATTCCCTATTAATTAGAAAATTAATGTCCATGACTGCAGCAAACAATAATCCGGTAGACCTCACATGCACAAGGTTGTTAGAGCCATGACCTGTTGTCCCATTTTGTGCAGAGATGAGAAAAACCAGTCCATCATTGTGAGTGGGGAGTCAGGAGCAGGCAAGACTGTCTCTGCTAAGTATGCCATGCGCTACTTTGCCACAGTTGGCGGCTCAGCCAGTGACACAAATGTGGAGGACAAGGTTTTGGCTTCCAGCCCCATTATGGAGGTGAGGATCTTTGACAGGAACCTTGCCAACTGTAGAGGGTTGTGATCAGTGTTAAAACAGAACTTGGCCCATGTGCAAACATTGATAAAGGGATTGAACTCTGACCTCCTGTGTGTGTTAATTCTGTAGCCTTCTAATTTAGGTTAATGCTACACAATGATTTATTTGCAGTTGTCTGAAATAGCAAGGTGCACTCTGGGAAACCCTCTCATCAAGTCCCAATCAGGAAGTAACTCTTTCTTTTCTCACCTCACCAAAAGTCATTCACTGAGGATCCTCTCTTCCCACACTTCCTTAAAAACCCAGGCTATTGGGAATGCCAAGACCACACGCAACGACAACAGCAGCCGCTTTGGCAAATATATCCAGATTGGCTTTAACCAACAGTACCACATCATCGGTGCCAACATGCGGACTTACCTTCTGGAGAAGTCTAGAGTGGTGTTTCAGGTGAGATTGTGCGGATATCTGGTGTCAGGGACTATAGGTGTGTGCTGAGGGCTCATGTTACATGGGTACAATGGATCATGGGTTGACTGTGAAGCTGAGAGCAGGCTCAATGTTCTCAATGTTCTTACAAATAGGAGGTTAATGTTTTAGGGCAGCTGTTCGTTTAATCACCGGCTCATGGAACGTAAACCTGAGAATGTCCAACACACACACACACACACACACACACAGAGCATCCTTTTTTCCCCAAAGCCAGCGTGAACCCTATTCTTTTTTCTGTGTGGTGATCAGTCTTTGTTTTGTAGGCTGAAGATGAGAGGAACTACCACATCTTCTACCAGCTGTGTTCTTTTGCAAACCTCCCGGAGTTCAAAGATCTAAGCCTCAGTAAGTCTCAGCTCAGCATACCGGCACGTTCATTTTCCCCACACTGGGTGCTGCTATGGAGTTGCTGGGACTCTGAACAGTATTTGAAGTGCTGTTCACTTGCTCGCGCTTCACATAAATGATCTAAAGTCAGCTTTTAGAGAGGCCTGCAGAACAGCTAGGAAACAGAAAAGCTGCTCTTTAACCTGAAATGTTAAAATGCGCTAATTGGAAAGTTTCAGATGAGATTTAATATTTGCTGATTGTCAGCTATGTTTAGACATGAGGCTAAGTAAGTAACTAAGTAAGGTTTAAGCAATGTACTATTGACAGCTTTTTGGTTCATAGATTTGAAGCTTTTCCGTACAATGACATGCCCGTTACAAAGTATGTATAAACAATCCAGGGGCCTTGATCATGAAATAATTTTTAAGATGCATATGTCAGCATTTTTAGTTTGCAAGTGATCTAAATCTGAATCTCCACTTTTTCCCCACTGTATCCACCAGTAACCTCATATAATATCAGATAATTTATAAAGATAAATTGCTCATCATCAACTCTTGAAGATCATAACGGAAAGCATTGAATCTGACTGGAGGTGAAGGTGGCACCTGTTGATCTCATTCTTCTTTTCTTTCTCTCCACACTTCTCGTCCCCCCTCCCCAAGCTAGTGCCGAGGACTTTATATATGCCTCCATGGGTGAGAGCATCTTCATCGAAGGAGTGAATGATGCTGATGACTTTCGGAAGACCAAGAAAGCCTTCTCACTGCTGGGTACGCACCAGCTCCCGAGAGACAGAAGGCGCGGGTAACGGTTACACTGGCCTCCCCAGAGACACGGGGGCACAGTGACGTGGCACAGGGCCACAGCGATGTGGCGCACAAAGAAGTCGGTGTTGGGCTATTCCCCTGCACAGTCAGGTTCAGGGTTGCCAACTGTTATGCATCTGGTGTGACACTCATGCTTTCAGACTCTCATGCTCACGCAACAAATCTTACAGCAAATCTATATTATTCCATTATAAATCTAAAATTAGCTACATCAGAAGCATATGGGGTAATCTGCAAGCCCTACAGACTATTTATAAGATAATAAAACTCTTACATGTAAATGAGTATGCATGTATGTGCAGACATGCCTCGAATTGAAAGTCTCACGCCAGCCAGCTGACCAAAGTTAGCAACCCTCGACATTGGGTCTCTTTAGGCATGCATCCCATTGTGTTCGTACTGCTCTGTATATTCACAGATACTGCAGAGCATTCTGCGTATTGTATCATTTCACACGTGTAAGGTAACGTACTACAGAAAGCTGTCCAGCCTGCCATATGTCGTGATCCTTGTCATGCCATGTTTCACTGAGTAATGTGGACATCCTGGTTTCTGTTAATCGGCGGTGCGTGTGCTTGCACGCAGGGGTAAAGGAGAGTGACCAGATGAACATTTACAAAGTCATTGCTGCCATCCTGCACCTGGGGAATGTAGAGATCCAGTCTTTGAGGGATGCGGAGTCCTGTCACGTCTCTGTGAGTCTCTGTGTCATCGCAAGTCGTACTGTCCGCTAGGGTTGGGGCTATTCCGGAATGCATTCATCAATTCCAATCCAAATCAGGAAAAGGAACTGCAGTTGGGATTGTGAAAAGAAAACTCTGAGGAACAGAATTGGAATTGAATTCGAATCCAAAGGAGATGTAAATTCCAACTCCAGTTCCTTTTCCTGATTTGGATTGGAATTGATGAATACATTCCGGAATGGCCCCAACCCTGCTTTCAGCCATTCTGTAGCTTTGGTTGTCATAGCCTTAAAACCAACATGCTTTCGCCGGCCTGTTCCCGTATCTGCAGAAGGACGACCCTCATTTGCAGCACTGCTGCCGACTGCTGGGAGTAGAGCAGGACCAGATGGTGCACTGGCTGTGTCACAGGAAGCTGGTGACGACCTCAGAGACCTATGTGAAAAGCATGCCACGTGCCCATGCGCTGAATGCCCGCAATGCTCTGGCTAAACATATCTATGCCAATTTGTTTGACTGGATCGTACAGCACATTAACAAGGCGCTATACACCATTAGCAAGCAGCATTCTTTCATTGGCGTCCTGGACATCTACGGGTGAGCCACGTTGATTGGTTGTGGGGTGTGGGATTTTGTGAAAATATCGCCCACTGACTAGTTTTGGGGGCCCTACAACAATTAATATAAATATACTGCATGTAGGCAAATGATTGTTGGCTGGGATACCAGCCAGGAAGAGCTACATTGTGTCCCGTTGTAACCATCTGGTCTTGCTTTCTCGCTCCATCCCATTTCCACAGGTTTGAAACTTTTGAGCAGAACAGCTTTGAGCAGTTTTGCATCAACTACGCCAATGAGAAGCTACAGCAGCAGTTCAACTCGGTTAGTTGGACAGCACGTTTTGCTGATATCAGGAACCAGTATATTCCTATATGGGACAGGTTTGACTAGGTCCTTCCCAGATGTGATTATGGTCCCCCCCCCAATTCCACCTCTCTGAAAAATATGTCCTGTATAATTTAGTAGAGTAGCTCAGGGCTAATCAAGGCCAGTTAATTGATCAAATGCACAGAGAGTAGTGTTCAGTAGTCAACATGCACCTCTTCCCTCCAGCACGTGTTCAAACTGGAGCAGGAGGAGTATATGAAGGAGCAGATTCCATGGACCCTCATTGACTTCTATGATAACCAGCCTTGCATCGACCTCATTGAGGCCAAACTGGGGATTCTGGACCTACTGGATGAAGAGTGCAAGGTATGGGTGGTGTTGCAAAGAGGTAGCATTGTCCACCTTGAGTAAGCTACTGGCTGAAATGAGTGATGGCATTGAGCTCAATGACTGATCTTGAAGCTTGCTGAGTCTGTATACATTCAGCTACCTTCATTCATGACCAGTCCTGATCTTTTGTTTTGATTGTGGGTGCCCTGAATACACAGTCAGATTTATTTTGTCATAGCACTTAATCTGATGACTCCTAATGAGTCCAGTTGGATAACTCAAAGGAATGTCAAACAACTGTGGTTCCTTCCACAGGTAACCTACAAACGTTTTTGTGCTTTTTTTAATGTTCTACTTCCTTCAGGTACCAAAAGGAACAGATCAAAACTGGGCCCAGAAACTTTATGACCGCCATTTAAGCAGTAACCATTTTCAGAAGCCCAGGATGTCCAACGTCTCATTTATTGTGATCCACTTTGCTGATAAGGTGGGCTGGACTAATAAACATTGTACCATGTACTTTGACATGTTTGGGTCAATATATTTAGGAGGACATCAGCTGTAGTCAACTTCCATTTTGTTCCTGTAGGTGGAGTACCAGTGTGAAGGATTTTTGGAGAAGAACCGGGATACGGTCTATGAAGAACAGATCAACATCCTAAAGGCTAGCAAGGTGAGAGTAATACCATTTTCCTGCTGAATTGTCAGGACTAAAGGATCTTTCACACAATAGCACTCATTCATCACTGGCTATAGAAATATAAAAAACAGTGACTCCCATCACCTCCCAGTACCCATAAGGCATCACCTCCAACTCCCAAACTCTTTTTTCCACTAATTGCCCATCCTTTAAGCCATACAGCCATTCATAATTGACCTTAGGGAGGAGTAAAAATAGGAGTTGGGGTGACAAGTCAGTAAGTTTGGAAAATTTACCTCGTACTTGAATACTACTCAAAAAGGTAGTCTGAAGCATCTTGTAAATGTTTCTTATTAACTAGTGTTGATATCATTACAGCATTGCCGTGTTTTGGGAAAGATGTTTATTGTTATATATTATCTTTGACAGAATAATTGTGTTTCATTGTGATGACTGAGAAAGGGTTGTAGACAAAGCCTGCTACTGGGTGTGGAAGATAAATTTTGTTATAAGAGCGTTACAGTTTTGATTTTCCAACAGACAAATGTCCTTGTCAAGTATACACAGTCTCCAGTCAGACTCAAAACATTACGGGAAAGTCACTTATGCAAATAGTTCACATGCTTCACATTTTAGCTACCCAGGCAATTAGAAAACAAGGAGTTGGTATGGAGACATGAAAAACAGGGTGGAGCCCAAGATCCAGGATTTAGCAGAAATGTGCCTGTCATCGATGGGGATATTTGCTAGCCCCACATCTCAGTGCCGTCTCTGTATCGCAGTCCACCAGACATCCTGTAACATACTGGTAATATTTCCCCTGATTAGGAATAGAATACGTAATGAACCACATGGATCCGTATTCATGAATGTGGAACGTGAGCAGCACCCTTCAACATGTATTTTACAAAGAAATCTTTTTGAAATGGTTGCACTAGGATGTAAACTGCAGCTCTACATCTTATAAAATGCCACTATAATATAATAAAATATAAGAGCAGGTTCTGTCTCTGGGATGGAAAGCTAGAAAATGCTGCAGATTTACACAGACAGGTACATGGGCAGAAGTGACTAACAACAATCAAACCATAGCATTTGAGGACATCAGTGGTGTTATTTATGAACTGTTAGTCACCCCAGCAGCCTGGATCCATGATCATTATAAGCTGTGAGACTGTGTTAGTCACTTTACCTCCTGTGCTTCCCAGAGAATTTAGCTACAGACAGTGTTGGGGAATTTACTCAGAAAAGTAATCCATTAAAGACAAAGATAGAAAGTTCAGGTTCGGAAAGTACAAATCCAGACCAAGGTTTTGTTTCAACCAATCAGTTGAGTACTCTGTGACTGTAACTCTGTATACTGAAATGGTTGATTGAAACAAAACCTTGGTCTGGATTTGTACTTTCTGGACCTGAACTTTTCACTTCTGTCTATGATGGATTACTTTTGTGAGTGACTTTCCAAAACTGGCTACAGATATACAAACGAGGTCATAGGGTACCAAAGGAGATCAGTTTCATCTACCCAGAGTCAGAAGTGGAGCCAGTGCCGCTTGTATCTTGGCAAACTACGTAGAGTCTTGAAAAATCCGATAAAGACCTTCACTGCATGGTCAAACTTCATCATTATCAACAGGCTGTAACCAAGGGACATGCCAGGAACTGCTGAGTTGTTTCCTGATAAAGACAGAGAATAGAGATTCCTTTTCTCTGGTATAAACTCAGGCCCTCTGCAGGGTGTCCAACCAGCCTGCCAGTCATAAGCAAGCTGGTGTTTACCTTTAATTCTTGAGGAGAGGGATCATACCCACATTTTTCCCCTTCTGCATATATATCACTGATATGTTAATACCCATTGGAGTTGGATGACCTAAGCCCACAGTGGTCTCCTATGAAGCCAACACTCCATTGGCAGGATGCTGGGGTATGAATTTCACATTCTTCTGCAATCTCAGTTCCAGCTAGTGGCAGACCTCTTCCAGGAGCTAAAGGAGAGTGCTGGCTCTCCTCCCTCCCTCACTACCACAACCACAAAAGGCCAGAAGATCAGTGTTCGGCCTGCCAAGCCCGTCCCCAAAGCCTCCAACAAGGAGCACAGGAAGACTGTGAGCTCTCAGGTGAGGATGTTCTTGTGGACGTTGTCCCAAATTCCCCTGTGATTCCCCGTCTTGGTAGTTGCATGCGCATCTGCTGTCCCTCAGTACTCAACCTCTTCTGCGTCTGTTGCACCAGTTCCGCAGTTCCTTGCATCTGCTGATGGAAACCCTGAACGCCACGACGCCTCACTACGTCCGCTGTATTAAACCCAACGACTACAAGGAGTCCTTCTCGTAAGTGTGTGTTTACTGGGAAGCTCCACAAAGCTATCCTCTCATCTAAAGGACACGCTAAACTGATTGAATGTTCTTAAGCAAATTGCCTGGAGGCCAGTGCTGACTTGGATTCTCCCACATGACTGCAAACAGTGAGCCACTTCAGTCCAGGGAAAGAAATGTCACCACACAGTCTATTGCCGCTTTATTTGGACCCCAGGATGAGGGGAGTTTTAACGACAGTGGGGGTGCAGGGGGTGATTCCATAATTTGAGCATCATTCCTTCATTCCTCACCAGAAGAACCAGTTTATGGGCTGGAAATTGACTCTTGTCACCCGTGACTCGTCCTATATCAGGCGGTAGGTTTAGGGGGTGGGGATCGGCTTGGATACATGGTACGGTCTCTGCGACTCTGGGAAACCAGAGAACTGTGCTCATTACTGCAGAGGAAGATGAGGTAAGGAGGAGTGTTTTCAAGATGTTGAGAGTAATATGAATATCAGACAGTATGGTTTCTGCTTCGCCAATACACAAGCACATTTTAAATGGTACTTGTAGTAGCACTGTGGTCAGTCCATCATGCTTCCTATCTGTCCTGCAGTTGTTTAATGACGTTGTAGTTTTGTTTGGTGTTTAGCATGTCCAGAAAATCATATGGCAGGGTTCCAGACTAACCATTTAATTGCATTTTGCAACCATTTTTGGAGATTGCGATACCGAGGGGTGTTTCCATTTGTTGTTGTTTGTGTTTTTTTTTTTATATATAAAAAAAAAAACGTGTGAAACATAAGGTGGGACCAAAGATTGGTGTGTAAGGTTGGGTATTGAGGTTCAGTTCCAAATTTAGAAACACTGCTAATTTTTTAAGAACCCAGAATTTAATAAGAGTTGAATTACAGTTTCACTTACTGATTTCTACAAGCGCATTTTTAGTCAACTATAAAGTATGATGCACCACAAGTCCATTTACATTTGTAATTGAATATATTTTTATGAAAATACATTTATTAGTAGAACTACTCTCTAGATTTGGCTGGTGTATTAGCTGTATTTCCTTCTGGCAAAACTGTATCCAGGGGGATTTTAAAACACCGGAATAGCGACGCTGTTTATTATTCAAAAATACTGCTGCTAAGACTGTAAGCCGGTCCTTAGACTGGCAGCTTCCTGCTACTAAACCCAAAGTCTAGTCTGTACAGACATGTAAGCCAGGTGTGTAATAACCGTGGTTTAAACAGGTATTACACGTTTTTAAATGGACGGCTGAGGGGGGGAAAGTATGTTTATATTAATTCAGCCAGTGTTTCATTAATTTAGCTTTATGTGCCTCCTGGTATTAAGTTGCAATATGGATAAAAACTTGACCTTATGGTTTACTGATTATTAAAACCAGATCTGGGTACCATCCAGTTTAGGCAGGTTAAACAGAACTGTTAAAATATTACTGACATCACTAGGAAACTGAAATCCAAGATTATCAGCGTGGTTTTTAACCTTATTTTGTTAATAAATGGGAAAGATATCATCTTCAAGTAATTGCTGTAGAACTTGAAGTTGAACTCTTTAAAGAGAATAAATGCAGTGGTTTGATTGAAACTTTCTGGCATTTTTTAATGTATTAAAAACATAACCAAAACTCAGTAAGAACCGGATTTGATGAGCAGAATCAGAATCAAAACTTAACACTATTGGGGTGTGTGTGAGTGAGATAGAAAGTGATTAGAGTGGAGAGGATGCTGTGCAGGATCTCCTCTGCATGTGTCCAGTCTCACTTGACAATGAAACAGACTTTGGTGTTTGTCTAACAAAGCAAATTAATAATTTATTCTATTAAAGCACTACTTAACTCTGTGACTTTTTCCTTAAATAAGAAAATAAAACATCACAGTTATTTCCGTACATCCTGCGTTTACTACCAAAACATTTATCAGTAATAGACCTACAGTTAAGACTGATAGTTCTGTGAATGTGCTGAGCTGCATATCGATTTAAGTGGTGCACCTACATTTTGTGCAGTGACTGAGAGCCCAGTATTCGTTTCGCACTGTGATCGTGTGGACATACACAGATGTGCATGCAGATCGTGACAGGCACGCTTTACCCAGAGGTTCCTCTGTGATGCAGGTTTGACTCCAAGAGAGCTGTGCAGCAGTTGCGAGCATGCGGTGTGTTGGAGACCATCCGCATCAGTGCAGCTGGATACCCCTCCAGGTAGGCAGGCCCTGAGGAGCCTTACCCTGCTGTCACTGATTCTACAATCCACCACTATCACTGCACTTCTGCTGTATGCTTATTATTGATAACACAGTGCTGTAGGTCAGTGTATCCTAACCCGGTCCTCAGGGACCCCGGTACAGTCCACGTTTTTGCTCCTTCCTAACTCACTACAAAATGTGAGAGGGAGCAAAAACACGGACCGTCTGGGAACCCTCAGGAGGACAGATCCATCAGGAGGAATGTGACGCTTGTGAGGAACACCTAGCACCATGGTGGACTCGAGGTCCACTGACTGTGGATGTGCTAGTCTTCGCCTCTCAGCCTGTGGAATGAAATTGTAATCCCAGTGTTGAGCAGTGTTTCCTTAGGGGAGCAAAGGTAGAGAGTCACTTCAGAGAGCAAACATTTGCTGTAAACTAGCCTGCAGAGGATTCTCTGTTTTGTAACTGATGCAGCAGCTGATGGTCTTGTGACAGTCTATGCTGACCCCAAAAGAACCTGAGCATGTTTCTGTGTGTTCTGATTATGCAAGAACCGATTTCCCCTTTTACTGTGAGTTATATAAAAGCTAAACAGTGTTCTGACCCTTGTCTTGTTGGGTTTTAGGTGGACGTACCTGGATTTCTTCAACAGATACCGGGTTCTGATGAAGAAGAAGGACCTGGCCAGCAATGACAAAAAAGCCATCTGCAGAAACTTTCTGGAAACCCAGATCAAGGTTCTTATCCTGCTGTGTTCCACCCGGCCTCCTCCAGTCCAGCTCCCAGATGCGTGGGCTGATAGTTTGTCCAATTATCGGGGGAAGAAGCCCACTCTGTTTCTGTCAGAGACTTATCAGTAATCGTGTGGAAATTTAAACATGGCTGGTTTGGTTACTCGTAACAATGCCATCGGTCCTGCAGAGTAGCCAGGCTTTGTACAATGTGGTGGCCAGAATAGACCTACTGATTTTATTAGGGTGCCAGTGGGCTAATATTTTGTCATCCTTGGTACATTTTGCCAATTGCGAGCATTACCCATTTATCATCTCCCGGTCCGGCTGGAGACACCACGATCGACTGATTGACCCCTGGCCACCCCTCAGTATTGGTCTTGTTGAAATTCTCACTTGTACAGTTTCTTCCTCACAAGGCTGTTGTATCTCCACACAGCTGTTGACCAAAGTGAAGCAATGTTAGTTTTTTGCCCACTTTGCATTTAGCATGATAATGGAAGTGAGCAACAGAAGGGTTTAGAGCGGTAAAACACAAGCTACTTTCATTACATAGACGAGCACGGCAACATTTCATTCCTGTGAGGGAATTTTAGTACAGCACTTATTGCCTTGACTGATGCCTCTGCATTTTCACCAGGACCCGGACAAGTTCCAGTTTGGGAAGACCAAGATCTTCTTCCGCGCTGGTCAGGTGGCATATCTGGAGAAGCTTCGTACCGACAAGTTCCGGGCTGCCTGCATCAAGATCCAGAAGACGGTGCGAGGATGGCTGCAGAGGATCCGGTACCAGAGAATCCGGAAGGCCGCTATCCTGGTGCAGAAGTACGGCCGGGGTTACCTCGCACGCAGGTGAGAACACTGTCCAGTGAGACATGATAACTGGGCAGCAGTAGACCTGGTTTGAACTAAACATGATTCTCGTGTCTGTTCGCCCATGTTCCAGGTATGCCGAGTACTTGCGTCTCACTCGGGCTGCCGTCATCTGTCAGAAGCAGTCCCGCATGGTGCGAGAACGCAGGGCCTACCTCAGAGTCCGCCAGGCCGTGGTCACTATCCAGGCCTTCACTAGGGGCATGTTCACTCGCAGACTCTATCATGAGGTAGGTTTTTTTTTTTTTTTGCACATACCTAGAACGAATACACTTTCAATGATAATATTAATATCATCATTATCATCATCATTATGATTATAACTCACCCTTCAACATAAGAACAGCTAGATGAGCCAAAAAAAAAATGTCAATAAACATGCATAATATAGAGAGAGAGGGAATCAGGAGGTGGTTCATTTACCCCTCCAAAGAAGGGTTAAAGATCTTGTCTGGGGAGGCTTCAGCCACACTGTGGTCATGGGGCAAACAAAACAAGCAAAGGTGGCTTGGACAAGATGGATGGCTGGTTCAAGAGGCTGCCATGCTGTTCTGATGGCCCTGACCGACATCTGCTGTCTTCACAGCTTTGGTTGAACCACAAAGCCACCATCATCCAGAAGTCAACACGTGGCTGGATGGAGCGGAAGAAGTTCCTGAGGGCCCGGAACGCGGCGGTGGTGATTCAGTGCGCATACCGGTGCCTGCAGGCCCGTCGGCAACTCAAGCAGATGAAGATAGAGGCGCGATCTATGCAGCACCTGAAGAAGCTGAATGTTGGCATGGAGAATAAAATCGTACAGCTTCAGAGGAAGGTGGACGATCAGGTACGGCAACCCCATGCTTAAACTAGCTGTGATGAAGCTGAGTAGCCAGGGAAGAGTTGGCCCTGTTGCATACCACTCCAATATCATCCTGAGTTACAAGCAGGAGAATGAGGTTCCTTCGTAGGGCATCTGGGCTCTGCCTTAGAGATGAGGGGGGAGGGGCTTGTGGGTGATCTCAGACAGGATGATTTGGTCTAATCTATACCCTGAATCAGTGCAAGTAAATATTTTTCTCTCTTTCTCTCCAGAATAAAGAATACAAGACCCAGAATGAACAGCTTCAAGCCAACAACACCTCTCTGGTCACAGAGATGAGCAAGCTGCAGAAGGAATTGGACCAGGTACGCAGTCTCCATGGAGACGGCAATCAGCTGACCTCACTGCAGGCGGAGCTGGAAAGGCTGAGGGCGGAGCTTAGCAAAGCCCATGCTGAGCGGAAGAGGATCGAGGAGGAGCACAGGAGTGAGAAGCAAGATCTGGAACAGGTGAGGTGTGCTTATGGATGCTGCCTAGTAAGACAAGTAGGAACGGTACTGAGCTTTACAAATACCCATTTATTCTGAATATCAACCATTTACCCAAATGTAAGAAAGGCAGGGATCCCAACCCGTCTTCAGCTGGAACGGTAGAAAGCGCTCATATGATTCATTGATGGAACCACAAGTCTGTTGGTTCAGGTCCATGACTAACGGTGTGGTTTGGCGCGTGTTCTCTCCATGAAAGTTACCTGGAGAAGTTTGTTTTCAGTGCTTGGGGGGTCTCGCAGTTTTCTTTGCTTGTTATTTTGCACTCATGTAGCTCTTACATGCATGTTTAAATGCTTGCGATGTTTTTTTTTTAGTAATCATTAAAAATGGGGTCTGGGGAAGCCTTCTGTCGGCCTGAATGAAATGCAGCTTGAGCCTAGATGTTTATCTGCTGAAGGCTGTAGCAGTAGGGGCGGAGGCCCGGGAAGCTTCTGAGATCCGTCTGGGAAGCCTGCTCAGCCACACGTGTGAAGATCGACAGATTGCTGAAGAATGACTCAGATGTCTGTCCTCTGACGTGCGCTGAAAATGCTACAGTCCCATTTTGGGATTTTTTATCTTAATATATTGTGTATTTTCCTTTTTTTTTTTTTTTCTTCTTCATGTGTTTACCGGGTGTGGGTGGCGGGGGATGAAGCTGGGGTGACCACGCCTACTAGCTTGCCGACGGCTGATCTCTGTATTCCCTCCCCTGTGTAGAGGGTGGAGGAGCTGGAGGAGGAGAACTCCTTGCTGAAGGTGGAGAAGGAAGAAATGAACCAAAAGATCCTGCAGCAGTCTAGAAGCGCAGGAGGTAAGCAGGCAGCCCCAGAGCGGGGTCGCTGAGAGGCAAGGCGGCCGCGTATCGCCGCTTAGTGTTCTTGCTGGGTTACGTTCGCCCCGGTGATAGTCGAGAACACGACCGAGGCTCTTGCTGCAGGTGAGGATGCTTTGTTTCCTCATGACAAGAGGCGCCTGTGTGCAGAAGTAGGCCGGCAGGGGCTGAGGTGGGATTGGATTTCGGAGTCGATATGCACAAACTGAACCAGGGACCCCCTGGGATGTGGCTCGTCCTTTGTGTCGCAACACAGGAGAAGTGTCCTCTGAGGTGCATTATGTGTGGGGTTCGGGGCTGCTGGGCCAGCCTTCCTAAAGGGAAGCATTTCTCCCGACCCCAAGACCGCAGTGTCATGTTCACATGTTCCTGTCTTCCACCAAACTGAAGCTACTGCCTACAGCTGTGGATTCTTTGGTTAATATCAGCTTCTGCAATGAACTGTGTTTAAGTCTGTGTTGCAGGAATATCTCACTATGTCCCCCCCCCCCCCGCCAGATGACAGTGTATCACAAAAAGAGGGACATCTGCAGGCTGAGCTGGATGAGGAGCGACTGCGCTATCAGAATCTCCTGAAGGAGTTCTCCAGGTTGGAGCAGAGATATGACAACCTGCAGGAGGAGGTGTCCCTGGCTAAGGTGAGGGGAGGCCGAACGGAGCACTGCGGAGAAGCTAGATGGAGCCATCTTGCACACAAGTCTGCCTCCCTGTCAGTATGTTTCTGGTTTGCAGAAATCCTCTCCTTGTCTTCTAGTTTCAGCCTGGCCACAGAAGGAACCCGTCTAATCAGAGTAGCCTGGAGTCGGATTCGAATTACCCCTCCATCTCCTCCTCTGAGATTGGAGAGACAGATGACTCAATGCAGCAAGTGGAGGTAATTGCAGCCCGTGGGATGTGTAGGGGACGCATGGGGCGGGGGGGTTGATTTACAGGTGAGTATTGGATCCATCTTTCCCTGGGGCCTTGCAGGAGATGGGCCTGGACAAGGCAGCCATGGACATCACTCTGTTCCTGAAGCTGCAGAAACGTGTGAGAGAGCTGGAGCAGGAGCGTCGCAAGCTGCAGGTCAACCTGGAGAAGATGGAGGAGCTGGCTAATCGAAAGGTGAGCTGGTGTCCGCTACTCCATCCTCTCTGTCGCCTCCGTGCTGATAGCGCCTGACAGCCAGTATTCAAGCTCCTTGCTTTCAGTCAGAACATCCAACCTTTAATCGTGGCCTGAAGGTAAATTTAAAGAATTCATGGCATCTTCATTTTACACTGGATCCTCTTGTTAGTCGGTAACAAATCTCAGTTTGGCTGTCAACTGTACCAATGTTGAGATGATCAGATGAGATATTGGCACCCTGTCACGCTCTAGAGGACACACACCCACAAATACTCTGAGAAATGCATAAAATGTAGAAATGCAGTGCCTTTGCAAATCATGTATTTTGGGATCTTGATTCTATAACACCTCAAAAATATTTGAAACAAGCAAAGAGCTTAACTGTGACAACAAGTGTGAGCAAATTCTAACCAGAATGTTAATCTCTGTCATGGTGGGTAAAATGCAGAAGTGCATGGAGATGGGTGTGTGCCTGATTACTGTCTCAGCATTGAAATGCTCTTCCATGGAAATAAAATCTTACCTGATAACAAAGTTTTGAAACATGAAATCAGATAATTGATAATGCAGAGAACAAATAACTTTTCATCCGCTGTTCTAAATGGATGGTAGTTTAATATTAGTTAATGATGCTTCCCATCTCCTTTTTCTTTGATTCAGCATTGGTGATCAGTACTGGTATCGATCCTCCTTATCAGTGCTGAATTAGGGTTGTTGTCTTTGTTACCTCACAGGCTGAGGAACGCAAGGCTTCCGTGTCGGAGCAGGATTACAGTGCAGACTCTGCGTACAACAGCCTGAAGGTACAGGTTCATGTACCTTTGATCCCTCACATGCGCGCGCATACACACACACGCATACACACACACGCATACACACACACACGTGCGGATACTCACAGCCCTCAGTGGGATGTTGATGTTCTTCGTCCATTTAACCTGCATACTGGTGTGCATACTGGTGCTGGCCATCCTGCCACAGAAGCAGTGGGTAAGTTGGGGGTGTCTTGGACGAGAAGTGGGAATGCAGCCAGGTGACTGTTGTGACTCCTGTGACCATTGTGTCTTCTGTAATCGCTGTAACTCTTATGACTCCCGAGTGGATTTGTGGTTCAACTGTGATGGAGTTCATTGGGACAGCTGTAGACGCATTTGATAGGATGTCTGGAAAAGCTTAATATTTAATTTAACCATATCGAGATCAAACAATAATTGTGAGTCATCCACCAGCCTCCCAACTACATCTATTGTTATCAACAAAACTTCAGTTCCTTGCAGCTAAAATTTGCGAAGCTGGGGGGATGTGTAGGAAATGCGTACGAAAATACGGAATGAATCACGTATTTTCCTGGACCAGTATGGAGGACAGCATTTTATGTTTCAGTACGGGACAGCGCAGTCCTCACACTGCCCCGGGTGAAATGGCAGCCACAGGCAAAGTCCGGCCATTTGTGACGAGATTCATGCTGCTAAACAGCGAGTGTGCGGTCGGGGCTGAATTTTAGCATGAGTCTTACATGGAGCACAAATACATTTAAGGATATTTTTCTTACCAGCTTCCAACTGCCCAGGTTTACAAAGGACAGCAATATCTTCAGTGTGCAAACAACCAGCTGTCAGATAAGATAAGAGTACACTGTAAAACGAAAGCACAGTGCAGATCTAGCTGCCTGTGACTCTGTGTTCTTTATGGAACCATGTGTACAGCACAGTAACCTTTTTCAAAGATATACTATGTTCGTTCTTAAATGTTCTCCCCCTCATCTCCTCTCCACAGAGACAAGAGCTGGAATCCGAAAACAAAAAGCTGAAGAATGACCTTAATGAGCTGCACAAAGCTGTGGCTGATAATGCCTCCCAGAGCAGCTCCTCTTCATCCAATGAGCACCAGGAGAGCTACAACCTGTTGCTCAACCAGCTCAAGGCAGCCAATGACGAACTGGACATTCGCAAGGAGGAAGTACTCATTCTCAAGTCTCAGATCATCAAATTCACCCAGGAGACTGAGACGGCCAATCACGTTGTGAGTCTCAGTGATTTTGCTTTTTATAGGTACCTTGGATGGAGAGCTTATTGCAGTAAGACACCTTAGATTCCTGGAGGGCCAAATGTGCTCTCTCCTTGCCCCATTCTATGTGAACAGTCAAAGGAACCATTGCTATATGCAGTCAAATGTTCAGACTGCCTTTCACGGTAAAAGACCACCTCAGATAGTCATGCCACCGAGGAAATTAGCAATTTGCTTTCTTACGTTGCAAATGTTTTGCTGAAAGAGAGGCAGGGCAGGGCGTGTTTATTGATTTAGCGCGATTCAAACGCAAGGCAATTCAAAGTGCTTCACAAAGTTAGTAGGATACATTTCATTAAGACATTAAAATCAAAAATTTAAAAGACAAAAAAAAAAAACCAAAAGCCAAACAAACAAATAGTTAACTGAACAGAAGTTACATTGTGGTGACAGTGTTTGACTAAACTGATATACATAATTTATTGAAAAGTAGCAGCAACAGTAATATTTTAATCCCTGATCCACATGAGCTGACAGTGTTAGCAGACCTCAGGTCTTCAGGAAACCTGGAAGCACAGAAACCGAACGCTGCTTCTCCTTGCTTGGTCTTGATTCTGGGACACTGAGGTAACCTTCCCCAGATGACCTCAGGGGTCTGGATGCTTCATGATGTTCAAGTAAATCAGAAATGTATTTGGGTCTGAGACTATTTAGTGCTTTGTATTATTGTAGTATTTTAAAATCAGTCCAGTGATGCACAGGAAGCCAGTGCAGTGACTAAAGGACCGGTGTGATATGTTCTGCTCTCCTGGTGTTAGTCAGGACCCTGACGCCAGCATTCTGGATGAGATGCAGATGTCTCATTGATTTTTTTTTTTTTTTTTTTGCCAAGACCTGTGAAGTCACTGTTACAATAGTCCAGCCTGTTGAGAATAAATGCATGAAGAAGCTTTTCTCTGTCTTGTTTAGACAGAAAGCCTTTAACTCTTGCTATGTTTTTAAGGTGGACTAGGGCTGATTTTATAATTGTCATCATGTGGCTGTTGAAATTAAGGTTGAAAATTCTGGCACATCCATTATTCGATTTGTTCAATGCACGTATTCAATGAATCCAAGTCTAAACTAAAGTCACATGGTGACACTGTAATGTGGAACTGTGTGTCACCTGCATAATTAGGTAAGAGATGTTATAGTGTTCCATAATCTGAGCAAGATTGTACATGGTGAATAGAAGAGGCCCAAGAATGGACACTTGAGGAACTCGCTCGGATTCATAATTACCTATTGGCCCAAATGGGACTGTGTGATATCACATTGCAATGTACTCGAGATGGCACATTAAGCACCAGGGATTTAGATGATGGGCGAAACGCTCGCCAGACGCCACTTTTCGGTACTATACGGATGTTTACTTGCGTCCACATTTTGGTGAGCAGATTAGTAGGGGTGTATTACAACATGACGAGATTTCTCGTTGGAGTGAAAAGTGGTTTTGCAAAGGCGCTGCAAATCAGCTGACGTAAACCTGTCACCGTCTGAAGAAATTACCATAGTAGATGCCCCAGACACTTGAATCTTTTGTGTGGCAGCATTTTGGGTACCCGGCGGAAAATATAAATGGTGAATGGGTGACGGACAAAACACGAACCATTTATAAGCATAGTAGGGAAATAATGCCGTACACAGCGGCTAACGCTACTTCTATGCAAAGCCATTTGCAGAACCATGATAGCTATTTACTTAAACCCACTGTACCGGTGAAGAAAACGTAAAAAAGTTTTATGGTTGTTATTTATATTGTTTTATTTATATTCTATTTTATGTTCAATTGAGTAGTCAAATATGAGAGAAGCCTGTCCATTTGAGTTTGTGGTGAAATATTTTATGGTGCTAGATATTCTGTTCTTTATTGCATATGATGATGGTGATTATTTAAAACATTTCACCATACCTCCCCATTATTTAGCATTTTTTTTGCCTTTCAAATTAATCAAATAAAAGGCTGCTTTCCAGTAATATTTCCTCTTTGAAGTATTCCTTAAGGTATTGTTAAAATATCATCTCGTCTCGTTCTCGTTACTGAGTATGTCGTTACACGACTACAGATTAGTAATGCACCTAAAATATTATTTTTCTGTATAAATTTGGTATATCCTTATGTTTAAGAAATGTGTGGGACCTTAAACTGCAAAAGGTACCAGTACAACACTGACGCCTTATTGCTTTGTTTATCCACAGTATCTGCTCTCTTAAAAGATGTTGTGATTGTTGAGCTGCCTCCTTCTTCACCACCACTTCACTGCTTATCGCTTCCATGATTTACCAAGACAGTAGCAGGTGGCATGCTCCGCTGACCAAATTTAATAAGTATAAGGATACGTCGGATTTATATAGGTTACTGTAACTTATCGGTGTCACAATACGTATCTCTGTAATATTTTAAAGATTTTTGATTCATCACTGCTCGGATGGATGTCATTTTTAAACCTTAACAAGTATAGTCAGTGCAGTGGAGTGGTCAAAATCCAGACTAAATTAAAAGCATTAAGAGTTCTTTCGTGGAGCAAAACGATTATGTTGCTGGAAAACAATCTCTTCGATAGTCTTTCCTAAAAATGGTAGATTTGATGTAGGCCTATAGTTGCTTAATATTGAGGAGTCTAGATTGGACTATTTTAAAATAGGTTTTATAATTGCTGTCTTCGGGGCCCTTAGAAAAAGGCCCGACTAAAAAGAACTGTTGACTATCTATAGATATCTGATACTATACATCTTTATAGAACCTTGTAGGCAGAGTGAGGCAGCAGGCCTGCGGTGCTGATCAATTCCTGTCAAGGTTGCATGGTCTTGGAGTTGAGGGCAATCGTTTCAAGGCAGCATCACAACACATACCAGGGCTCATTCAGCCCATGCAGCCATCGTTTTATTATTTCATTTCCCTTTAGCAAGTGCCTGTCTTACCTTCCCATCTCCTCATCAGACTAACAAGGTAACATCAACCAATGAGATATGAATGCTTCATTAGAAACAACTGATGCAGCAAACCCTTTAGATTATCTGGTGCCTCCAGTGTTGAGTATTGTCATTAGGTGGGACTACAAATGCTGCAGACCTCTAACGCCATAATATGCATGCCACCCATAAAGCTCTGGTCAACCCGTAGACCTCTGCCCACCTCCACCACCCTGGGCATGTATTGCTGGCCTGCTAACTGAGGCTCATCATGCTTCATTAGCGAGCATGCAGACCTCACACAGCTCCAGCCTGTGAAGTGATACTCACACCTCTTCACACTAACATCATACGGCTTCCCTTCCTGACAGGACCCCAGCAGTAAGCCAGTGCCGAGCGACATCAACAAGCACATAGATGAGGATGAAGTGGTGCCGATTGAGTCCAAAAAGTAAGTGTCACTATCTATGCAGTTGTCAGCATTGTGTCCATTTTTGTGGCTGGTTCAAAGACATGAGCAATTACGAATGCAAGGTATCTGTTACGGAAGGACCTTCTAAAAGCAAATGGCACTAGCAATTGTCCATGATGATTGATGTAAATAGCTAAAGACTGATAAAATGGTCCTCGTTTCCTCAAACTATAGCTTTACTTGAGAGGAAGCTTCAGGGTCGGTACTGAGTGGTCAGTGACTTCATTAAACAGGTTATATTGAGGGCCAATGAGAGCTCTGCATCTCGGTGACAGTGACAGGTCGGAGGAAAAACCAGTCTTAGTTTCCCTTTAGCTCCTTGGCCCCAAAGCACAGACCCAGTGGTGTTTCTCCTTTCATTTCATCACTTCTTTCCTTCCTTTATGTGTCGCTAGTCTGTTGGTGAACTCTTTTGAATAGAGTAACTTCTTCAATGCAGCATCTTAAACTGCTGGGTAGTATTACAGAGAGCATCAAATCATGCATGTGGAAGGTCAGTCGTAGGCGTGGATTACAGGTACCAAGCAGGGTTAGCGGATACATTATAACAGCTTCCACTATGCTTCTAAATTTTTTCTCTAATAGATCTGGTAGAGCAATGGCTCTGATTGGCTGCATGTTCTACACGTCTGTTGTTCCCAGCATGCACCTCCACCTTGCTGTAACCCTTTTCCCTCCCCCACCCAGGTCACAGACACTGAGCCGACACCACGAGGATGAACTGGAGGCCTTGAGAACGCAAATCGAGCTGCTCAGAGATGACCTGGAGCACAAGCAGGAACTGCTTAACCACACGTTGGCGCTGCCGCCTGATGCCCAGGTGGACTTCAGCATCCAGCAGGAAATCACACGCCTCACCAATGAGAACCTGGTGTGTGGGAAGAACGGAGGCTCGGGGGTAGGAAGAATAAAGTGATGCTTTATGAATCGGAAAACCTGATTTTCTGCCTGCATCAATAGGACCTGAAGGAAATTGTAGAGAAGCTGGAGAAGAATGAGAAGAAACTAAAGAAGCGACTGAAGATCTCTGAGAAGCGGGTGCAGGAGCTGGAGGGTGAGGAGGGACCGCAAGCAGGATTTAGCTAGCTCTTCTTCCTAGAGACAGGTGGTGACAGGTTGACCCATCTCCCTACAGCGTCCCAGGCCACAGCACAGCAGTCGCGGGCTCGTCCAGAGCTGTTCCGACAGGCAACCGTCCAGCGCAAAGAGAAGGACTTCGAGGGTATGCTGGAATACTGCAAAGAAGATGAATCTCTTCTGTTTAAGAACCTTATCACAGGTAAGATTCCATCCCGAAGTGTGGTTTACAGTCACAATGTTCTCTCCCAAAAATGAAGTTCCTGACTGAAACCATCCTCTTTCAGACATGAAGCCCCAGCTGGAGTCAGCCACTGTACCCTGCCTACCAGCCTACATCCTGTTCATGTGCATTCGCCATGCGGACTACATAAACGATGACCAGAAGGTTCACTCGTTGCTTACCTCGTCCATTAATTCCATCAAGAAGGTCCTGAAGGTAGGAGACAAGGACTAGTCCCACTTCAGGCAGGTGGGCCTGCATCTTAGCTGATCCAAGTAGCAATGACCTTTAGCCAGACTGTCAAGCATTCATGAGTCAGGTTTGGTGCTACTACAGCAGTGGTTTTTGAAGCATACTTGAACAGCAGTTGTGGTTCTTCTGAATCTGCACTCGATCCGGATTGCCTTCATTTACGAGTTTACCCGCAATCCTCTGTTTCTGCTCTGTTCCCTACTTTCCTATCCTCCTCTGATTTGGATAGGGCTGGGTGATATCATATCCATATTGTGTACACAATAATCACTAGGGCTTCAGATGACAGATGTAGCATTTGGCCGGACGCCAGCTTTTCAGTACCATCCGCCCATGATTTGGTAAGAAGATTAGTAGTATGGCTTAAATATTTAAGATGCGTTTTGTGATACCCAAAAGTTAGCAATCTATATTATTTTGTTTATTAAATTCGATTAGCGGAGCATACCACATAATACTGTTTTGGTATACTATGATTTGGTATACCTCAGCGCAATATGCACTGAAGTCGCGGTGAAGAGCAACCACAGCATCTTTTAAAGGAGAAGATCTTGTGGATAAACAAGGTAAAAAGACGTCGGCGGTGTGGTGGTACATTTTTTACGTTTTAAGTCTGACATTTATTAAACATAAGGATATGCCGTATTTATACTGATACTGACTTTTGGGCATCATACAATGCCTCATTTATATTTTAGCCGTACTACTAACCCTCTTACCAAATCATGGGCATAAATAAACGTAATAAATATAGTACCGAAAAGCTGGTGCCTGGGCAAATGTTTCGCCTGTAATCTGAAGCCCTGGGGATTATTGCACATGCACAATATAATATCGATATGATATCGCCCAGCCCTAGATTTGTGGTGTTCTGGTTCTGCCTTCTGAACTGTCAATCTCGGGGTGTTTCTTAATACAAGGAATGCAAATACCGCACTTGTGGTCTGGGAAAGACCGGTCTTGCAACTTGCCTCCCAAGAATGAACTTGGGGCTCAATGAATCATGGGATTGGTCTGGAGGATGCAATCGATGTGTCCTTGATATTTGTGGCGGGGCAAGAACGACATTCGGGGATTTTTATTGTCTTCTGTACTCCTGTTCTTGAGTATTGGAACTGGTCTTCGGCAATGAAAGATGATGTAAAACGGGTTCACGAGAACACAAGTACAGTTAAGTACGCATATTGAGATTCACCCTTACTCTTTTACAGAAGCACAACAAAGACTTTGAGATGCTGTCTTTCTGGTTAGCCAACACCAGTCGTTTCCTGCACTGCCTGAAGCAGTACAGCGGGGAAGAGGTGAGAAGCATTAGTATGACTACTGCCGTTCGACAGTCAGGAGGTCTTGGACATTTGCTGAAAGGATTATATGGTTTTATGGCCTTCTCCATATCTGCAGTGGGGAGTGTCACTGTCTTTTCTCTGCCGTTCTCTCAGGCGTTCATGACACAGAACACTCCAAAGCAGAATGAGCATTGTCTTAAGAACTTTGACCTGGCTGAGTACCGACAGCTGTTGAGTGACCTGTCCATCCAGATCTACCAGCAACTCGTCAAAGTGGCTGAGGAGACCATGCAGCCCATGATTGGTGAGAGCAGATGCTGTTACCGTCCAAATGCTGCTCCTGCCCATTACTAACAGCCTACACAACCTAATATCTTCTGAAAGATATCTTCAAAGTCTCTGTGCCTGTCCTCAGAAGATTGCTGTTTCAAGCCTCGGCAGAATAGTTGTGTGTCCATTGGTCCAAGGCCCTTAACCCCCAGCTCCAGGAGTGCCACGTGCTGGCTGACCCTGGACTGTGACCCCTAAGCTTCCTCTCCTCTGTGTGTGTGTGTGTGTGTGTGTGTGTGTGTGTTTGTGTGTGTGTCTGTCTCATAGAGAGCAAGATAGGGTAGATGAAGAGAAGCATTCCAATGTACCTTACTTATACTTCTGCAAATAGCAAATAAAGAGTCAAGTGTATTTGGAATACCTGTACGTACCCTGGGTTAAAACCATATTATGTCCAGATTAACATTCTCATTTGTTAACCCCATCAGTGTCTGCCATGTTGGAAAGTGAGAGCATCAGTCTGGCGGGCATCAAGCCCACAGGGTATCGACACCGCTCATCCAGCATGGAATACGACGGAGATGGGCCGGGCACCTACACCCTGGAGGCGCTGATCCGACAGCTGAACCAGTTCTACAACACGATGGCTGATCAAGGCCTGGACCCAGAGATTATCCAGCAAGTGGTCCGCCAGCTGTTCTACTGCATCAACGCCATCACCCTCAACAACCTGCTGCTGCGGAAGGACGTCTGCTCTTGGACCTCCGGTATTCAGCTGAGGTACCAACTGAACATGAACCAGTCTAGTAGAACAGACTGAAAATATAAGAGTCTTTTATAATCCTTTCTAGAAAGACTAACACATCAAAACCTCATTGACTTGACCAACAGGAGACTTCTAGAGTCAGGATGGGTGCAGAAATGTATATTGCATGAAGAGTAGTGATTTCAGTGTCTGTGAACATGTGTTTATAGATATAACATCAGCCAGATGGAGGAATGGCTACGTGGGAAGAACTTACATCAGCGTGGGGCCATGGCCACCTTAGAGCCGCTCATTCAGGCTGCCCAACTGCTTCAGGTCAAGAAGAAGACCTCCCAGGATGCAGAGAAGATCTGCTCCCTCTGTTCAGCTCTCACGACACAGCAGGTAAGAGAAAGGGTGGAATGCATCTGGGAGAGAGAGTGCCAGCAGCAGAGGACAGGCTAGGGTGGCGACTGGGCCCAGTTCATGGGTCTCTCTCTCTCCTGCAGATTGTGAAAATCCTCAACCTGTACACTCCACTCAACGAGTTTGAAGAGAGGGTCACCGTGTCCTTCATCCGAAACATCCAGGTAGGGCTGTAATAAATCTCATAGTGAATGTCTGATTACTTATCTTTGTTGACTAGCGAGTCCATGACTTTGTTGTTGTGCTTCAGTCCCAACTACAGGCGCGGAACGACCCCCCGATTCTCCTAGTGGACACAAAGCATGTCTTCCCTGTCCTGTTCCCCTACACTCCTTCAGCCCTGACTTTGGACACCCTGAGAGTTCCAGACTGCCTCAACTTAAACTTTCTTACTCGAGTCTGAAAACTACACCAATGACAGAAGGTTGGGAATTCCTTCTCCATCTGTCAGTCATGAGGATTATTGATTCTAAAATCATGAACAAGCCGCACCACGAGAATTGACAATACACATCTGGTTCTGTCTGGATCATTATCTTGCTTAAATTACACAGCTGGATGATTTGTGCCTCTTGTGGGAGGTCAGGTGTTAATGACTCTCACCATGTCAGCATCATCAAGTGTGTGGGTAGCGGGAAGTTTGAAGCATGTGAAGATGCAGAGAGGGGAGAAGACTTGGAATGATGAGATAAAAGACTGGTCAGTTTGTTTTGGCAAAGTTTGAAGTTAATTAGCAAGTGTACAGTAGTGTTTATTAGTAAGTGAAGGTCGACGGCTGGACGCAGAGAAGACGGACTGTCTAAAAATGACAAGGAAAGAAAATATTAGTGGAGTTGATACCTCGTTTAAAAAAAATCTGCAGAAAAGATAGAATAAATTTGACCTTGGCCAAGTGTGAAGGATCTGGTAACCCTTCTTGTTGGGGCTGCAGGACATTGACCTGGATAGACCAAAAAGAAACTCTGCCCAGTGCTGTGGACAGATGTCACTTGGTCCTGTCCTTATTCCCGAAACCCTTTAACTGTCCTACTACTGTTCTATACTACTGTTCTAGGAAGTCCCTGGGGGTCAAACTCAATGCCCTGTCAGTGGTTTTGCAGAAAAGTTTTTATCAAAGCTTTTAATCATTTAGCACTGCATTTTGAGAGTCTTTTTCACTGGCTATTGAAGCATATAACTTCTGCTGTATTTGGATGGAACTTGTGTTTGATTTGGTCAAGTTTTGTTTGGGGGAGTGAGTGGGGCTTTCTTTTGTGGCTGCATATTTTTGTAAATTTAGAGGACTGATCCTCTGATTTTAAGTGGCGAGTCTACAGATTTTTTTTTTTGTCTTACTTGGCTTCTTTCGGTCTTATACTGCCACCTAGTGACAGCAGAGGTACAGGACTGGTGCACTCAGTCCACACATGCGAAGTTCCAGGTTCCTCATATGTAAAAAATGTCAAAATGCGCTTCCAGGTGCCAACTGCTTGGTTCTTATTGTTGTTTTTAGGTCTGTGTTTTTACTATTATATATATATATATATATATATATATATATATAATAATAATAATATAGCTGGACCAGAAATACAGTGAGGGGCCAGATCAGGCATCGGCAAACTAGTCAGCTGCCTAAGGCCCAATCGGCAGACAGTCGAGGAAAAAATATATATTCGTATATATAATTTATAAATAAGAATAATTACACAAACCACACATATTCACATTAAATTTTAAATGTTTATGTTTAGGCAGAAAATGGCTGGGGTATTGTCTGCTTAGAGTTCTGTAATGATGTATTCTGGCCCTGGGGCTGGGTTTCACGTAGTGATGATGTTTGGTCCGTATCAGCTGGTACAGGAAGGTGGGGGTGAAGCATATGACCACACTGTAAATGAAAAATAAGGCTCACTGTGATAGTCCGGGCTTTGTGGGATGCCGTCAGCAATAGCTCTTTGCTGCAGTAAAAAAAAAAAAGTTCACGCCTTGCACCCAACACCATAGACAGCACTCTGTCCACCGAGACTGACTGGTATTACTGACTGGGATAATTACCAATAAAAGGACTCTGTGAAGAGAGACCGGCTCTTTCCATTACTGTGTCCGCAGCCTTTTGGTTTGTAACATTACTGCTGTCGATTCAAAAGGACTTAACACGGTCTCTGCTAATGTTAAATATGTACAGAACTGCTCATTAAGTAATGATAATTTACCAGCAGAAAGGTGTTTTCATGTGAAAAGCACAGGAAGTCGAGCTTGTCTGAAGATATCAGATTTCAAAATAAATCTGGACATTTACGGCGCTTCAGTAAGCTTGTTCTGTGTGGGGGAGAGCAGACGGTGAGCGCTCAGCGCTGTGTGTGGCGGCCGTGACTGTAACTGTGTGTGTCTTCAGGCAAAAGTGGGTCGAGATGGAAGTGAAACTAACCGAACAGAATCTCGCCACCCAAAAAAAAAAGGGAAACTGCGATTGAAGTGCTGATTACAGTAGAGGTTTGCTGCATATTTACAAATGCAAAACCAATCCGCAATTATCACAGCAAACTGAGGAACCCCAACCGAGCCTTTGCTGACAGTCTGACCTTTGCTGTGAGTGACGGGGGCTGCTGCGGGGCCAGGCAGCCCCTCAGTGTGCAAAGGAGCAGACGGTGCTGCATGCCCCCCCCCCCCCGAGCCACTTATTTATCTGTGCATGACAAGGCACCCAGACCCAGCCGTGCCCCTTTGTCCTCAAGCTACTGGGGTGGTGGGCAGTCACCAGGTCACGGCCTGCGATCAGCATAGCTGCGCTCCTGAGTAAGGTCCTTAACCTCACTTGTATCTTTTTTTTAATAAAAGGGACCACTACATAAATAAATGTAAATACATGCATGTCCTGTATCACCGCTGTCTCTGCAGATTTTACTCAGCAACACGACAGTCATAACACACATTTTACGATAGCTGTAAGAGAGCCCAGCACAGTACGACACCGCCCCAAACGGAGAGGCACCAGCTCGGACTGGGAGCCTGGAGATGGGGGGGGGTTTGGTCCAAGCTTGCAGATGGGTGCTGGAGGCCGAGGAGGTGACTGGGGGCCTCTTACTCATCATCCAGGACCGGCGCACATATATTTTAAAACATTTTCTTTCACCCCATTAATTATTTTTCTGGTGATTCCTGCGCTCACTGGGGGGGGGGTGTCTCGTGTCTTCACCACTTGATGATTTAAATGTCAAAGGTTGGCCTCTCAGTTATCAGCAGAAATCTTAAAAGGTGCCGTCGATGCACATGGAAGATTCTGCTCTCTGATAACACTGCGGATGTTTTCATTAAAATCACCATTAAAACTATGAGGTTCCATTTAAAAATAACCAGTATAAGTGAATTCGTGCTGCGCGGTGATTTTAAGAGAAAAGGATTTAGTAAATAATTCATTAATCACATTTATTAAAATCTATTACTATCTATCTGAAAATGGCTGCTCTGTTGACACAGACAGATTCTCTCTCTTTCACCTCACAGTGACTCAGGAATGACTTTGAAACTGCATAATATTTTACATGTAATTTCGGCAAATGTTTGACTATGGAGCTTTTGCGCTGCACTGGTGAGTAAAACCGTAACTGTATAATTAGGTCATTTTGAATTACCCTGGATTACTTTGACTACCATCTAAGGCAGCAGGCCACATGTGACAAAAGTGAAAGTGTCAACAGAGAGATCTAAGATCGAAGTTTCCACAGAAGTGAGCAAGAAAGGTATTTTCACAGTGGAATTTGATCATTAGTGGAAAGCAGCTGTACTTCAGTCATACAGTGTTTATATCAGTAGTTCACACCCTGATAACCGGGGACCCACAGACCGTCCACATTTTTGCTCCCTCCCAGCTCCCGGTAGTAAAAACGTGGACCGCCTGCTCGCCTCCAAGGGCCGGACTGGGAAACATTGGTTTATATGACTGTGCAGCTCCATTGTCCAGTTAAGAGTACTCTACAGGTGTCAATTCGCTCACTCAATACATATGCAAAAATTAACTTAAAAAATCCTTAAATACTGCCAGTTCTGTAAGGAGATACAGGAAAAGATATAGCTGCTAGAGACGATTAGTGCGACTCTCCTTCTGTGTATGTGGTGTGGGAAGTGCGTTACTGACCGACATCACGTCCACAATCATTCGGACAACACCAACTCAATTTCACAATTTCAAGTTAGCGTGAAGAGGGTGGTTAGTGTTGTGAAGTCACTGTTCTCATAATACAACGGTAAAAATAAATGGGCGATAAACTCCACAGTGAGCTCCTCCTACCCGGTGAATTTTAAGAATTTGCTAGAGCACCCACCATGTTTTCTTTACACCCACACCCATTTTGAGTTTCTTTTGCCCCCACCTCTGACGGTGACACTGAAAAGCAAAGATGCAGGAACGTGTCACAAGCCACGGTGAAAAGCTGGGCTATTATGATGGTAAAAAGGCAGATCTGTGTTTAGTTTCATTCTCATCTATTATGAGCTGTGACCTTTTGCTGACATTACAACCAGCCTCTGGCATCACATCTCTGCGAAGCCACAGCAAATAGGACTCCGACATCTTCACTCCTCAGCTGAACAACGACAACAACATGACAAGTGCTTTTTAAACATCTGCTGGATCTCAGACTCTGAGGCTGTGAGCCGGCATCCTGACCATGTAAAACACTTCATCACTCAGCTCCCCACTACTGAGGGATGTACTTTTCTGGTCAATGCTTTAGCTTTTACTCTTTACTTAATACAGTGTCAGTACTGCACACGAGAATTTTCAAAGAAATGACCTATTTACAAAACTCAAGCCATTTGGACGTACTAGAACTATTGTAAATTATGACTGTTTCCCAGCCAGGTCCTCAGGGACTTCCAGTTGGTCCACATTTTTGCTCCCTCCTGGATGCTGGTAGCAAAAATGTGGACTTTCTGAGGGTCCCCGAGGCCTGGGTTGGGAAATCCTGCTTTATGATAACCGGTTGCACTAATATGGAGCCACCTAAGGGGTGCAAACAGCAGAACATTCTGTATGTCAGTATTCTGAGGAAGCAGCTGTTAGATGCCACTGCAATCCTCTGCTCTGCCACAGATCGGAGGGGATCAGGGCCTTGGTCTTACATCCCTCCCGAAGTACAGACATTGGGCTAAGGTGATGCCAACTCACTGCGGTGTGGAGCATTTCCAACCTGTCGGTCTTGTACAGGGCTGCCAACTCTCATGCATCTGGCTCACGCTCTCAGACTCTCACGCTCCTGCGAGAAATCTTATGGTAAATCTATATTATTCCATTATAAACCTAAAATTAGCTGCATCCAATGCATTGGGGCAGTCTGCAAACCTTACAGACGATTTACAAGGTAATAAAACTTAAAATGCATGTAAACAAGAGTGCAAACTTGTCTCAATCTCACCAGCCAGCTGACCAAAGTAGGTGACAACGGTTGTAAGAGTAAGACAGTCACACGTTCTGCACCAGAGGGGATCTGATGGCACAAGCGCTCATCAGGGCACTTACATCTCCTCGCTAAAGTCTCATTCATTCTGACCCACCCCCCCCAAAACAACTGGTCTCCGATCCCCGCCTTCCTACTGTCAGTGGGAAAGTGAAACCTGGGGGGAGGGGAGAGCTTTGTGAACACAATCTTCACTGTGTTCCCATGCTAGCTGCAATTCACCGCACTGTTATATCAGATAGGGAACCAGCTGGGTCGGACCCAGAGCACTTGCACAGAACAAGCACATCCGTAGGTTTCT
>JAODJW010000117.1:21495311-21521262 GCA_026777045.1 Hyperopisus bebe | reverse complement strand
GCTCTTGAGCTGAATCATTTGTGGTGGAACAGGGAAAGAACTAAGCTACACAGGGCTCCGGCCCTCCAGGACTGCAGGTTGATACCCCTGATCTAAGGCTATCTTAAACTAGTTAAACCAGCTGGTGTTTTTCAGCAGGGTATCTATCAGAACAAAGTATGTTCGAATCAGGAAAAAGCGATATTAAAAACGCAAGCACAAAACTTTGTGTGCAAACATTGAGACATCAGAAGAACCAACTGGACTGGAAAACCACAACTAAGATGTAAACGATGTGGAGAGAGTCCTACTATTCATTTCAAACCTCCCCAGGTGTGGAGGAGTTTGACATGCCCTGAGGAGATACAATCAGGGGAATAACTGCAGAAGAAACAAAGACGATAGCATAGAACGTCTCAGCTTAGGACATCTGCTGTGTTAGACAAGCACATGGGAAGCTTCATGTTGGCCTCATTCACTCAAACCAAACTGTCAGAGACACAGGAAGTGGCTTGCGGCCCATTTGTTTTCGTCTCCGCGTACGCGTTCGCATGTGAAGAAGACAACTGGCATTGCGATTGCTGCCCTTAGCATGTCTGCTCCTCAGTGTGGCTCAGCCTGAACACACTGAGCATGTCAAACTGCATGAGGTGGGGGGGTGGCAAAGAGGTGTCTGCACCCAGAATGCCCTGCATGAGCATACCCAAGTTTTGGAGCAGAAAATTGACTCTGCTCAATCATTAATGTACTATTCCAATTGGTAGGCCCCCTCGGTACATTTTGCTGACTGGGGAGGGCCCTCAGTTGATTTTACCCACCGGGGGGAACCCCCTTAGCACATTGCACCAACGCTGGAGTTTGCCTGTAGATTTCACAGATAGAAACACTGAAATAGAAAACATTCCTGAAGTAAAGACCAGTAAAACATTTAGACTTTTTTATTGTGAGCCTCCTCCAGTCCACTGCCAAGGAAAACATACCCTCGCCCCCCGGGGCTGGTCAGCGACATTGTACAAACTCAAGACATCTCCCCAGGAAAGGACTTCCTCTCCTTGGAGGCACCTCATTGTCTGTATGACATCAGCACAGCTGCACTATTGGCACGGGACTACAAGCAAAACCCAAGGGTACTTCAAAAGGAGTCCATTAGATAACTGGACTGTCCTTGCTAGGTACACAGGTAAAATGATAAGACAAGCTTCACATGTAATGAAAGGTATTCCCTTTTAAATTTGTAATGAATTTATACATTTTACTTAACCATTGTGCAGAAGCAGCTTGAAATTAAACTAAACTAACATTATTTCTTAATTATCATGTGAGAAGTCCTCGGAATAATCTGTTTTATGATGAAAAATAATAGATAAATGAAAAAACTAACTTTTAGGTTGTGGAAATATCCATTACTTTATGACTCAATGTCCCAGTCATATCTAAAAACAGAGTTTCAGTTTAGGTCATAAACACTACCGCTAACATATCTGTATAACTTCATGGGATGACGACAAGACAATGGAGTGACAATTTACTAATAAAATACCAAATACATTAAGGCAGTTTTTGTCATAAAACGAAGGGTCACCACAGCCAAAATGTTTTTTTGATAATACATCCAATGGAGCATGGGATGGCGGGCCTGGTAATTCGATGCCCCTTCAAAGGGGTAAAAAGAACTGGCAGGTGGAGGGGAATGGATGTGAAAGCCTTTGTCTTTTCATTTCCTACAAGTTCCTGTTCCAGTGAATGGTGAGGCATTCTTAGCCAGGAGGTCGGAGATGGCAGCAGTCATGATTAGCTGAGGATGGCACCCGCCTACTTCCTCTTCAGCGGTGACAAGTGAAAATGGAACAGAGGGGAGCAAATGAGCCTCTTTCGCCCACACAGAGACATGGGAGAACATCTGAAACATGCAGATGTTGTGTGTGCACGCGTGTGCGTGAGCATGGGTACGTGTGCGTGTGCCTATACTCATACATGACATAAGCTTCCGGAGAAAAGATAGAACAGGGTGACCTAAAGACCTCTATTTACACCTTTATAACCTCCGGAAGCTAGGTGGGCCAGTACATTTTTATCGCAAACTTTTTATCGTAAATCTTGACACGTTTTTTCAAGTCGTCTGAGAAACGATCCTGATACTCGGCCAGCAGTGTGCACACTGGGAAAACCGACCACTCCCTGCCACCCCAGCCCTACCAGTCCCCATCCCCATCCCTATCCTCAGATTCTTTTTTCTAAACCAATGTGATTGATGAAGAGAAGAACGACTTCCTGTTATCGGCAGAACCACAAACCAAAGCCGCTGCTCTCCTCCCTCTCACTTCCTCTGCCCTCCCCCTCCGATCTTCTCTCATGCTTATATGGGAAGGCGAGCTCTCTGAGTGGTAGGATCATCTTCTCTGAACTGCACCTCTGCTGCGTCCTGTGTTCTGGGTAGGGAGCATGGCCCACTCGTGCTGGGCGGTGCTCTTCATCTTCCCGCTGCTGGTTCAAGCCCAGAGTGGCAGCGATGATGAAGGTAAGACCATCTCCATGCTCCTTCACTGCATTTCGCTCCTGCTCCGCTCTCACCTCTAGCCGCCGCTCCCCCTTCTTGTTAAAGGGTTACATGCTGCTGCCTGATTTGCTGTCTCTTCGCTCAAATGAGTGATTCAAAGCGAAAGTTGCTTCAAGTCTGTAATATGCTCATATGATTCACGCCTCATTAGGCACAATTTCTGCTCATTTCTTAATGTTAGTGCTTCGCCCCAGTAACAGTATGACATTCTATTCATTCCTGCCTTCGCATATCCTGAAAAACAACACGTCAATACATTGAGAAATGTACCTGAACCACATTCCTTTGGACAGTGTTTACCAACCTGGTCTTCATGGTCCCCTGGACAGTCTATGTTTTGCTTCTTCCCAGCTCCCTACCAGGGGCAAAAATGTGGACTGTCTGAGGATTCCTGAGGACTCGGTTGGGAAACACTGTCCAAAAGAATATGGTTCAGGTACATTTATCAATTATTGTGATTATTGTGGCATAACGTTTCCTGGAATGGAGGCATCATTCTGCCCAGGGTAGGTGTGTGTAGCTATATTCTGGGTGTGTTCTGGTGTCTCACATGTGTTGCGGGGCTTTCAGTCACCCTGTTGACCCCAGATACACCCACAACACCACCCTGAGGGAAGGCGCACTGCATGTGTACATACATCAGGGAAATGATGCCTTTGTTTCACCCTGGGGTATTTACGCACCCCACAGCACCGCCCTCCTGAAATAAAGTAACACTTACCCCTAACCCAACACGTGACACTGAATAATGTGGGAGCAGGAATCAGACTCTCAGGGCCGCCTTCACGGAGCTGGAAAAGCAGAGCACCAGCAGTTACAAGCTTCCTAGTCTCCCCGTGACGTCGCAGCTGTAGGACGATTTGTTTTGTATTCCCTGTCCTTTACACCACCCTATTGCAACGTTAAATACTTAATGTCAATACTCCCTAATGAATAATCCAAAATCTAAAATGCAGAATTTCACATTAATCAAGGGGCCTGTTCAAAACCATGTTGGTGATTTGTATTTCTGAACCCATCACTGAAGCAGGACTGGTCTGTTGTACATCCACAGAACCATATGTTCAATGCTGGTCTAGTGTGACTGTGGAGAACACCCTGTTATTTTGCCAAGTGGATGAAGACCTGCTTACAGAGCTGAAAAATGCAACTCTGTGGTAAGTAGGAATACCAAAAAACGGTTAAGCACTGGATTTGTGACATAAGAGTGCAAGAAAAAGGGAATTACCATGCTGCTGTGCTATATTCAGTAAAACATACAGATAACAGCAAGTGCCACACTGTAAGAGATAATGTAAAAATGATCTTGTAAAAGCAAGAAAATTAAAATGTTAAGTAATAAATGAGTTAAAATGTATTTCTCCCTGTAGCAATGAGCTCAAAAGGGAACCAGTCGTGATCCAAAACTGTAAAACAATTATGACAAGAGATGACAACATTACATTCCCTAATCTCTCCCCGCTCTCCAAGTACCGTCTCAAAATTCTGTTCCAGACAAGGGAACCATTCAGTAAAACATATGAACTGAAGAAAATAAGTAAGTAAATCCTTTTAACGTGCTTTTTAACGATATAAGAAACAACATACTTCTTAAAGATGTAATTACAAATTTGGCTTTTTTCAGTAAAACCAAATACACCAATGGTCAATACAACCTTTGTGGCCAAGGAATGGAAAGCAATAGTATCCATCGAAACAGGTTATAAGAATGATATCCTCGAGAATGTTCTAACACGGGAAGTCAAGATCAAAGGTCACAACAGGGTGAGATGCTAAACGTGCTTTTTGGGGATAATTGGGAGAGGTTTTTAAATATCTAAAGGCCTGTTTGATTGAAATCTTTTTTTTGCGCTAGACTTATGATGTACACCAAGATGAGTTATACATTGAGTCCAGAGATGTGCTCAGAGAGAACACACAGTACTGTGTGAAGGCCAGATGCAAACCAAACGGCCAATATTTTGATGGCTATTGGAGTGATTGGAGCCACTGGAGCAAGTTCCATACTCCAAAGGGTAAGCAGAAATAACCAATGATGGACATTAATTAACTAACCCATTGATTTACTCAATCCAATGATTCCAAACCCTCTTTTCCCCACTTCTCTGTGTAGAACATCAGGCGGATCAGCTGCACATCTACATAGTCATGGTTGCACTGTTCCTCTTGCTATTGATTGCTGGAGTAATGGTTCGACATTGGTACAAGGAGTAAGTCCTTATGAAAAGTGCTTCCTCTTAGGCATCCTGCCCATTATTCCTTCCCTTAGCCAGCAAGATTGTCTGATCAGGTGGGACAATGTTGTCCTAACACCTGATTATATAGGAACATGATAACACATATGACTCGTGCTGCGTGTAAATCAGCCCTTGTGTTAAAGACATACGATTAAATCTACAGATGAGGTAGTCAAAGAAGGAAGACTCATACGCTCAGTTTATTGTTTTTGTCAATATGGGGTGATGTTATGCAATGTCCTGACAGGAAGATAAGAAATTTAAGATATTGGAACTTATCCTGTTTCTGTCTAAAAAGTATATTTGCTCTGTTCCTTTCTTTACAGTATCAAATTAATCATTTGGCCAATTATTCCAAACCCCAAACACACTCTGGTACAAGGCTACAAGCCTAATAAGGTAAGGACCACGATCAAATCTTGATACCTTTTTCTAGACATTTTTTCCTAATAGTTTTATACTTTGCATTTGAAGAAGCAATGCTGGTGTTATAACACAATCCATCCCTCAACAAGTTAGCATCTGCTGTAATACTTAATGACAAGGAGAATTCATTCACAGAGCCTCAAGCTATCCTTCAGAGAACCTTCAGCTGCATGTGCTAGTATTGCTTATGATCTCCTCTTGCTCTGGTCACAGGGTCCACCTGTTAGCTTCCATCCTGAAAGCTTCAACGACAACTGCATCCAACTGATTGACCAAGTCGAGGAGAGACACGTGACCCCCGACATACCAGACATGGTGGGTAGCTATGAAGTCAGGAGACACAGCAGTGGGCAAAGGAGAATGGGACCAATCCTCAGGAACTCTACTGCCAGTACAGGGGAGAATCACCCCATGCTTCAGAACAAAGGCAACGTGGAAGAAGATGGCCTAGGGACTGGCAGGCGTATGTCAGCTTCTGGGATTACCAGAAATTCTGAGACATCTGGCAGGTCTGAGGCAAACAGCAATAACAATGTGCCAGTTCCTCGAAGAGATGAGGCGTACGTCACTATGTCCAGCTTCTTCAAGACCCAGTGACAGGAATCCCCCTACTCATCTTCCAGACGTAGAAAGTCCTTGGCTGGATATTGTAGCTCAGCCCCAACAAATTCAGTACAATGAATCAATTTTGAGCAAACCAAAATCATGAGGTCCTCTAGCTTTTGTGGACTGCAACCATCCTCAGGAAGGACACTGTTAGACATTAAGACAACATGAACTGGGCTGTATTGCAACTATCTATGGAAGGAATACATTGACCAGTGTCTCATAGGAACTTACGGCATCTGCAACCAAAGTTACATGCTGTTGGAGGACTTCAGCTCTACCTTAGACATTCTTGCTCCTATTACCCCCTAGAAGCTGCTATTGTACTGCTGTGCTGCACTTCAACGCAAGAATGTTTCCAGCCAAGATTTATTACATTTTTACTTGTAATTATTTAACATGTACTTTATATTCGTGCATTATTATGGCATTATATTCATGGCAAAGTAACCACTGGGCCTTTCCTTTGTAGGGCAGGGGTGGGGAACCTCATCAATGGAGAGCCGGTGCAAGTTTTTGGGATGACCTCTCAGTCAGCCAATAACAAGCGGCTGATTGGGTGGTCATCCCAAAAATCTACACCCACTTTGGCTCTCCATGGATCAGGTTCCCTTCCCCGGTTCTATGGCAATAACAAAAAGGTTAATCTACCTCCCTCACATGGCATCAACATGTATGAACTGCTCTGACTGCCGGGATTTGCACAGCCCAGAACTGCTTCCTCCACTAATCCTAAAACTGGTCCTTCAGTTTTTTGGTGATGAAATTTCTCACACTGCTTTTAGTGTGCACCATGACATGGTCATGCAGGGAAGAAGCGTCAAAAGTCCTCTTATGGGGATGAGATGTCCAGCATCCTCCTTAAGGAGAAATGTGCAACTATACCCGTTTGAGCCAGTTCTGAAAATTCATAAATGAATTTAGCCTTCCTTGTACGCTACTCTTTAGACAAATACTACAAAATTTGTCAAGTGCATATAAAACAATTTAAACTTGGCAGAAGTTAAACAGAAATGTATGGCGTGTATTTACGTAATAAAATCAAGGGGGAGAAAAATGTACATGTTTGTCCCATGAAGATGCATTGGCAGGGGGCTCCACAAGCTTTGTGAGGCCCCACCTGATCTTACCTCCTTCCCTGCAGCTGCGACTACAGACCCCTGCATCGACACATGTGTTGAATGGGTTTCTTTGCACAGTCTAAAGACACGCAGTTGTGATAACTGGTGTCTGTAAACTCCCCTGAGTGCATGTATGTGTGTGTCCTGTGATGGACCAGTATCCCATTCACATGGTCCATGCTGTCAGGAACAGATTTCAGGCCCCCATTATAACTCTGACCACAACTTAAGCGTTTGAAAGATGGATGGACTGCTTTCAGATCAGGGTTTCCCAATCTGATCCTCGAGGACCCCCCCAGACAGTCTACATTTTCGCTCCCTCTGGGTGGGAGCGATAATGTGGACCATTTGAGAGGGAGCAAAAACGTGGATGATCTGGGGGCCCCCAGGGCCTGTGTTGGGAAACAATATAATAGAGGATAAAATCACATGTGTTTTGATATGGCATAATTACATTTACACAGCAACTGAAAATCACCATCTCTCCATCTTCAGAACTGCTTATCCACTATACATTTACAGTACGCCTGGATTCTGTTCCATTAAATATGAAAGCTGAGGACACCCTGAATCATCGTCAACTCACAATGTTAATGTGTCTTTCAAAACCTGCATTTATGTCAGACGTTAACAGAGTTGGGTAATTCAGGTCCAGTGAGTAAAAGTCCAGACTGGGATTTTGTTTTAACCAACCAGTTGAGTACTCTGTGACTGACTCTTATGCTCAACTGGTTGGTTGAAACAAAATCCCGGACTTTTACTCTCTGGACCTGAATTATCCAACTCTGAAGATTAACAGCAATCACCAGCCACAATTTGATTATCCACCATCATTGCTCCCTTTTCTACTGTATTACAGAATCGGAAAGCATTTTGATGCATAGAATGACATATTATTTAATGTATGTGTATGATATTAGTTTTATACATACAAGTGTATATACAAAAACATCCACAGAAAAGGTCCCAGGATCCAGTAAAAAGTCAAAATAATAACAACAGCAATAGAAAATCAGAGTCTCCATGCACTCCTCATCATCAGAATAAAGTATACGTCGCTGTCGATGGAGGCACTGACTCCGGAGTAATAGTTCAAGAACTCCTCCTTGGTCACCTGCAGGAGATGCAGAGGAGAGACGTCAGGCACCCATAGTCACGTCTCAGCCCACGGTGTCCAGCAGCCTTCAGGCTTGGATCGGTCTTCTGACACAAACAGGATGAAAACATGAGGAAGCTCAAACAGAGAGGGCAGCCCGTGTGGAGAGAAGAACATCCATTATGTACAGTAGATTAGCACACTAACACCTACAGAGGACAGCGGCCACTTCTGATGCAAAGCGACTGATAACCCAGAAATAGCTATACTATCAGCTAAATGTGGTTTTGATTAGACCACAGACTCTAAGAATGAGTGACCACACAGGGGCACTGGACAGCCTTACGGTTCAGTCTGCACAGATCAGTGGACTGTACCATAGCGTAAAACTTTATCATTTCCAGGGGGTATTCCATGAAGGAGGATTTCTTGCTTAGCCAGATAACTCCTTGGATTTAAGGTAGTCTGGGCTAAATGGACTTTATTTTCGTTCCCTTTCATTTAACCCAGACTACCTTAAATCTGACAAGCTATCCGGATAAGCAAAAAATCCTGCTTTGTGGAACAGCCCTCAGGGTGTGTCTGAGGAATCATTCTCAGGAATCAAGCTACAAATAGAGAGAGACAGGTAAGAAAGATGTTTGCTTGTTACTACCCCAAAGAAAAGGCAGGAAGCAGAGCAGACTGACTCCCTATATGGGGACTTAGACTCTACAAAGGTGGCATCGCAGAAAAGCCTGCTCTGCAATCCACATCCCACAGGTCGGGGTCAAGGCTTGTTACCCTAGGGATTGTAGATCGAGCTGTTAGTTTAATTTCCAGGCATTCCGCATCATAACGATAAAGTAGACATCTGTGTCGATGGAAGCACTCACACCTGCGTAGTAATTCATAAACTCTTCCTGGGTCACCTATCACAGCAGAACAAGGGAATAATCAACACTGACATAAAACACACTGCACGCATGTGGTGCAAACTACACTCCCGTGAGCCACGTAAGGAGTCTCACGCAAGTGTGAGCATGGGTATAGCTGTTGTTTGGTGCAACACTGAATGTCTCCTGGTGATGTGAAGGCTCCCAAGGGTCACTGGAAATAAAGAAAGAGCTTCTCGTGAGATTTTCAACAGACTGCTGGTTTCCAGTCATCTTTCACCCTTTGTGTTATTTCAGCTGCATGCACCCATCCAAGATGGCACCGTCATCTTGAGTACCACAATGACATGCCCTTTTCCTGTACCTTTCAGCAATGGTACTGTCCCCAGTACCATGTTTGACTGCCAGAAAGCACAGCCTGTAATAACTAACAAGCGTTTTTCATTTCACTCACATCTCTCTGTTTATGTTGATTTCATTACAGAGGTTAAAGATAAGACAGGCTTCCTGTGTGAACCATTGTGATGCTCTCCCTCCTCATCTCGGTAAACTCCAAAGCACCGTCAGCTTTTCTGCCCTGCAGGTTATTACAGTTTCAGTAGTTTCACTATTACAAGCCAGAGAAGCCATGCATATTTGGGAGGAGGGGTGATGGATTAGGGACAGAGGGAGACTGATTAAATGCTTAGCACATACAGTATAGCTTGTACTGTACATCAAGCACATAGATGCACAGTAAAATGATGAGTTTGAAGTCCGTCCCCCCCCCTCCCCCCCGGGGCCTGCTAGCTATATGCCTACTGTGCTCAGTGAGTCCCAGAGTTATTGATCTTCTTTCAGATTTTAGTAGGTTTCTATAAATGCAGAACACAGCATGGACAACTGCCATTACTGAAAGGAAGTGTGTGATGTCACCTACCTTCCCGTCCTTGTCATAGGGAGAGTCAAAGTTATCCAGGAACTGACGGAAGACCTGCTCCTCAGTCCACTCTCCGTTTTGATATTTCGGGTGGTTCTTCGCGTTATACACTCCCTTTAAGTCTTCAATGGTGATGATCCCATCGGCGGTCTTATCCAGCTTTCGGAAAGCCTCCATGATCACTTCTTTCCTGGCATTAGACATGGGTGGCTGTAACCAGAAAAACAATGTCAACCCCCTATCCGAGTAAAACGAGAATAAATCCACACAATGCTTCCCCCTAGTGGACATATGAATAAGTGCTTTGCAGCAGTTGGATATCGGTTTGCTGACCCTGAGCATGATGAGAAATTCATCAAAGTCAATGAGTCCACTGCCATCCCTGTCAAAGAGCTGGAAAAGCTTTAGGGCCTCATCTTTTTCGATGTTCACACCATAGTCATTTAAGCCCTTGAGGAACTCTTTCATGTCTAGGGTACGGCTGTTGTCATCATCCATTATCTTGAAGGTCCTGTGGAAATAAATGTTTATACTTATGTCCAAAACAAACTACCAAAGCACTTTATCAAGTAACTGATAAACACCGTTTGGGCAGTGTCCTCGGGGGAAGTATGTTAAGCACTTTTCAATACCTAATGTACTGCCAATATGAGAAATTCTTCTCAAACTGGATTAGTGTGAACACAGCTAAGCAAAGATCTCCAGCACCTGAAGTGTATGACACTAAAACCAGGTGTCTCAAAAATGCCACATTCGGGATTTATCTTGAAGAGGGTGAAATCCTTTCCAAATGAATAAATTTTCATCATTCAAATTCATAATGTAACAGGACTCACACTGGCCGAGCCCACCATGTGAGCAGGGGCTCAGTGTTAGGAAGAGGAGTCTCACTCATTAGACACATGTACCACACGAAGAGAGCTTCACTGGCCCTGTGTATCAGCCACGCGCCCAGTACCTGCCCAGTCCCTTGATGCCTGCAGACCCGCGTGCTAGACACTGCAGCCGCAGGCGTTCCAGAGGGTCTGAGACGGTAAGCAGCTGTCGTTTAGCATCCATGGTCATCGCCCGATCGTGCCGCGAAGTTCCAGCCATGGTCTATACAGTCATATATCAGCTATAAAACAGTCAGGAAAAGAAAGGGAAACTGTACATTTCGAAAATCACAAGACTGCTTCTAGAAAGATTCTGAGCCAAAAAATGCAAGCAATGTGGACTGCTAGTTAAAATTGTCATGTTTCAATATGCTTTCCTGAAAGGCTGTAAAGGGAAAAACCAGTTTGATGGGTGGACCGGTGTCTGCTTTTCATTTAGTGATTTTACGGGAGTAGCCCTACGCATATACACGTACACATATATAAATATATACATATATGTATATATTTCTTGCCATTAGATAACTATTTATTATTAAGAAAATGGTTCGCTAATATGTGGTAAAAAGCACCGTAATGTGTAACGATGACGGAACCTATGTGAACTGCTTGATCTGGCGTCCTTCTAGTTAAACATCCACCAACCGTCTTCATATTGAGCTAACACCAGCGGTACATAAATGTTGCTCTGTGCTACCGACGATTAATATGACTAATTTCTCCTTTTACCATTTGCTTTCTTACCTGATGTCAGAAGCGATTGGTAACTTTTTAGCCAATATGGCGCAGCACCGACGCCTGCGTCTGTTTCCATAGGAACCCTCAGCTCTGTACTTCTATTGGTCAGATTAGTCATCGCTGAAGCGCCGCTGGGGCTATCCTTACTAAAGGCGCACTTTAACAGGAGCAGTTTGATGAATAACGTGACCTCTGTGTGACCTGCTGCCCGCTGAGCTCAGCGAACACCTGGGTTAAGCTCAATGTATGGTTTGTTATCATAGGAATAGATGACATTAATATTTCAGGAAAAAGTCAGGATTGCCAACTGTCACACATCTGGCGTGACACTCACTCTTTCTGACTCTCACACAAGAAATCTTACGGCAAATCTTTATTATTCCATTATAAATCTAAAATTAGCTATATCAGAAGCATTGGGGTGGTTTGCAAACCCTACCGACTATTTACAAGTTAATAAAACCATAGATGTAAATGCGTGGGTATGTGTGTAGACTTGTCTGAAATTGAAAGTCTCACTCCAGCCAATTGACCAAAGTTGGAAACTCCGTCCTAAGCAGAACCTTGTGCTGTGAATAAGAGGGAACTAGTCCTCAATCTAAATAATAACACTGATTTTGTGACTATCTGTCACAAGGCTATTTTTTCTCTCTTTTCACACCAGTGGAGATGCCTTTCCATAAATGGTGGAAAAGTAAGCCTACTTAATGTTCATACCTAAGTAAAAGTCCAATTACCGCACCAATATTTTACTAACGTGAAAGTCATCACTGACACTTTGAGGGGGTGCAAATACTTCGTAGTAACTCAGTAAATACTAAAGCACAAATCAGATCAAAAGTTGTCCCTCCAGGATCAAAGCAGGATCAGCCAGCGGCAGCTTCGTGCATGCGCGATTCATTTGCAGCCTGTACGCGGAGGGGTAAACATCTCCTGCTCTGACTGCAGCTGGGCGGGGCTGCTGCGCGAGGACTGTCCGCCTGTGACTGCTTTGGGACGATAGAGGAGCCCACGGCAGCACCCGCCGCTCGGTGAGAAGAGTACTAACGATATCTGCTTTCACGTCAGAGTCTCGAAAAGTCTCCAATAACACCCGAAAAAGTCTCTAGATTTGTCACTAGTCGCTTTTTTGAAAACGAGTCGTTAAAGGGGTCTAAAAACCCGCTAAATATAGCGACACTGGTACAGGGGCGCCGTTTCACATGTCATTTGGAATGAACGCACCTGCAGGAGCCCTCTGCGCATTTTACGTACCATAATTATTTTAACATTTTCAAGACATAACGTAAGGTAAACACCGCTGTGTGCCCGTGCACGTAAACAGGAACATAAACAGATACATACATATATACTTAATTAATCCCGATGGAAATTTAGGATTTACATTGCGTTAATTCCCAATAACATATGATGCTGCGCCCCTGGAGTCACACATTACGACGGTCACAAAATACGGTGTAACAAATGTACTGTCTTTGTTAGCCGAGCTGCTACATCATCTATTGCTTGTATACAACTGTATAATTATAGACATTCTAAGAGCAAACCAGAGAAGTCTTCTTCAGCGTACTGTACTACGAAGCGAGTTTTTTATACTCGCTAGAGCCGGGTTAATAAACCCTGATTGCTGCAATCAACGTTAAACGGTATTAAACGGTGGTTATCAGCTCGATAAGTTGACCCCGGTTTTTGTCAGAGTTGGTCGCGTTCACGGTGTCGGCATCGCAAACCCTGAGTTTGTAGGATGACTCGGGCGCCGTATTTTAGCGTGGAGGACTGTGCAATAATAATGCACGGCTATGAGGAATTTAAATCGACACTAACGACGAAAAGTAATACAGCTGCCGCCAACAAGGCCAGAGAAACTTGTTGGCAGCACATCGCTGCACGTTTAAATGCGTAAGTTAAGAGCGAACTAATTGTCAGCCTACAATTTGTTATGCGTTGACATACTTAATATATTTTTAAGCACAATTACAAAGAGCAATTGCACAAACTTTCACTTGGGGCCTCCCAGTCCATTATTAGGAATTTAGAAATGCCCCCTGTTACGTAATTTGTGCAAAAAATCCTTGAAGTATGGACTTTATTCTAAATGTTTCAGTTCCAGTCCGGCTGGTGTAAAAAGGACGTGGCAGCAGATACGGATGAAGTATAAAAATATAATTCAAAGTGGTATGTGCTCAGTACTCTTTCATAAAAACAGGGGCATTGTGTAAACATTAAGCTCTACTGTGACACAGCACCCCCCCCCCATTACCTATCTGATATGGGGACTACCGACACCTGTGCATAAGAACATGGGTAATCTGTTGTGTAGGCATGTAACGATTGTTGTGCTTCTATGACCTGGAGCTAATAGGAAGAAAACAGACCAAAGGAAAATGAAAGGGAACTCGCCCCATCCAGAAAGCACAGAGGCAGAGAGACTTGTCCTTAGTCAAAATCCAAGCAGACCAGTAATGGAGGGTCTCCAGGAGGGACTCAGTCCTGTGCCAGCTCCAGATGACTCCCAGAACACAGTATTTGTGCAGGGTAAGTGCAATTGTGGTAGGTTTGTTGGTCACCTAAGAAGATATGAATGTGTAGAGGAAATCTGCTGTGATGTCTTGTCATTAACAGATGATGGGGATAGGATGGCTTTACCTAAGCTGCCAGCACATACCCTGGCTGAGCCCCTTATTCAGGTAGCAGTAGTTAATGTACTTTGTCATGATTGTTGGCTGATGTGCTGAATATACTTATTTATGGTAAATTATTCCTCAGGCGGACAACCATGACGAGGAAACATTTTCAGTTGTTTCAGACACACCTGCGGTGGTAAATGTACCTTATCATAGCCTTTACCTCTGATGTAGAAATGGTGAACGTCACGTTGACTAGTGAATCAGCCTTGCATGTTCTCATGGGCTGATTTCTCATCAGTTACCAAGGGAAATAAGAATTAACTGTTCCAAGTAGCCTACTGGAAGACTGTAATGCCTTGTCTGCCTATTTTGTGTGTCAGGAAGGGGATACAAACTTCACACGTGCTTCTGTGGACTGCACCTCTCAGCATCCTCCAGCAGAAGTGGTAAGGGTTCTCAAAGATGCGTACTAAAAAGGATTCATCTTACTGACTTGTGTCTTCGTCTGCTCACTTGCCAATAATGAATCATGCAAAATGCTGTACCCAGTGGTGCCCCCACCTGTCCACCAAACACATATACTGTGTACCCCAACCGTAGCCCAAGACAGGCACAGGTGCCAAACCTGATAAATGACTTTCAGCTTGTTTTTCTGTAAAATTTTAAACCCCACAAAACCCATAACCAAATCCATTTATTCTCAAATCATTTTGAGTCAAAATCCTGAAATATTTCCACATTAGGCTATAACCAAAATATTACAACTTTATTCTTGAAATCAATTAGCCTGTTTACTTTTTATCAATGCCCTAAAATGCTGTCGAACATCTAAAAAAATGTAAAAAGCATATTTATAATTCAACGCAACTCAAATGTTAATATCAATAAACACAAAATGATGCCCCATCCACTTGCTTAAAATATTTAAACTGACCTACCTGCAAATTACTCAAATATCATTGAAATATTTGTTTGACTTGTAACAGCGGACCCATCCATCCACTCATCAGTAGTGCGTGGTACCATGAAGTGCGTGTGCACTTGGCTGTACCACAATGACATGATGACACTAATAGTATCTTCTGTAATCATTGAGATAAACCTTGCAGGCTGGAGCTGACACTGTGAGGGCCCTGAACAAACGGATGCTGGAACTGGACTGTGAAAAGAAAACCCTTGAAATTAAAAAACTAAAACTAGAGATTGAACAACTGGAACACGAGAAGAAGGCAAGTTAAGCCTTTTTATTTTTCCCCTAGAAAAATGTCCTTTTTGTAACCTTTATCTTTCTACCCCAAGGAAAGAATGAAGAAATAAACCACTCATGAGGACTGATGTCTGTGATTTGTTGGTGCAGTTCATAGAACTTGCTGCCCTGCCAGTGGGGTGGTCTACAGTCACTGGGCCCACAACATCGGGGGGGGGGTTCGCTCCTTTCTGATAGTGTCAGTTTTGTGCAGTACCACATACGCCATTATCATCCTGTATATGTGTCAGGCAAACCGCCATTTGGTGACCCCAAAGGTCATCTCTGTCCTGTCCCTCGCTTTGCTGAGGGTCGTTTCTATTTTGCCCTGGGCTGTGGGTCAGGATAGGGTGTCATTTGGAAATTCAGGCAAGGGTAGCCTCAGTCACCCACAAGACGGCCATCAAATTGCCCTGTGAATGAAGAACAGGAATAATCAATAGTGTCACAGTAATTCATGCACAGAATGTTTATTGTTTCTTTACCTTGATGAAATGCTGCTGTGATGTAAACTCACAAAAATGCGTGTTGGATGTGGAGCCAGGCCGTTTTGCACATGCACTTATGCCTGTTAGCTGATGGTCACAAATCATCTGCAGAGGTACTGCTGGCCATTGCTGAGTTATTAAAACAACTTACATTTATTAGTGGTAGCTACATATTACTAGGTACAGGTGGGTGATTCCGAAGTTATGATGCACAGAGCACAGAATGGTCATTACATATCTTCTTTGTGAAATCCCCTTTCTGTTCTCCTTAAGCTACAGTGATTGCACCAATCACCCTTGGGAATTGTATAAAATGAATTTATCTACCATATGTAACTGCATATGTCATTACACTGAATAGCTTAGTGAAGTTTCAATAGCCTCTAAGGTTCCAGAAATGACATAAAAGCCCTTTTATTCTTAGCACAGTAAAATGACCTGGGAATCAAATACATCCAGTAATTGAATTAGCACAAGTACCACTTTGTGAACCACACGGCACAGTCCTCTAGGTTCATTTTCCTGCATCACCTACTGAATGTAAGCGAGTTCCTCTGGGAAAAAAAGTGCAATGCAATACACAGGGTGTTTCTCAATATGCGTACTTGACTGTACTTGTGTTATCGTGTACCCATTTTACACCATCTTCCATTGCCAAAGACCAGTTCCAGTTCTTGCCTCGCCCCAATTGGCAAGGATACATTAATTGCACCGAGAGGCATCTGGCTGCAGGAGGGGCCTGAAGGGGGCGTGTCCTCTGTCAGCACCCAGACCACTCCCAAGCCCCAAAACGTCATTCCTTAAGAAGCTATTTTATCGAATGCCAGAAGGGTCAAAACGTATTTATTTCACGCTAAGCTTAAAATTAACATGTTGACATGAACATTTTGTTTGTGTTAACGTAAAAAATGTGCATGTTAACCTGTCAATTTTGAGCTTGTTAGTGTGAAAAAAAGCTAACATTATCCTTTTAGAAAAGGAAATTCCGTGTTTCTGTACAAAAAAGATACTGGACTTCCTGGAGGCTGCACCAGACCCCATGCAACACTTATTTACTAGTCAGTTAGTTTAGAATTTAGATTTATTTTTAGTTGGTTAGTTTAGAAAAGTGTGGTCATATCAACAGAATAAAAGGGTGGACAGAATTAATATGACCTACAACTACTGACACACATTTTAAGGCAATGACGTGTTGTCTGTAATTAGGAGAGCTGTTTGACACAAGTACATTAGGATGTAATCATTAATTTATAAATTATTAAGTCAAACCTCACACGGGTAAAGAATGACTGGCAAAGTAGCAAAACGTAAAAAACGGATCCTGGTGTTACATCTTTGCATCTCTGGGAATGACGTATTGGGGCTTGAGAGTGGAGCATGTGCTCTCATGCCCATCCTGCAGCCAAGTGCCCATGCGTCCCCACTAAACTGAACCAATCCCATGATTCATTGCGCCCCAAGTTCATTCTTGGGAGGCAAGTTAGAAAGACTAGTCTTGCCAAGACCACAAGTATAATCCTTGAATTCTTGTTACTGATAAAATACCCAAAGTTGGGGCACTACTTCGTCGAGGAGCATTGTAGAAGTACAGTTCCAGCAGCTGACAAATATAGAGAATTGCCTCTGATAGAAATCAGTATCACTCATGAAGAATATTACTGGGGGAAGCTAGTGGATTCTGTCGGTCTCTAAATGCCCTTTGCCCTGCGGAGACAGCCCTGTGCTATGCGTGCACCAAGGTCAAAAGGATCTTCAAAGTGTGCCGGCATTTTCCATGCAGCTATCTACAGGTTTGTTATTTTGTGAAAGGAATATTTCAGTATAACGTTTTTGGTGAAAGGGCAGAACTTATGCCTGTTATAATCCGAAAGCCTGCACTTACACCTGCTCAGAGCAGGTTAGGGGGGCAGCTTAAATTACCATGGCAACATACCCCGTTAAAAGTGACCTGCAGGTCGTAGTGCCTCACTAAATCAGTAAACTCACTTTGTAGTGTTTCCTTCATGCTCATTCTTATCACGGTGGAGAACTATGACAAAAGTAATGATACAGCTGCCAACAGCTGGGTACAGTGGACGTAGCTAGAAATTCAGGGGCCCTTGACAAAATGACATGTTCTAAATTTTGCACATTTAAGTGTAATGTGCAAAAGAGCTTAAAGTATTTTTTTTTCTATTATATTGTACCTTGGCATTTGTGTGGACAGCAAAGTAAGAATTTCATTGCACAGAGAAATGCACTTTTCTACTGACATGACAATAAACGCTTTGAATCGACTGCGTCACAGTATAGTTCAAGGGTATACATCCACACTAAACGGACTTAGTGTAATGCAGCACTGTATTTTGGTACATCACATTTATTTTTCATATTTCAGATACATATCATACCAAGGGCAATAAGTTAATCACAGGATTCCAGCACCAAAACAGAAACATCAAATGACATTATGCACATTTTTAAAGCATCTATATATTAACAATCACTGGCAAACAGTCACTCGTGTTAGAATGAGTACCTACCAGTCAGAGTTAAATGGAAGTTGAGATATACATTTAATAAACTAATCACATAAAAATGAAAGAAAGAGGATTGTCAAGGAGGCAATAACTGTGACATCGGACGAGACATTTTCCAACAGTAATCATGTGGTATTTTCAGGGACTGTCTAGTAGAAAGATTCCAGCCTTTCTTAAAGCTCCCCTTCCAATTAGTGAATCATAATGAGTGTGCACAAGTGCATGTACACGTGCATACACACACCCATGTGGGAACCTGCCATCTCTTTTTATGGTCATACAAGTTCATGCTGTGTAAAGAGTAAGAGAAGTTTGTCTTGGTATAAATACCGGAGCTAGGTTATTTATAGCAGTGCATACACTGGGCGCCATGGCGACAGTATGGCATGGGCTGCAGCTGGAGCACTGGAGCGCTCCCCCCCGTCTCAGCGGCACCTGTGACTTCCATCCAAATCATCATCACAAGCAGTTCCAGACCGGTGAAAGCAAATGCTGTTCTCACACCTAAAAGTGCATCTTAACTGTTAGTCTGCATCTTCACCACCGCAGGGCTGCAGAATTAAGTGCCACAGGAAGGTGGAGAAAAAAAATCCTGTGTTAAAAGACCACAAAGTGCAACATTTCAAAAACACAATGACTTTAGGAGCATTCGCTACCACTATACTAACAGGTTTGGAGTTGGTTAAATACCTATACAAAGGAATCTGTACACTTATGTCACATGAGCATTTCATGCCTTTAACTGTACAGACCACAGCCTAGTCCTGCACCCTAACTCAGGAAACCTCTTCAAAGCCCTTAATCCCTGTGATGCACTGCAGCCTGAGCGAATCAGGCGGGCAACATGAGAACCATGTTCACTGGCCATCTATACTTAGAATGGTCCTCAGGGCCGTTACAGTAAAACACAGTGGACCTTTTCCAACCTGTATGACCACCAGAAAAACAAATCGGTGGCTTAAAGAAGCAGCTCATGTTCACCGAGACACATGGAATCAGCTTGCAGACCAGAACAGCGTGTCTGCTGTAGCATTTACCTTCATCAGCCTGTTCTGGGATCAGTATTCACATCTATGCCTCTTCTGTGGCTCTCACTGGCTCAATTTACTAAGATACTGCATTTGACCAGAAAAATCCTTCAGTTTACCAAAATAGTCACTCACTACTGCGGCTCGGGTTGAGGATGACTTAGTGATGTTACAGAGTGTTAAGAAATCCCAGAGGAAGATCAGGCATACCACAAACTATTCAGAAACTCAGGACAAGGCAGAATCCCCAAGAACTCCCATTACTTAACAGTTGTGAGTAATTATGGGTAATAACGCTCATTTATTCAGACATGGATCATTCAGAATTCTTCAAAAACCTGGAAACTGACCATCAGGGCATGTTACACTGCTACAATCAGTTTAATTAATAACCCCATTTAAGAGAAATACAAATATCAGGTAGAAAGCATGGGGCTGACCCAAGGCTGGACTTGCCCAAGTCCATGTCCCAGTACGACCTTGACTGCCTGGTACCATAGCGGCCCTGCCTTGTTCAGTCACCGTTCTCTTCATATACACCTCCACTGCTGATGAGGGAGAAATAACATGCAAAGTGGCAGCCACACCAAGACGGATCAGACAGGCAGGGGCAGATGTGAAGCACACCAAGATGGTGCAGGACCGGGTGCCAACACTGGTCGCTTGACTGACTGATCAGAAAAATGCCCACAACTGACTGATGTCCATGCTAGGGACACACTTACATTCAGGGCCAGAGGAAGCAGGCCTGAGACAGCAGGCATCCTTCATCAACAGGCTCGGCACGAAAGCCACCTCATTGAGAAACACAGCGAGGGCCTACAGGAACATGTGCAACTTCACCAGGAGGACCAGGAGGACACGCGATTGGGGAAATGAACCCTGGGCACACGCTGCTCCCGAGGGCCAGCTTGCAGCAGCAGCCAAACCGGACGGTGAAGTAACATTTTCAAGGCGTCAGTTTCCATGTTTACATGGAATAATCCCACCATTTATACCAACAGGCTTCACCGATGTGGCTCCCTAGCCGAGGTCAGTTATCGTGCTTCGGCGGCTGCGGTGGAGCCCAGGGTTTATGCTGAGAGAATGTAGGTGTTCGAGAGAGCAGAAGCGAAGGGGTGATAGAATGGCCGAACGGAGAGAGGTCCAGACACAGCATGCCACCTGTGGACTGGGGAGGTATGTTTGCTGGAGGTCAGGGGTCAAACTTCAGGGCCTCCGGCCCCCTGGCTTCAGCTTTCCCCCCTCGGTCCGTCCCCCCCAGCCCACGACTCCATCCTCACACGTCGTCAAAGATGCGGCTTCGTGACGACGACATGGAGAGATAGCGCCCCCCGGGGTGCCTGTGGGGAAGGACAGACGGATTATGGCAAATGCATCCGGAAAGAGAAACTGGCCCGCAGCACTGCAGACCGAGACGTAACGCAGAGAGGACAACGAGGTGCAGGCCGCACCTCCCGGACTCAGACTCCAGCGGGTCATCGGACAGCATGTCGGCATTGAAATCCAACGGCTCGGCGTCCTGCAGAAGCTCGATGCGGTCCCTCTCAGGCCGGCCACTGGGCCGCGTGTACTTCGCCTCTGTTAAAGGAACAGGATATCTGTGAGGTACGGCCGGCCTCTCATGGGAGGTCACGTTGGATCGGCGCCGGAGCCTCACGCCTGCTGCCACTGCCGCTGCTGCTGCTGGTGGCATTGGACACGTCGCTGTAGCTGGTCTCCTTCAGCTCGGCATGGCTGCTCCTGTTCCTGGCCGTGTAGTCGTCCCGCTGACCTCCATAGCGTTCCTTCCATTCCTGAAAGGCAGGCCGACATCCGAGAGTCCAAATCTGCCTTTGAACGGTGATCCCTACATACGCACACATGTGAGTGTGTGGACCCAGAACACCGTGAAAGTGTGAGAGCGCAGGTATGAAAGGATGTGGTAAAGATAAGGGCAGGAAGAGCAGGGACACACAAAATGGCGATCACATACTCTACGTCTGTTCTCTCCATCTTCCACTCTTTGCCGTTTCCTCTTTTCTGGGTAAAAGACAAATCAAAACAATCAATTTCAAAAGATTTTTTTTTAAATATGAAGGGTGTCAAAACAACGAAGCGGACAGGTCAGTCACCGCGTCGAATGAGTTCTTTGCCCTCGTCGATGAGGTCAGAGGTCATGTCGCTTTCGCCCATAAACTGCTGGAAGCCCAGAAGGTTGAGACACCGGGTTCCAAGGCTGGAGAAAGAGGGGTTGTGGGACAGAGGCCAAACTTACATTAGTGTATACATGACAGGAACAGCATGGAGGGAACATTACTCCACGCTTAGACACCAGCACAGACTGTGGACTGACCTGAAATAAGTGGCGATGCAGAGAATAACAATGAGCATGGGGTAGTAGATGTAGAAGCCATTGGCGATGAAAGACAGAACTCGCATAGATCCCATGATCTGGGGGGGTGGGGGAGATGATCTGATCAGAAGAGATCCCCATCAGTGCTTACGCTAGATGCCATTGGCACAATCCCCAGGTACAAACAGCACAAATACCAGGCCCAATGTGCCTAATATGTGGGGTGGGGAGATCATCAACTACTACCCACACACAGCAGCAGCACCCAAACACAGGAACAGGACGTCAAACCCTGAGTTATGGTTCAGCCAGTCTCGCTGTAACCCCCTTCCCTGCGTTGACATTTCTCTCACAGTGTCCACGGACTCACAGATGTGTAAGCAGTCTGCTCCTTCTGCTGGTGGGAAATGGCAGAGTCCATGTGGATCAAACCCAGGAAGTTGAGGCAAAGGGGAGGAGTCAGACGACAGAACAGCCTGTGGGGAGATGATGGCTTACAGAACAACCGGGGAATGGGAGGCCACCGTTTTCTGGACACACAGGAGCTTCTATTGCCCGAGGTGTCGCCAAGCAAACTCTCCAAGCCTGACCTGACAGAAGGCATCTGTTAGCCAATTCAGGACCCCTTCCCCGATCATCAACATACATGCCGCTGAACTGAAGACTGTAGGCATCAGTCTGGTGATGTGAAGCCAGGTAGTAGTAGTTGAAGACACGGATGCGGAAGACGGTGGAATACACGCAGGTGCACAAGAAGAAGATGGTGATGAAGCACGCCATCTAGTGGACGAGAGCACACCGTGCGCTAAAGGAAATCCCAGCACTTCTCTCGCGGAACGGTGTTCAGTGAAGCCTCCCTCCACCCAGCCCAGCCAGCTCCACCTCTGGACGGGATCCGCCCAGCCCCTCACCTCTATGTACAGGTAGTTGTAGTCCCTCTCGGCCAGCTGGATGAAGACCGCAAAGAGGGAGAGCACGGGCTGGGTGCTGAAGAAGGTGCACTCCGACCAGACCACGGCCACCGAGAAGAGGGACAGCACCACGGCCAGCAGGCGGTAGAACCAGTGTTTCAGGAGACACTCCCAGTACCACTCTGGGGGGGAAGGCAAACGAAGGCCATCAGCCTGCTCTCTGAAATCTGATCTCATCTTTCAGCCATGGTTAACCTAAGGTAAGGTATGCTGGTGACAGGTGCTGCTCCACCGGGTCACACCCACCCAGGGCCCGTCAGCCACCATTCCTCATGTCAATGCAGCTCCTTCAGTCCATTTTGTAACCATTTAAGGTTCTGTTGGCTGCTGTAACCCACCATACATGTAGGTGCAATAAAAAGGAGACAGAGCAGGTCTGCTGTAGGGATTGATGCTGGTTTCCAGGACAACTGTCCATTGAGTAGTAGATGTACATAAATAAAATATATTCTCATCTGATATGCAAGCCTCATTCATAATGAACAAAACATTGCTTAAACAAATAATAACCACGATAAAGACAATGGGAGGTCGGTGTAAATATGCCCCCCCCACCCCAGAACCCGACTCACCAACAGTGGGGGTGTACAGGTACCGGCTGACCCAACCCAGTGGTTCTATTGGGGCAAAGCTGTGAACAAACTGCCGTGTTGAGCTGGTCTCATTCTTGGCCACGTCCTCTAGGTGGAGTGCTTGCTCTAAAAGGATCTGCCACTGGACCCGGGTTCGATTGTGCCGTTGGACTGCGTAGATCACCTGCAGACATCACATGAGCATGAAGACACAACAGGGCTCCAAGATCCCCAGCTGCTGGCTGGACTGGAAGAGTGACCCGACGGAACTGCGCTGGACCACTCACCTGCTTGTGCAGCTTCACCAGACTCTTCTCAGAGGGGTAAGTGTTCTGCTTGTCATCAAAGTCCTCATAGTCATCCATGTTCCTGCCCATCTTTTCCTGGTACTCCACAGGACACTAGAAGAGAGGGGTGAAGGTTAGATTACTCTACATAGACCAAAGGTGTCAGATTCCAGTCCTGGGGGGGCGGAGCCCTGCACATTTTTGGGTTTCCCCTCGTTTGACACACCTGATTCAACTTCTTGTGCTAATTAGCACATAGCTGTTGAGCTGAATCATTTGTGGTGGAAGAGGGAAAGAACTAAGCTACACAGGGCTGTGGCCCCCCAGGACTGCAGTTTGACACCCCTGACAGACAGAGAGAAAGACAAAGACAGAGAGAGAGAGAGAAAGAGAAAGAGAGAGACACATATCTTACCTTCCTCAGAATCGTGTCGATGTACTTCCTCAGGGGATGGTTGTACTTAATAGATTCACTGACCTTCCTCACCTCCTATGTGAAACATGGACATACGCAGGTAAAAGTAATGATCTCCTGGAGGTAATTCTTGCCTCCTGGTCACTGCTCCCCACCTCCATGATGTCCTCCAAGCTCTCCTCAGCGTCTGCCTTCTCGCTCATCAGCTTGGCCGCCTTGAAGTAGGTCTTCAGGAGCAGGTGGCCGTGGCGTGAGGCGTTCCAGTAGGAGCGAGGGATCTCCACCAGGCCATAACCCAGCAGCAGCACCAGCAGGAACAGCCCCCACGTGTTGGCAGCCGTGATGCCAATCGTCTGGAGCTCGTACCTGGGAGGAGGGGAGGTCAGCGTGGGAGATACGTTGGGGAAACAGGGGCAGGGTGGGAAGCAGGGCCTTACCATGATAGGCGCCATTGCGGGTGTATAGCCACATATATGAGCAGTGACCCAAAGATGAGCAGGTAGGTGCCATAGTAGATGGCGTTTTCAATGAGTGCCGTCTTGATCTTCCCGGTGATGGAGAATCCTCCCGAACGGGCATAAGACTGCATGAAGGGCAACAGGAGCCTGGAAGACAGGCAGAGGCAGAAAGGTGGGGGTGCATAGAACGTCACCAAACAGATGTCAAAAGTTGACAAGGCACTGAGCACACACACTTACCAGGTGAGACACTGCGAGGTCCAGTACACCACTCGCCAGAACACAGGCATGATTCCCATTGGGATGTAGCTCCAGGGTTTATAGCACGTCTTGGGGAGGCTGTGAAGGAAGACAGACACGCCTGACGACTCTGAAGCTCCCCTCTGACTTAATGCCGTCTTCAGCACTCGCTGTTGCCAACAGCTGCTTATGCCGCCACTGGCAGGTCCCAAGCCACTCACACCAAACACGGCTAACTTAGCAGTCTACATCGTTTACAAGTGTCCTCAACCTCAAACTCAAGGGTTAAACCCCTACAGACCATCTACAAATGGAGGATTTCAGTCTGACTTTACAGCAAGGCCTCTGGTCCACTCAGAGTTAAGTTTAAGAGCATTCTGACCTTCGGGTGGGCGACGCGGAGGAGTTGGCGGTCGTCCGGTTGGAAAACGCCACAGTAACTGTCACCATGGCTGCATGTTCATTATTGTCTTTCTGGCACTGGTTGTAAATAGTCTGGATGGGAGAAAGGATGTGTGAACGCACACAGAGAGAACTAATAAGCAAGGAAACACGAGCACACAGATACGCAGGCAGGCCAACTCACAGCATGCATATCTGCCATTGGCACTTTATTGCTAGGGACCAAAAACACTTAATTTGAGTTACTACTGATGACAGGACCCTATGATAAAGATCCAAGGCATTATGGGAACAGGAAGGGAGGGTACCAACCGTGCTGACATCCAGTGGGAGGATGAAGACGATGAGGAAGCAGAGGTACCAGGCCAGCAGCGTGCAGAACAGAACCATGCGCTGCTGCTTGCGAAAGTCGCCATAGCGGTGCAGGAGGAAGAGAGCGAGGAAGAAGACCACCACAATCTCGATGGCCAGCGCCGCGCCGCTCATCTTGCCTCGCTCAGAGCCCTCGGCCGGAAGTAGTTATGGCAGTCAGCAGGAGAACACTGGGCTGCAAGCACAGGGGGCAGAGTCAGCATGGAGCACAGTGATTAAGGAACGGCAAGTCTTCAGCTACTTAAACTTACAGGCCAAGGACTGTGAGCTGGTGGCCTGATAAGCTGGTAGTCTGATAAGCACCCAAAGCAGAAAAATAAAGGTGAAATTAATATGACGTAATTCATGGTGACTAAGAAGCTGGACAATGATATAGTTACATTACTGACTTTTTTTACTACAAATCATGGAGAGTAAAGATCTCAAACACACAGTAGCAACCACGTGTGCACCAGGAAAGTCTTCCTGCCAGGACGGCCATGTTTTAAGAACATAAGAACATAAGAACTATACAAACGAGAGGAGGCCATTCGGCCCATCAAGCTCGCTTGGGGAGAACTTA
>JAODJW010000117.1:21438112-21473197 GCA_026777045.1 Hyperopisus bebe | reverse complement strand
CAGAGGGAACAGGAGGAGAGTCGTAACTAGAGTGAGGTGGCAGGAGAGGCCCCCCAAGACTTTCTGTGAGCACTGTATGTTTGCTGAAACCCACCAATCAGATTCCCTGCTTCTATTCATCAACGCACAGAATTACACAAAACACCAGCCCTCCTCTCAATGGCTGCCGACAGCAATGTTTCTCATGCTGGTGTCCAGACCACATGGTAAGCCTGATGATATACTGCATTTCAGTCTGCTTCCAGACAAAATTCATCATGCCAAGAAAACCGTACAAAATCAATGTGTAAAAATATCATGCACTATTATGTATTAACGACACATTCTAGAATACATAAGTTTAATGTCTGAAACAGTGTAGTTTCTGGAAATGCCTCTCTAAGCTGCACACGTGTACATCCTTTTTAGATATATCTGTCTGCCTGCTCCACATGTGGCACTCTACCAAGCTGTGGTCATGTGACATCACACAGCTGGAAGACTGAAAGGGGCCAGAGCTAGAGTATGAGCATGCTCAGTAGGGGTGAGTCTGGAGCATGCTCAGTGAGGGAATGTGGAATTTTCCACTGTGGCCACACAGGGGGAAAGCCTTCTTACTTATAGTAAAAATACAGGATGTATGGGTCTGGGTGTGTGCATGCGTGTGTGTGCGTGTGTGTGTGTGTGTATGTGCACGCATGCAAGCATGCAAAGTGCACCTTTGTGTGTGAGCCCTTCAGACTCAATGATTTTAATTTCCTTTGGTGGCAACTATCATTTACTATACAGATACATTTTATTACCCTTTTTACATACTTCTGGCACATTTTTGGACTCCTTGAATATTTGGTGCTGCTGTGTCCATTTCATACGCTGACTTAAGTCTGATCTCGAGTCCACACATGAACGGGCTTGGTGTTGTCCTGTACTCAGGGCGAGTCGAGCCTTTACTCGGACTCAAATACTCCTAAGTCGAACAGCCTTTCTTAGTCTACACCTGTAACTGCACCCCCCCCCTCCCCCGCCCACCAATCATATTACGGTAGAAGTTACTAATCACTACAGGATGCAATACAAGTGTATTCCTGTTACCTTTGTATTTGACAAATCATTTATTTCTTGGCTGTAAATAATAATTTCAATTTCTTAGTTGGGGATCATTTACAATAAAATAAAGGTAAAATTTTGAGATATTTGTTTAGTTTTTAGCTTTTGAATTTAGATTTATGGTCTGGGATTGAACTTGGACTCGGCTACTTAGTTCCAGTAATGGACTCGGTCTCATCTCAGACTGCCCCTCCCCTTCCGGAATTGGTGTTGACTCTGACCCGATTTGTTAAAGATGCGGTTTTGGCTCAGACTAGCGTAAGGTGGATTCGAACACAACACTGTTAAAAGTACCAAAATATCCAGAAACAGGTGACTAAAATGCCCGAGCTTCAGAATATCCCGCGGCAGAGGTCCATGTGGGTTTTGCCGCTTGCACCTTTTCGGTGTGGACCTTGAAATAACTAAAGATGCTATTTCTGAGTGGGAACAGTCCCAGTTGACATTATACAGCATCTAACTCTAATGTGCTACAAACAGGTTCTCATGGGGATCGTTCTGCTTGCGACTCCTTTAAAAGCATAGCACACGCATATTACTGTAAGGATTCATTACATGTTCAGTTATTATCAGAACACTTGCGGGTTGGGATATTATCAGTAACCTCGCAACCTGTAAAGTCCAGAGAGGCGGTTCCAGAAAGGTGAGCAATCACCAATCAGCTGCAGGGTGGGATCTGGTCCACTCCCAGTATCTGAACAAATTAGCCTCTATGATATAACCTTATTCACAAAGCAAACTTGCATTCCGTCCTACAATCACCTAGTAGTACCAAAAACGAAATACAACCGTGAGCTTAAAAAAACACTTGCCAATTAGAGATAATGTGCAACTAAATTTAGGTTAATTCCTGTCTATCGGTGCTTTAATGGTGCTGGGATATTATAGCCACAACAAACCTGAAGTGAATCAATCCGGTGACATTCTGCCACCTACTGGTGAAAGTAAGCAGGCAGCCCAGTGGTGGAAGGAAAGTTATATCGGGGCACATAAATGCAGTAAACATGGGTGATAAAACCGAGCCCGACAACATTTGAGGTGCACGTCACACCGCCTTAAAAGACTTTTGTTTATTGCTTCCGGGATTTGCGAAGCCGGGTTTTTGAAAGGAGTTCTACGGATGCAGAAACTCATTTATTTGGCAACATGGAAGAGAGCTATTCAAAGGGAAATACCTGTCCATGTGCCAAAAAGTGCGGTGTTTTACCGCGAAAAAGGGTTTAAATTGAGGAAGCGCCGAAGTGGTGTGAGTTTAATTGGAAGCTCGGTGACTTTCGGCTTCAGTCCAACAAAATAATAAAGCCAGAAATAAAAGAAACAAAAAAGCGGATGCAGGGTTTCCAATGACAGGCTGCCACTCACGCAACGCTCACAGTCTTAATGACTTCGACAGCATTTTACTATTTTATGTACTTTGTGACGCCTCCATGTTAAAGAATGGAGGAAGTTAAATGTATTATAATGACCTCCAGGAGAGGAACTTGAGCTTGGAAAGACATTCCTGCTGTGTAAAGACCGGAGTCTTGTATGGCTTTGTCCTTAGGTGGTTTTCCGGTTGTTCAGCAGTCTTACAATGGTGCCGTAGCTCGTCCATTGTGGAGATAGAGCACAATCATGCCCAGCTTAGACCGAGGTCTAGGCCTATGTATGAAGCAGACATACTAATACACTGTCTGTAGACAGTGCCGATTCCAGATCATTTCAATCAACAGTTGTTCTGTTAGGGCGGCCAGCTACATTTTAGAATTTGGTGATCAGTGGTCATTGTTAACACACCACAGCACAGCACACAGTGCGCAACAACGAAATGTGTCCTCTGCATTTAACCCATATGTGACTTTCGTGACATAGCAGGGGGCAGCTAATTCAGCGCCCGGGGAGCAGTGCTTTGGGGACTTTGCTCAGGGTACCTCAGTGGTGACTTGCGGGTGGGGGATTCGAACCTTTCAATGTCCTCCAAATATTACACTAGATTGGCAGCATCAAGAAGCAAAAGACAATTTTGATAAGTTATTTATGCAATGCTTTGCAGTTACATTTAAGAATTTTTACAAATATGTAACTCAGTCTGGTTTCTAGTTTAGACTGTCTAGCTTCCACAAGCTTTATTTTTTTGTCATTAACGTTGCTTTTCACCAACTGAAGCGAATCGACCACCCGGCGCACCCGCGTTGAGAGTCCGTCCGGAAAATGTGCTTAGGTTTGTTAGCACATATACATCCACGGAAAAAAATAAGACACCACCTTATATTTTTAAATAAGTCTGCATTTTAAAATGCTGGTTTAACCGTGGTTCTGCTGACAGAAGGCTACGCTGAGCAGCAGGTTGCTTCCAGGTTCAACATTTCTAAGACAGCAGAACGCAAGAACAATGTGAAGCAGGAGACACTGGGAACGACCAGAAACCAGCCAGGGAAAGGGTGTAAGCAACGTTCTAATGGCAGAATTGACCGACAAGTTATCCAGCAGTGCCTCATGAATCGGAGGATGAAACCAAGTGACCTGCAAAAGGAACAGGAAATATTAAGTGCAGGTGTGAAGTGCAATGCTAGGACAGTTAGTTTTGAGGTCCCACAAAGCAAGGAAGAAGCCCTTCATTAATGAGAAACAGGGAAGAGCAAGGCTGAAGTTTGCAAACACACACACGCACATACATACACAGACACTCATAAATTGGGAGATGACATTTCTCCGCGGCTGTATATATCAATGTGAATGATAATACTACTATAATAATATATTTATATCTGACACAAGTAACATATGTATTTAGTGGAGGGGGGCATGCATGTTGTCACGGGGGCAGTGTGCGCCCTGCCCGCCCCTGTCTGTAAAATATAATTAAGTAAAGGTAGATCAGCCAAATCTGTATAACCACTGCTAACAACTCGTCGCTCAAATCAGTCCTTAAATAAGGTTTTTCTGCTACTTAAAAAATTCGCAAACACTAATACGGACGATATAGAAACAGTTAAATATCGGAAAAATATCAGGAGAAATATAGGATAAATAAAATGACTCAAGCGTCTTGTTGTATGTATTGCCATGCAATGCACGTGTTTACGAGCGCCATTACGATTTTACATATTACGATATTTGTTACTCTGAAGCAGTTCATCGTCCAAACGGGCTCAAACCTGTACCAGAAAAGGAGTGGGGTACACTTTACACTGGAATACATTTAAGAAGGAGAGAGAGGGGGTGAGGAGTGCGCGCTGATACCGCAAACGCCACAGGACGAGCCACCCCCGGGATGAGAACCCAAATACAGCCGTGCGGTGGGTGATATCTCAACACCACAGTACTTCGAGTGGAGTAGAAGAGTGTTAAGTTTTTTCCGGTGCCAAGAGTACCAAACCGGTCAGTAACCCCCAAAAAACTCCGGACAGTTGGGAGACCTGCTTGCAGATTAACATCATACCCAGAATGAATGGGTCTTGCTCAAGAGCCCAATCTAGTAGAACTGCTCTTAGCATTTAAGGGATTCAAAGCGGCGACCTTCTGGATACAGGCAAAGAGTCCTAACGTCAGAGACCCCCACTCCGCCCACATCCCTTTTGTGCATTTTATAAAATCTGTGACATTCCGTAATTGTCCTTAATTTTGCTAGTTGTAATTTTATATCGCCAATGTATGATGGATAGATAAATAATCAAACAAACAAACGGTAAGAAGCCGCGATTAAATTTAACCTACGTTCATGAACACGTGAATGAATGGATTTAAATACGCACATTCCCATTCTCACCACAGGAGTGTGCTATACTTGCGTTGCACTGATGTTACGGTAGCGAATAAGGTTTTCGTTAGACATGTATAAGAGTGCAGGCATTTGGAGCATGCAGTGAAAAATATTAATATGATTTAAGATATTAATACGAAGTTTCTTTGGGAAATCACATAGTTAAAAAATTAATACTGCGGTTGGATTTTCCATGTGATGTACAAGCCATATTTTCGGGATTTTTTTTATTAATTCATCTTTAGTCTGAGTCTGTGTCCAGAAATGGCAGGAGAATAGCTAAGATATCAGGGAACTCAGCATTTCCTGATAACCAAGCCTCTCCTAAGCCACCAGATGCCAGCTCTCATGTTCTTTCTGTTTTTTAGGCTTAAATACAGGACCCCTAGTTCTGCTGTCTCTGGAGGCCATTTATGTCTGATGCCGGTAGAACAGTGCTTACTAGGGGACTAGTTATCCGGCAGTGACTGACGGTCCACAGGTGCTGGGCTGAGCAGGGAAAGTTCACTTTGGTGTGAGAACAGGCAGCTCACCTGCTCTCTGCCCAAGGCCGCAGCCTGGTGCCTGGTCTGCTTTGAAGTATGATCCATGGGAAACCCAAGGAACAATGATGCGGGGGGACAATGGAGTCTCAGTGCTGCGGGTCCCCGGAGTGGCATCGCGGATCCCAGCGCTCCAACACACCCCTGGTCTGGCCGTACACACCGACCAAGGAATCAGGGCAGGACAATGAAGGCTGGATTGGTTTACATGAGCATGGTGGGGTGGCTTGGGGGGTGCTGGAAGCCAGATGTTCATATATACTGGTGGCACTGTGGGCCATGGACAGGGAGTGACATCATGCCACCCTGGACCATGAACATTTCAGTATTTGAAGTTAGCGTCTGATCTGGTGACGAATAGGAATAGAAAGGTGGACTTCATGAGAACAGGTAGCTGACAAAGGCATATTTTCCGGGAGGACGCGCCTCTGAGCTTCCTGCTCTCAGTGTGACTTTGCACGTTTTATCGGTCGTGAGGGGATTCAGAGGCGAGACCTCGTATGTCAGCACCTCCCTGGCACTGGCTATGTGAGCCTGGAGGCCGTGTTCGGGCCGCTTTCTTTGCCAAAGCCGTGTGTAAATGGTCTGTTCTCTTCCCTGGCGAGACTCTGGGTGGCATCATCCATGCCAAGATGGATGACGGATCATTCATGGCACGAAAACCGGCCTTTAAAGAAAACGGTCCCCCGTGAGGGAATCATCTTGGGAATCACAAATGAAGAAGGACCACCACAGACCAGGCCGCTAATGATGAGGAGCCTCATACAGGGAGGGTAGATGTGGACCTTTCTTCCAGGACATGGCGCCTTTGGAACTCTGTGAAGAATGGGATAGCACCACGTCATACCCATGGCCCCTTGTGCTCAGCTTTTGTGTTTGCAAAATGAATTCATTAATCTGTCCCTTTTCAGAAACTGTGAATAGCTGGAAGGTGACTTGTCTCTCAGACCAGTTCAGCGGTCGCCTCTTCGTCAATCCTTCCGGACACTCCGGAACTATCTACAGCCCTGGTGGGTGGAGTTTGCTCAGGTCAACAGGCAGAACAGCTGAAATTGAAAATTGAAATGGATTTTTAAGCCAGGTTGAAAGACGAGGGATGTTGTAGAGAGAGCCCTCCAATTACAGAATCCAAACAACAGAATCCTACCTTGAAATCCTGTCTTAATTCATATCTTTTCAAAGTTGCTGATTCGTCTGACCCTGTCACTCCCCTTGGCTGCACTCTAACTGTCTGGTATTTTATAACGTCTTTATTTATTCATTTCATTATTTATTTTTCAAGTTTATTGTTTCACATTTGTTCCATAATTGATTTCATAATTGATTGCTACTATGTGTCTTGTCTTTTCATCGTGTCTTGATACTGTATGTTGCTGATTGTTTGCTATTTTGTGTTGTTTGATTTTATTGTCTTTATCAGGCACCCTATATGAGTAATCATTATTATTATTATTAATTATAATAACAATAATAATAATAAATTAGCTGTCCCTCATAACTGTTCTCATTATCCACTTCCAGAGTAGTAAATAAATTGTGAAATTGTTACATAGTGTAAAGGACTGTTCTGTATATTTTTAGTTGAGACATTGACCTTGACTGTCACCTGCCACACTCCCATGACCTTCGTTTACCAAAGTTTCAGTTATGTGAGTTATGTCGTCTGACACAGGGTCACAGCCTGTCAAGTCTGCACCTGAAATGCTGGTCTTTGAGGACACCTCCCACGATTTCAGGCACCATCTCAGTGGTGGTTTCCACTTTCAGCTCCCACACTTTACTGTCTGTACTGTATAGTCCATAGTGACATCTGCCAGTGCAAGTTCAATGTGCATTTGAGATGGGGTTTGAGGAAGAGAGAGTGAGAGAGAGGAACAGAGAGTGAGAGTCTTTGAGTTTTCTTTCCTTCAGATCTTCGGTCAAGACAGTGCCACAGAAAGGATTACCAGGCTGGGCCGCCCCAGAGGGGCAATTGGCGCTCAGCTCATGTTGGCGTTTGTGCCAGGGCGTCGGGGGTGCCCTGCATGCGAATACCGCTCTGCTCAGCCCCAGCGCAGCTCTGCTTTGCATATAAACAGGACGCAGGCATTCAGAAGGAAACTTGAATTTATCTGCAGGAATGAAGAAAAGAAGAAGAATCAGAAGAAAAGCAAAGTCCCTCAAAGAAAAGAGGTCCATTTTCACTGCTGGGACGCCCTTGAGATGGTTGGTACTGAGCCCAGGGCATTAGCATGCCCCTGTCGCACACCCCAAACTGAGCCCCTGAAAATGGCCTGTTTGTTTAGCCAATCGCTAGGCCTGGCACAAACCCGTAGCCCATAAGTGTCCTCGTATGATATCTGTTCTTTTATTTGTCTTTCCTGGTATCTAGGAAACGTTACTGGCAGAGGATATGTGTCTTTCATAGTTTTCACCCTTTCATTTTTAGTGAGCAGTTCTTTGTAGCTTTTAGAAATCCAAGGGATGAAGAGCTGTTACTCATGTCTGCAGCTCCAAGCCCTGAGTTTGGCTTCAATGTTTTCTGCGTTCAGGCCTTACTGCTTTGAAAACTGATATTTCCTATAAAACATTAATTCTTGCTGAAAAACATTCATGACTTTGTCAAGCTCAGCTTGGGCACAATTCAATATTTCCACCACCCTTTCTCCTCTATTTATGCAGTTTCATTAAGCCAAAGTTATCAAGTTAAATTCCGGTGCAATGCTTAGTTATTATTTTCAGTTATGAAACCAGAACCACTCCAAAAATGCGCTGTGTCAAATGTGAAAGGCCGTAAAAGCTGAGCCAGGTCAGCGACAGACTGAAGGGTGGACCTGTGGTGTCCGGCCACAGAAATTCAGATGGGTTGAATGGGATAAAAGTTAATTATAGTTTGTGTGAAAGAGAACATGCTCTGAGACCATGGGGGATATTATCTTACACCCTGCATGTATTAGAATAAAATGTACTGCAGTGTTTTATTGGCTTGTTGTGTCACCCATGAGCTAATGAGCTAACACCTTACTGGACTCCTGTTCCAGCTGCTCTGATCTCTATTAGTTCAAGGTAGGCTGGCCCCATTCAGACAGCGTTTTAAAGAGACAGTACCTGTCCCCTTTCTAAGACAACGTGGCAGAAGGTCTCAAATAAAACGATGTGGTCAAAGTTCCAAAGTGCTTTGAGATTTTAATAGTTTAGCCTGAATACTGACACGGGTTGGCCGGATCTAGTCAGAACTTCGCTGAAACCAAGACTAGATGCTATAAATTCCATGGTTTCTAATGTACGTGGTTTGGAATATTCTTGAGAAAGGGAGGTCAAACAGAGGTTGAAAAGAATATCGAACCGCCAGGAAAGAGACACAGTGGAGCCAACGGAACTGCACAAGCATCACGGAGAGAGTCAGGCGGAGGATGACCTGAGCTGCATAGCAGCAGGAGGGCAGGAGAATCTGTGTAGCAGGACCACACACATGCTCATTCATCTGAACCAGTGGGTCAGCCTGCAGGGAACCTGAGCAACTGTCCCACCAGCCTTACATCGTGTTAGATTCTGCATCTAACTCTGGAGCTTAATCTTCAAAAACAGAACACCGAAGACACTAAGGCTATGAAGGAAAAAGCATAGGCTGCAAAATTGTATATGGGCTATGGCGCGCAGTGAGGAACCGTGTGTTTTCTAAAGTGATCTAGGTGGATCTTTGCTGACAAGTCCTTCACAAGTCCAGCACTCATGTGCAGCATTGATCTGTGATAGATGTCACCAGGATTTTTTTTTTGTGCAAATGAGCAAAATGGCCACATGCAGAGATAGATATTACCGATGTGAAGAAATCTTTATGGAAAGAGGACTCCCTGGAGTTTTGGGGGTCTAGATCCAGCAACAGTGCCGTATCTGTCTGCCTGGAAACTTGGCATCTGTAAAATCACAAGCACTGATGGTGACTCTTTACTTGCTAGACCAGGTGAGGCCAGTACCCAAGCATTAGAACTTGAAGAGTACTCACTTGGTGTTTCATAGGAACTGCGAGGGAACTTAAGCGGAACTTACTGGGAGCTGAAATGTACTCATAGGTTGCTCAAAATGAGCTCGGGAACAGATCACATTGTAACCACTGAATGAAATTCACAGTGCCCTGATGGTCATGCAGTCTTCATATGTCGTTGTCTGGATTCAGGTCTTTTGCATGAATGCTTATAATGTAGGAAAGACTATCTACAAGGCGAGCTTGATGGCCATGGTCACTGTGATAAATCTGAAGCTGGACTTGTTCATATGTAAATTGCAAAAAAAAACAGCGACAACCTCACAAAGCGACATCATTTTTGAAGATGAAGCCAAAGTTGGCCAAGGAAGCAAAGGGCTAACAGATCATCAGATGACCTCAACCCAGCGGGCTCTTGTCCAAAATAATCACTTTAAAGACCTTTTTATTTCACTTCTTCTTCTTTCCGCTCTCATGCATATGGATGCCCACCCCCACCCCCTGAGGGAATTCTGTGTGACCCCCAGGAAATATTCCTTGTTCAGATTGGTTCACAGAAGTGACTCTGACAAAAAACACAATAGTTCTTTCAAAGTAAACTCTTCTTTCCACGGAATACTTCTGCCTCATGAATTGACTCGGGCATTTTGTGGCTGAAAAGAGGAGCCCAGCGTCAGGTCAGTGTCGTTCGCTTCTGTACTGTCATGCAACTTAGAACATCTCGCCCTTCTGGTCTAAAGGGACCCTCTGTCATTTTTATAGGCATAACTAATTTCTCTCTTTGTTGCTCCGCGTACAAAGCGCTGCACGACTTTTGACCTCAAAAGGATAGAAAAAGCAGGTGAAAATCAGCCCACACATTGGCTCCCATTTCTGAAATGTGCAAATGTATGATAAAAAACATGGTCAGCCATGTTTTGCCGCGCCGCACGCCTGTCAGACAGACTCTCCTCCTCGCAGCTCTCGCTGGCTGTGTGGTGACGCAGCCTTCAGCCTTTTGTCTCAGCTCTCCTCCGGCCTGTTTGTCAGTCATGGTGGAGTCCTAGGCTCTGCCCCAAAAAAACAACGCAACCGGGCCTTTTCTCTCTTCTCTGCTGCATCCTCAGCGCACACAGTGCTCTCCATTCATGTTCCACAAGGCCACCCCCCCTGCCCTCCGCCCCAGACCGCCCCCCCCCACCCCCCATTTACGGAGCGGATGAGAGAATGCAGCGCAACATGTGGATCAGGCACCTCAGAGCTTAAGAACTTCCACACACATTCGATGCTCATTGTCTGTTTGTCCGGTAATTAACTGGCAGTGAATTAGATTAGTTTTGTGTGAATTAGAAAAGGCTTCAAATGGCTTTGAGAATAAAGTGCGATATTTGTTGTCCAAGTCTGGTATTACCGAAGGCCGAGAGTCTAGTTGTAGTTTGTATGAAACTCAATGGAGGGAGGACCAGTGGGACCAGTGTGACCCCGCATACTGATATTGAGTCTACTGAAGATGTTGTCTGTACTTTGTAGGGATGCTAACAGTATTTCTTTCGTGATTCTTCAGATTTCTCTGTGCTTCATCAGTTGCCTGGTATTCGGAGGCTCGACTATGCGGGAGTGCCCTGCACGAGACAGCTGCCTTTCGTATCATCGACGCAGCGAGCGGGGCGGGGGCGGGGAGCAGTCCGAATTCCTCTGGACGAACTGCGTCACGATCAGCTTCAGAAAGCCGCTCTCCCTCAATGGCACGCGAGGAGGGTCGGCGACGTACGCGGTCACGCCCATGCGCTGAAAGGTAGGCTCTCCGCTGCTCAGCCCCGTTCCTGCCGTTCTGCATGCCCTGACAACATACTCTGCTGCATGTCTCCGTCGGCCCTCCCTCACTGTCATGGTCTGATGGCTTTTCAATGCCAGCTCCCACATCAAGGCTGCAGTGAGAGAAAGCGGCCGATACAAGCTACAACTCATTCAGGCCTAGTGGCAGGGAAAGAAAAGGCAGAGTGATTAATTCCTATCGTTTCGCTGAAAGGCGTGTCTGTGCTGCTGGGGGGGGGGCGGGTGGGGGCGGTGCGTGGGGGTAGGGTCTGTGTAGGGGCTCATGACTTGGCCCATGTTCTCCTTCCACATTGAGAATCCACAGGAGACGGACCCTCAGGGATGTGGTCCAGAGAGTTTCTCAGGCTGGGCTCATCTAGCGGCTCGGCCGCCTGCCACGACATTGTGAAACTCTCATTAACATTATTGTTTCATTTACTTCTCTCTGTGCTGAATGCTTTTATCCAAAGCCAAGCCAAACACCTATTGGGACTGGCAGGGGAATGCTACCAGTTTAAGCCCTTGACCTTTGTGTTATTGGCTGATAACAATGATCATTCCAACACCCAACCAATCAGCATCCATACACAGTCAAAGCACTTTGAGGGCAAAAAGAGCGATAAAGAGGAACGAAGGTCTCTGAATGGACATAGAGCGAGAGAGATTCGTAAGGTTTCCCTACTTCAAATCTGAAACCTGATTCACCTCCTTCCTATCCAACAGCATCCATCTGCACAATCACGCCCCTACTTCAAGAACAGCTTTCACTAGAGGGATGTTTCAAACAGAGTTTATGTGCTTAGTTGCCATTGTTCCTGAACAGCGCATTTACAGCCTGGAAGACTGAGGGGAAGCATTTATTGCACTAGTCAAGCTTTCTGAAGCCGGAGACACCTGACTCTCTCAGAAGCCTCACCTGTCTTCTCGTGTCCCGCCATGTCCAGCGTGTGTTCAGGCTCAGCGCATGTGGACGCGGTCTTCAGGTGGCTGCTTGTTTATTTTGCGAGAAGGCCGGCCTCATTACGTAAAGCAGGATGCCGCTGTGGGGCCGGTGAATGGATGGTTAAAGTCCGGAATTGCGGCTAATGGGCTGAATGGTTGCCGGGAGATGTGCCATTGATGTAGCCAGATCCACAGATTCCCTTTACTGGGCCCCCAAGAGTCTCTTGAATCACTGAGCCCCCAATGGCCTATTCTGATTTAACGGCTCTTTGGGTGGAAACCTTGACCAGCTACAATAAGAAATTAGAGTTAACTAATTCAACATAGGCACAAAGGGAAGGGAAGCAATCTAATCCAGAGGCCCAGAAGAGGCGGCTGTGAGTCATCCATGCTTGAAGAGGAATATTTCAATAGCAAGCACAATACCTACAATGCCATACCGTCCAATGCGAGCCTGATGACCTCACACTGACCCTACAACACCCTCCTTATCTCTGGAGAACAATGAGGACCTCATCATTTCAACATCAGTTCCCGGCTCGTATTGCGACAAACCGCGGTGTTAAACTTTGCTCAGAGTCCGCCATAAGTCCTCCGAGCCAGAATCATCGGGGTGGCGCCACCCTTCACTTGTGACTGCTTGTGCAAATTGCACTGCACAGCTTCACACTTTCCTTTGAGAGTAACGTGCTGCCATTTTCGGACATCTGCATGCAAGATGGCTCCTTCCTAAAATGCGATTCCTGCTGATCTCTGCTGAGGACAAACAGTATGGTCCATGGTATGTGACCCCTTAATTTGACCTGTCATGAGAAAGGAGGGGGGGACTTGGACCCCCAGCTTACCCCTTCAGCCAGGAAATGAAGAGCGGTACTTCTAACACTGCGGTCACACAAAACAGCTGCACATCACGGAAGACAAAATCCCTGAAGACATGAGCAATGTGGACAGAGACCAACGGGAGCCTGACCTTGTCCCAAGGGGATGGCCTCCTGTTCAAGGGTAATTACACATCCTGTGACCTAGTGCTCTGCGCAGAGCAATCAGAAGCTGACATCCTCGTATCAAAAGCGGTGACTTTTTCTGAAACGTGATTGATGGTATTCTGGTTGTGTCTCCTAATCTTCCACTTCCATCCCACTCTTCACTCATATCATGACATCATCACTGCTAATTGTCCCAAATCTCAGCTCTCTTGTGCAGACCCAAAGTCTCTTCTCTAATCTGTCCAAAGATAAACACTAACAACAGGGCAGTATCAAGGGGCATAAACAGAACAGGGGACTGATTCAGCTGGACGGGCAGAAGTGAGGAGACCAGTACAGGACTGGTTAGCCAAGTTTTCATCATCCTGTGATGAAAGGGAACTGAGTGGGCTCCTGAAATTGGACTGGAGGACCCCCCCCCCCCCCGAAGGCCCCATCAGAAAATGCACAACAAAGGAGTTGCATCTTTTTCAACTTGAAATTTTATATTCAACTATTAAAAATCAGGCCTCTGATCAATTAAAGGAAAATACAGTAGTACAAATTGAAAATAAAATGAAATTAAATGGTCTGAAAATTTAATATCATGATTATAGTGACCAAAATTATCATGGTTATCAATATTGTCAAGGGATCACTAAAATAATGACATAGCCAATACTTGTGTAAACATATGAAAGTCATATCATCTCCTAAGAGTTCAACTATCTTAAACAAACACAAATAATTGTCACATCACAGTTACGCTGGAAAAACCATAAAGAAGGAAACTGGTTTAAACTGTTCTGTTTCAAGAATATATAAATACACAGAATTCATTCTTAGCAAATGGGCATTCGGCTAACTCTGAGGCAGACGCAAAAAAAGGGCCATCTTCACTACACCACTGACAGCGTGTAGCGTCAGGAGGCAGTAACATTGAAAGCTTCAGTTTACATTATTGACAAACTTTTAGCAAACTTGACAAACAAACCATGACTTTTCCCCCCATTCCCCCATCACATATTCAGCTAAAAGTTACTTTACATTCATTATAATAGAGTGGGTGGCGGTCAGAAAGATTAAAAACCAAAAATCGACTGTAACCGACTTAGTGCTATGACTGCCTTCTGCACTGTTTCTAGTGACGAAAAACAAACAAAGTTACATGTTACCCCTGCACACTTGCGTTTGGGAATCTGCTGCTACTGTTCATGCTGGATGAGATTTTCAAAGCGTGTTAATCAACCACAGTTTTAATGATAATGAAAAATTTAATTGGTAGTACTAACCATCGGGAATTTTACTGTGAAAACGTAAGTAATGATTGATTTGAGGGCCAGATTAAACAGTAAGATATCTTTTGTTTTGACGCCTTTCGTGTCGCGTTAATGAGCTAGTCCTGTTTTCTGGTGTGCTCAGGCTGCAGGATGGAGATTCCCCGCAAATGCTCGAGAATACGTGCTCGTAAGGAGATCGATGCAAGCTACTGTTTGTCCTGCAGTTTTGCCTGTGATGGGCGGAGGGACCGCCTCTTTCATAGCAGACGTCTTACATTATACATGCTCCCCTACCCATCACATCTGGTCATTAAAACCCTTTAGGTCTGCTCCTCCTCTGTTCTCCTCATCCCCCTACTCTGGATGCCAGTGGAGCCTCCCTTCCCCCGTCTTTCCGAAGGGCTCACAGCCCAGCCGATGCCCGAGACGGCTTCAAAGAACGTGGCGTGTCTTTGGTGCGTGGCTTCTGCGTTTACAGCGGTTGTGACCCGTTAGTTCACGTCAGACTCGTTCGGTCCTGCTTCGTTCGGCTTGCTGTGGCTGGCTGACGAGCCTCGATTTAATGAGGAGAGTCTTCCAAACAAGATAAGGCTGACAGCAGGAAATCACAGCACATATGAGAAATATGTCAGCAAAGGCAACATTTCCCTGGCATCTGTTTTCAACTTTTCATCCAATAAATGTGAAAGTTCACTTCATAATTATTGTGCCAGTTCCTGCCAAATCTTATCTCTTGAATGGAGAAATTGCTATATTAACTCTAGGCTTTTTAAAGAGTATCAGATATACTAAATGTATTAGCTTTAAAAGGTTAGGTGCTGCTGAGCTCTTCATGGAGACTTGGTAGAATTGTTTTTTCATTAGTGAAAGTTTGGAAAATTATTTGAAGATTATGGTCGAAAGAGGAGGTTCCAAGATTGTCTGGATCAAACCTCCGTTCACAAAATCCTGGCAGGAAGATGAGACAGAACACTCTCAGTATCATCTTCATCAATGAAACTGATTGCAGTCTTTCTCAGGTTAACAGAGCCCACAGAGTCATTTTTGTAACTGTACAATGGTGAATGGCATGCATGTATCGGATGGTAAAGAAGCAACTTGCGTTTTTATGCTCCTCTGAGCCACACCTGACACCTGGGGCATTAAAGATGAGAGAATCCAGCATGGGAGTGTGCAGATACGCACAAATAGAACCATCTATCCTTAGGTACTGAACTCCTAGCTTAAATTATCCAGTGATGAAGATTCAATCTTTACACGCGTGATTAAAAGCAGATAACACATTATAGCCAGGTGTATTATGCATTATGAATACTCCGTGAAGCTCTCATCTATTTTGCACTATAAATGACATCCTTAAGGCTCATACCAGCCATTATAATGCATTATGGAGGTATCTATAGTTCATTATAGATGGGAGCTTCATAGATCATTCATAATGTATAATAAACATGGCTATAATGTGTTATGACTTTTTATAAATATTTATAGCTGTGTGTGTAATACTTCATGAATGCATTATAATGCATGATGAGGGTATCTATAATGCATTTATATGATTGCTTTAAGTGTTATAGTTTTTCCAATATAACTTAAAATAATCTCTTGTGACAGTATTTGCCGAGATGTTTTCCGAGGAAGCAGGGGTCTTTAAATGGCCCTGCTTTTGTGAGTCTTCGCCCTCACGCTCTCTGCCTAGCTGGCTGAATAGGTGTTGAAAGTAATCCACACTTTCTCAGGCCGGAGCTGGGAGCTGCCGCACTCGGCTTATTCTCACAGCAAATTAGTACTCAGGAGCTGTTTGTCTGCCACAAACTATCTTCTGCTCACATGTAAAGTAACGAGAGCAAAGCTTAAAAGCTCTTTTGTGCTGGTCCTCCTCGTGTTTGCTAGAGAGTAAGAGCGGCCTGGGATGCTGGGCGAGGAATTAGAAGAAAATTCTATAGCGCAAATTAGTCATTCAAGCCTGGCAATGTCTGTGATTTTACTTGGTTGGGAAAATCCAGGCACATTCCATGGGCCTAAGAATGGCACGTCCTAGCTGCGCATAGCAGCCAGGGAGCAGGGATGGGGAAGTTCTCAGAACAATCCCCCAGGTCTGCAACCCTACGGAAGCATCAGCATCCTTCTCCCGAGATCTGGGCAACGACAGGCTAAACTGATGGGTGCGGAGAGCTATTAGGCCTGGGGAGAAAACGAGCATGTGTCACTCAGCCGGTGCCCAGTTATTCCATTCATCTCGAGTCTTCTGCTGAAACAAGGCCCCCATTTAAAAGTCATTCTTTGGTATTAAGTCCACTGCCTTTATGCATTACAAAAACATATGGAGACCAGCCAGACAAGGCATGGGGGGTACGGTATATTTAGTGGATGCATTTATCCAAGATAATATGCATGATTTGTGATAGCAGGCTTAGGTAGTCTCTGGAGCGATTCGGGATTAAGGGCCTTGCTCAAGGGCCCAATGGGGAAATTACTCTGCTGACTCGGCAACCTTCTGATCACAGGCAGAATCTCCTAACCCACTGAGCTAGACATCTCCCTGTGGGGTATTATTGGTTTGTGCATTTTAACAAACATATAGGTGAGTGAGTCGGATGGCTGATATCCAGGTGCAATGTTCCCCTTTCCCATAGCCCGTTCGCTGTCCCATAGTGTACAGGCGTAATGGGTTCATCTAATGGAGGAATTAAGGTAGCAGTGCCTATTAACACCGATGTCTCAATGGCGTAACCAGGCAGATCTGCACAGCTGGCTCTATTTTACTCATGGAGATTTTTCTCGACCAGCCGGCTCGACCTGTGCGTCATTCATTCTGAAAGTGTAACAGCAAGCCCGCCTTTGCGCTTGAAGACCTGAACTTTAGCTGGGTGCATTTGAGTTTCCTTAGGTGCTTCCTCCAGGACATCACAGCAAGTGATGAGCTCATTGCATATTTTTGCGGTATGCAAACCCAGGGTCGTAGTTTTACTTTCAACTTTCCATTCATTCATGTGCAGGTCATGGGTCCTCAAATGTAAACAGGTGTGCAAACTAAAAGATGTCAGTAAATTTGGCACATTAGGGGTCGCTACTCCTTAAAAATAGTCCTTCTGTCACCTTACTATGAAGTCTGTGAAGTGCACTTTTACACGATTTGGTCGAAGCCTTTTCACCACATTTCCTGAGCACTTAATAAAAACCACTGAGATACACTTCATAAACTTTTTCTCACTGGTGGATTTTTTTTCTTTTTCTAACAAAGACTCTTTCATTACTGCTTTAGACCCCACACCCCACCCCATCCCAAATTACACTTTACTTGTGTTATAAGAGTGTTGATCACAATGTGCTGGAAAGGGAGGCAGAAACAAACAAATAAAAAACTGCAAACTTTTTTTCCCGTCTCTTCATTTTCACAGCTTTTCCTTTAGCTGGGTGATCAGCTTACGATTCCCATCAAGTCAGTCTGCCAGCAGGTATCTGCCCAGAATCATTTTAATTCTTCATGACCATGACCAAAGTAACTCCTATATGCTGCAGTTCCAGCACTTCTTGCCCAGTTTAAATGTATTTCTGCACGTGTCTCTATCTTAGTGCACCCCAGTACACACCAGTGTGAACCAGCCCCGGTCTTATACATCATGGAAGCCCGGATTTGCATTTCTGATAAAGCCAAATCAACATCGAGAAAGCAGGTTGAGACAAACTGAGAAGAGAACAAGTCCACATTTTCCCCAGCTGGGCTCCCTCTTTATTTCCCGGGCCCCTCTGTCCAAAGGGGCGGGCTTCTCCTTTCTTCCCTCCCCAGAGCTGAGCTGGCAGTCTCCTCCCACTTCTCTGAGGGTCTGCAGCATGAGAGGCGCCCTCAGTCTTCCCGAGGCTCTCCGCGCCTACCGGTCCATCTCTGGCTGCTTTGCTCCCTTCTGTTATCTGCTGGGCTAGTCAACTCTGTAACTGTGCATCAGGACTTTTCCTCTGTGGAGAGAAGCGCCTTCAGTACAGGAAAGGGAGACATCTGGGAGAAGCACCGCTTTGAACGCTAAAGGTCTGTTAGCACCTTCTCTTACTTTCCAGCTCGTATGGCAATTTCCGGTCGCACTGCTGTGGTATCTTATCCTCGTGTGTGCGTGTGTGTGGCTTTCTGAGTGCCGGTCCCCATAACGGGGAGCCCCTGACAGCAAGGTCTCTGATTTGTGCACTGCTGAGGAGTTTTTCTGGATTGGCTGCGTTACTCAGACCTTTGCAACATGTGGCCGCCTGTTCTCCAAGTTGTTGAAGGCAGCTTGCTGTCTGACTTTTGAGAGGGAAAGGAGTTGTGCTGATCTTCTACTGGTTTTGCTCAAGACGTGTCAAGTTTCTTTGGGTTTAATAGTCATTTTCAGTGTAAGACTTGAATTTGTTCTCAGAGTTAAACCTCAGCTTGGTATCCACACCTGAGGGTGGGGGAGCGGAGAGTGTAAAAGAATTTAACAAGAGTTCACAAGGTTGCCTTGATTGGCCACAAATCAGGCAGAATTACCAGACCGACAGGTAGATCATCCTAAATAATTCCTTAATTAACACAACTTGCTTCCTTGAATGCAATATGTGATGCAAATAGAAGTATGAACCATGTCAGTAAATATCTCTGACTCAGACCTACAGTATTTATTTTGTTTGGGACCTGAGGCATGTAAACAAAACACCTGAGTTTCCGGTAGATGCAGAAGTGGATGGAGGTTATCACCCTCCTGCCTGCCATCTGTGGCATGTTCGGCTGCATCCTGCCTTTCCTCAGATCCATCCCGGGTCTGTTTTCACAACCTGCATCCTGGATTTGTATTTCTTTTTGGTTCAATTTCTTGGGTTATTCCAATAGGAAATGATGGCTGGGTTTGTACCAGGATTCTGTCCTCCTTGTCAGAGGTGTAAAGTTCAGGTCCAGAAACTAAAAATCCAGACCAAGACTTTGTTTCAACCAACCAGCTGAGTTCTCTGTAACTGTGACTCTATTCTCAGCTGATTGGTTGAAACAAAACCTTGGTCCAGATTTCTACTTTCTGGACCTGAGGTTTCCACCTCTGTTGCTTGTGCAAAACTTCTCTCATCCTATAGCTGCCCTGACTCTTGATGTCCCTCTAGGGTGGCGTGTGTGACTCCTGTCCATGCTTATACTCTCCCCAGTGAGGTCCCCTTGTTCGAAACTGGGAGGGGTGAACCAGGCCGGCCTGGAGTGAGCAGCACCACACCAGCAGCAGCCATGACCCAGAGTAACGGGGAGAACCCGCGCTCTCGGAGCAGGGTCCAGCAGATCCGGGAGGGCATTCAGCTGCGCTCTCTGAAGGCCAAGAAGAAGGTGGAGGACATCACCAAGGATGATGTCAAGAGCTTCCTCAGAAGGAATGCTTTTGTCATCTTCACCGTTGCCGCTGTCATCATCGGTAGGTGCAAACCTGTAGAAACTACTGAGACACTTTCCCAGGATGTACCGCATGACTTACGGGACACCATGCAATTTGCGGTACAAAGCAAGAGGCAACAATGTTTAAAGAAGAGCTTGCAAAATAACAAATGAATGTTAAATTTGCTGGGTCGGGGCCCATGGGGGGGGGGGGTCTGCTGTTGGATCCATAATGTCAACTGCTGCAAAAATGGGGGAATCGAGCAAGTTTGTAGGGAAGGGTCAGCCAATCAACTGAAACAATGCGAACTGGAGAGGCACACAGATGGCCTGACGCCAGCACTTTACTGCTCAAACAAACAAAAATGATTCTGTTTGTAATGGCAGTGTATGTGACAGTATTAATTACAATCGCATTTATATGGAGTTATTTACAGGAGCTGCAAGTTCGCAGAACATAGACAAGAGCTGCATGTTTTGAAAGCTTATTTTTGCATTAAGCCCAGCTATAATACTGCCTAACAGTCAGGTGTCTCCTGACAACTATGAGTAAATGGCACTGAACTTACAAGGAGACAGGAGCATGGGTGCTGTAAAGGAGGGAAAAGTTAGGACGACTCCAAGGGTGACAGGGGGCCCTAAAAACAATTGGAACATAATTTGATTTGTCTGGGTTGGGGGCCGAATATGATATGCTTTCATGGGGCCCAAAATCTCTAGCGACACTCCTGGACAGGAGATGTAAGTGCGATTCAATTCAAGCACTTTATTGTCATTGTGTAACAAAATTACTTTTAGGTGTATTAATAAATACAAAATCACTGAGACACTGAGAAGTGTCATCAAACAGTGTTTTAATGCAAAGGCCATCTGGAGCCTCACAGGCTGACTGCTGCTTCTGTGAAATGCTTCTGGATTTGAGCTGAAGCACAACGCGGTCATGCCTGCACAGGCGTGCAGAGCTGAATGGAAACACACTGAGGCAGTCCTTACTGACATGCGAAAGGCATGTAGCCAGAGGGCCCGTGTAGGGATAGGCGGACAGGCTGCTGATTTGTGAAAGGTGTCTATAAGTATTACCAGCCACATAAATACACTGTTCGTTCCCAGAAGGCTGAACCACATCTGAAATCCTGGTCAGAGAAGTTCTGTAGTTCACGGTTAATTTAAGCGAACGGAAAAATGTTTAATGTGTCATGTTTCTGGTGGAAACCAAGTATTAAAGTGTCCATACTGGACTGGTGTGCTTTTCAGGCATAATGCTGGGTTTTTCCCTGCGGCCATACAAGATGTCATACCGTGAAGTGAAGTACTTCTCCTTCCCTGGTGAGCTGCTTATGCGGATGCTGCAGATGCTCGTGCTCCCCCTGCTGGTCTCCAGCCTCATTACAGGTATGCTCGTTGGCTGATTCTCCCTCTGCTGGTCTAGCTGTAATGTTGCCTGTACCCTGGATTTCAGGATTGCTGCAGTCTGTCTCACCTTAAAGGCTCAAAGACTGTGTCGTGCTGTGTGTGACTTGATGAGAGAATCGCTCAGGAAGCAGTGGTTTAACATCTGACCACCGAGTGTAGCTGTGTAATGGTTTTAAGGTCTTGCTGAAACATTGACACCTCTATAGCCGGGATGAACTGGGAGAGAGCTCACTGAACTCTCTGTGAAAGTCTCGGCTTAAGAAAAGTCATCGGGAGATAAAAATCACCTCAGACAAAAGACATTGAATCTCTCAGGAATATCAAATTATAGAATACAATGAAAACGTAATCACATCACCAGTTCTTCCTTTTATGAAAAAAAAAAATCAGTTCACGCAATTGGCTCTCATGTGCAATTGTCGAGCGAGCTTCATTCCGTTTCACTGGGTTGAATTTCCACGAGCACCCCAGAGATTTGCCCCTCATTCAGGCAGTCTGTCACAAAAAGTCACTGTTTTCTCAAGTGTACTCAGTTACATCCCGGGAGCAGCACCGCGGGCTCTGCTTTTAGGGCCACAGGTGGGGGCCCCTTCAGGGCCGCGTCATGGCCTCTCATGAATGTCTTTCATTTGTATACTTTGGCACAAGCACGGCATGCTTGTGACACACACCTGTATGGATAACTGAGTGTTTGATCTGGCTCAGGCCGCCACGTTTGCCGTTCTGTGTGTCTTCAACTCCTCGTGGACTGATTGGAGAGGCTGGCTGCTTTCAGGGCACTGAGGAATTTCCCTCTTCTAAGTGGACTGCAGTACATTACAGATTCCAGGTTCTTTGAAGTAGACCTTCACAAGACTGTCAGTGATTGGCCATTTGTCGATGAGTCTATCCTGAACTTTTAGGGAGTCCATGTGATTGTGCCTCGTTGGCGTTCTCGTGCCTTTTGCCCTTCGGCCTTTACAGAGGTGTGGTTGTTGTGTCCACCTGAGGTCCAAGAGTACTATAGGTAACTCCTACAGGTCCTGTAAAAGCTGGCTGATGCTTTCAGAAGCAGCTGTGAACTTTCTGTAGATTATCATGTCATGAAATGGATCATAAAGTAACCACTAGTAGCACATTGGAACCTTGGGAGAAATGTGTCAAGTATTAAAAAAGTAAAGCGTGTAAGGAATATGGCGTGGAGACCAGGTAAGAGTGATGTCGCTGCGGGATTCCCAGGTACTGCTGGCATGATGAAAAGGGGCCCTATATCCAGTAGCCCATTGTTGGTCCTGTGCTATCCGGCGGGAGGGGATGACGTCATCGGTAGGGCCTCGTTAGGGTCACAATGGAGACCTGTCACATGCTGTCTCCCACTGAACCAGCGCTCCTCACACCCACTGCCTGCTTCTGTCTGCTGCAACAATGGTCCCCTTGTCTGTGTAAATTTATTTAAGTTCTCAGTATGAACAAACCGCATGAATGGTGTTGATTGGAAATGTGCATTTGTGTCTCAACCAACTACCACCTGGTTATCGTCACATTTGCTTGTTTTGTTTTTTGCTGTTATCAAGTGGCAATCGGTAAATAACGTATGATGTAGCTGATTGCTTCAAAAGCAGCGTGGGGGGGGGGTCTCTGGTTGTTGTAAGGCACATTTACTCCCCACTAACTAAAAAACAGATGTGCATACTATTTAGTTTTGACCTCAGATCAGCCATTTAGTTGTAGGGAAGTGAGGACCTGGAATGAGGTGTGGGGGCGGTTCCAATTTAAACCACTCCTGTGACTCTCCTCTATCACAGGTCTCTGCTCAGCTTGATGAGCAGATAAACTGGCCAATAGGAAAAGGGGGTAAAAGTCATTGCCCATAACTGACCTCGGGCTGCACAGGTTACTCGGGCTCAGTGGAACTCTGTCGCCTGAATGGTTCCATACCTATTCCTCAGTACAACTTGGCTTGCCCGTTCTGGCAGGGGGACAGTCAGCTCTTTGTGCTATACTGGGAGCACAGGCAAGCGAGGGAGCTTGAGCGAAAAAGATGACTACTGCTATGTTGGTCTGGGACTGTCAGCTGTTGCTAATCAGCAATGTGGGACTTGTGATGAGACTCCATCCTGCTCTGCTTCACACACATAAAGGGCAGAAATTAACCTCCGTCTCCCCCTTCAAAGACATATTGTTTCCCGGAATTCCATGGGGGGCACACAATGGCCGATTGACGGAGCGGGAGGGGTGATGGAGAGAAGCCCATTGGCAGAGCCAACTTACCGGGCTTGTTGGCATACGGCTGACCTCAGTCCAGTTCCCATTGCATCATTAAGGCTTATCACAGAGCAACCAGTACATCTGTTTACATGGAATTCTTATTGATCATATGGGTTTGCAGTTGGCGTCCATGTTGGATTACGAAATAGCTGATGATTAAATATTTGATTTAAAAAATGAATGTCTACCAAAAATATGGAAACTAATGAGTTTGTGGAGGACTTTAGCATGTATATTTTTCAGTGATGTTTTCCAACAGATGGAATCTTTCATACAGATGTCGCGTCGTGTGTTTGCCTGCTAAGATGAGACGTTAGCATCATCGCTAACATGCCGGTGACATGTTCACACTCACTGCTCAGCCTTGGTGCTTTACACTTTTCCTTCATCAAGAATATAAGAGAGACACACAAAGTAGCCCAGAGCGAGGGGCCATTTTATTTATTCTTTTGTCCGTGTAGTTGCCCCCTCAACGTTTCCATTTGGCGAGAATGTGCCATTTCTTTGGTGGTGGGGATGTGATTGTAGAGGCTGTGTTTGCTGTTGCTGGGACAACGGCGTCGTGGGACCATGGCAAGTGGACAATTTTCCCAGGCCTGTCAGAGAGGAAAGAGAGGGGGGATTTAGGGGTGAGCTGGGGCCCAAGTTTGGGGGTGAGACAGTGTGACAGTGTCCGTAAGAGAGGGAGGGAAAGAGGGGAAAAGATAAGGACTGAAGGCTGGGCTTGAGACAGAGTGGGGGGGGACACTTGAGCCCGAATCTGGGGCCAAAAGAGAGTAAAAGGAAGAGAGAGAGGGTGGGTAGACTGGGGTGGGAGAGAACTGTGGGTTATTGTTTTTGCCTGTGGGAGGGCAGGATTGTTCGTGTGTGAAACTGAGGTATGTGTTTTGAAAGGGGATACCATTAGAAACAAAGCTGGAGCTTCTGCCCAGCGAGGAGTTACAGGATTAAAGAAAACACACATGTGAGCCACAGGGAAGGACCAGCCGCCTACCCTGAGCCAGCACCGCCGATCTCCCACTCGCCCTCTACCGCCTCTCCGGCCTCATTCTCTCGGGTGCTTGAACCCTGCACCAGCGGCACAAGAACCTTGGCTTTTGGCTTGCCTGTTTTTAAGAGTCTTAAGATATTTACATTGATTTACTTAGCAGGTGCTTGAGTCCGAATTATATGCTTGAGAATAACAAGGAGTCAGGGAGCAGTGGATAGTTCGGGGAGTCCATGATCATCCTCCAGTCTGTGTTTTCACATGTCCTGTTCATTGAGCCTTAATGTTGAGAAGATCATGGGGATGGAAAGGTTGACAAAGCAGGTAGGGACAGTGGTCTGTCTAATGCAGATGGTTGTGCTCATGTTAGTTATGAAGGACAATGGTCTGTCCTGTGAAGAGGGGTGTGCTCATATTGTTTCTGGGGGACAGTGTCATTCCCCATTGGGCAACCCTGTTCAACTGCATTATTCCAAAGTATGACACCTAAAAAGGTTGCCTTTTACCAATTAATTTTCCGAATTGTAGTCACCCCACCAACTAATCACATCGTCAGGTTGTGACATGGCGTATAGAGAATAGATTATAGAGTATCATGCTTGAGTTATGATCTCAATGTACAAGATTGTACAAATTTGAAATTATAATACATTGATGAATCTTTGTGTTGCATATCTGTTTCATGCTTTCAAATCTATTTCACACTTTAATTGGGAACAAAATAAATATGTTGCTTTTTATGGAATCAGTCATGGAATCAATCATTTCTTTTTATTTGCAGTCCAATATAAGGCCATGGTGTATAACCTGTAGCTTCATGCAGGGAGTATCAAAGCAGCACCAGAGACAGGCTTCCATCCCAAGTTCTGGGGTGGGGTTGGGGTGATCCCAGAGTGAGCCTGACACAGGCCTTCCCCATCCGTACAGGCATGGCAGCATTGGACAGCAAGGCATCGGGCAAGATGGGCATGCGAGCCGTGGTATACTACATGACCACCACCATCGTGGCCGTCTTCATTGGCATCATCATGGTTCTCATCGTCCACCCGGGGAAAGGCTCCAAAGATGAGTTCACCAGGCAACAGAAGATTGAGCAAGTCAGCGCCGCTGATGCCTTCCTGGACCTCATTAGGTACCTATCTGCAAAGGGACTGCCAGCTCTGGGCAAGTGGGGGCGTTGAGTTACAACACTCCCCTGTAAAGAGACACCTCTATCACGGATTACCCATGGAGACACAAGGCGGGCGTCAACTGATGTAATGAAATCCAGACGCATCGCTGTTCACAGTGCAAATGGATTATTGCTAATTGGTGTGTATCACAATGCAGCCCTACCAAGCTTAAGAAGGCCTTCCTGACCCCCTGGTGGCCTGGGGAGGAGGAATGGGCAGGAGGTGTGGGAATGGAATCTGGGGTCACCTGGGGGGCATTGCAAACTGCTGGGCGTGGGGTTTATTCAGCTGAATACTGAAATATTATCAAATGCCATTTGTGTCTTTGTTCGTGACTGCAACAATGACTGTGACCATTGTCCTTTAATTCCAGAAACATGTTCCCTCCCAACCTGGTACAGGCTTGCACCCAGCAGGTAAACACATCTCCTTCCAAGTCATTTCAGAAACATTCCCCCCCACACTGTCCAGGACAAGGGTCCATCTCTACTTCCAGATGATCGGCAGGGCTGACCCCCTCCTTCCAGCATCCTGTGGGGCACTTGGGCTTCCGGGACTGAGTTGGGCTTTGGACCTCCCTGGCCCGTGTTTTAAGCATGTAGACCCCCTGCTGTCCATGAGCGGCGCCAGGACATAGTAGCAGAGCCCCCGTTCCCTCGCCAAGAAGCAGACAGGCCTTTTGTGGTCCTCTCTCACTCACTCAGCCTTTCAGGCTGCGGCCCGGGGGACAGTTTTGAAAAGCATTTCTGCTAAGGGAGAGGCAGGGCCTGGCACCAGATACAACATAAGGCCGGGTCTGGCCCACGTTGGAGGGGACAGCGCCTGTACGCCGGGCCGGGAAAGGCTTTGAGTCCGGTCCACAAAGCACATCAATTAACGTCAAGGGAGGGATCTGTGGGAGGAAGCAGCCACATAAAGGAGAAATGGTGGGCCCAGAGTGAATCAGCGGGTGTGGGACAGTCCAGTGTACATTGGGGGCAGGAAAGAGGCCCGTGTCCACTGGAGGGCTGCTGGGGCCGTTCAGCACAGAGCTATGGTAGGCAGGACACGGTCAGTGGGGGCGGCGGGGGGGGGGGGATGTTTGAGCTCCCGACCGATTACTGGAGCCAGCTGGATGCGGAGGAGGAAGTTTCAGATATTCAGATATTCAGAAAAGAAGGAGCACAGTCTGTGTGGGTTCGCGTGGAGGGTGGCTGAAGGAGCACATGGCAGCTTGGAACCGAAACAAGACAGTTATAGTAATGTTATTAGGGTGCCATCTTGCTGTACAGTCTGATAATGCCTTTAAAACCTGTCACTAACCTGTCATAATAATACTAAAACATCCTGTGACTGCAAAAATGTATTAATGCCATTAAAACATCCTGTCACTGTAACGCCATTAAATTAAAACACAGTTACACTGTACACCATGATAAGTCCAGTAAAACACAATCTCACTGCACAATGTGATAACACCATTAAAACATCCTGTCAGTATACAGTGTGATGTACAGTGTGTACAGTGTGAAAACTAAAACATTCCGTAACTGTACAGTGTGAAAATTCTACTAAAACATCCCGTAACTGTATAGTGTCATAATGCTGTTAAATATCCTGTAACTGTAAAAATGTATTAATGTCATTAAAACATCCTGTCAATGTTCAGAGTGATATCGCCATTAAAACGCTGTATACTGTGATAATGCCAGTAAAACACAGTTTCACTGTACAGTGTGATAATGCTAGTAAAACAGTCCCACTGTGCAGTGCCATTAAAACATCCTATCAAATAACAGTGTATTAATACCATTAAATTAAAACACAGTTACACCATACACTGTGATAATACCAGTAAAACACAATCTCACTGCACAATGTGATAACGGATTTAAAACTGATTTAACGGATTTAAAGCTGTCAGTATACAGTGGGATAACATCTGTACAGTGTGATAGTGCTACTAAAACATTCCGTAACTGTACAGTGTGATAATGCTACTAAAACATACTGTAATGTCATTGTATAGTGCGATTAAGCCAGTAAAACCAGTTCTCACTGTACAGTATGATAATGCCAGTAAAACCAAGTCTCACTGTACAATGTAATAATGTCAGTAAAACACTGTCACTGTACAGTGTGATAATGCCAATCAAACACCACTTCACTGTATAGTTTGATAATGCCATTAAAACACCATCTAACTGAAAGGCGTGTAACACCATTAAAACAATGTCACATTTATTATTTTCTGGTTCACCTATTCTCTGTCTTCTTTGTTTTTGATTTACCCCTAAATACCAACCTGTGTCTTTAACCTCCTCCTTTCAGTTTAAGACCCAGTACGGCAAGCGGGTGGTGCATGTGAAGGTGATAGTGAACGACACCATCTTTAACCAGACGAACCACACCCAGGAGATTGCGCGTGAGGAGATCATTCCCGTTCCAGGCACCGTCAACGGTGTCAATGCCCTGGGCTTGGTGGTCTTCTCTATGTGTTTCGGCCTGATCATCGGGAACATGAAACAGCAAGGCAAGGCCCTCAGAGACTTCTTTGACTGCCTGAATGAGGCCATCATGAGGCTGGTCGCCATCATCATGTGGTGAGTGTGTCTACGTGTAAGTCAGCATCCACAAGATGGTCAAACTGAAACCAAAACTTGCTCAAGTGTGTAATGTTTGTAAATAGGTATGTATTGCTATTATTGCTTTCAGAGGTGGAAAATTCTGGCGCAGAAAGTACAAATCAAGACCAAGGTTTTGTTTTAACCAACCAGTTGAGTACTCTGTGACTGTGACTCTTTATACTCAACTCGTTGGTTGAAACTTGAATCTTGGTCTGGATTTTTATTTTCTGGACCTGAACTTTCCATCTCTGGTAAGTAGCTACGAAAGATGACTAATGGATGGATGGATTTGAGAACAAGCTATCAACTATCTGTCTGCCCTTGCCTCCTCCACCAGGTATGCCCCCCTTGGTATCATGTTCCTGATCGCAGGCAAGATTGTCGAGATGGAAGACATCACACAGATGGGCGGCCAGCTGGGAATGTACACGATCACAGTCATCATCGGGCTGCTCATTCACGCCGTCCTGGTGCTGCCCACCCTCTACTTTGTCATAACACGCAAAAACCCCTTTGTTTTCATTGCCGGCCTCCTGCAGGCCCTCATTACAGCTTTGGGTACATCCTCCAGGTAGGTGGATGTTAAGAAGAGATGGTGTTAAGATGTTAATGTGAAGATGAGGTTGAGCTCCCTGTTAAGGTGTCTGTGTACAGATCAGGGTGTTAAGGTTGCTATATAGAGACCAGGGGAGATAACGTTAAGGTTGCAGTGTATGGACCGAGAGAGATGGTGTTAAGGTGGTTGTGTAGGGACCAAGAGAGATGGTGTTGAAGGGTTGTGTAGTGACCAGGGGAGATGGCGTTAAAGTGGTTGTGTAGAGACCAGGGGAGATGGTGTTAATATGACTGCGTAGGGTCCTGGGGAGATGGTGTTAAGAGGGCTATATAGCAACCAGGGCAGATGTTGGTACGGGGGCTGTATAGGGACCAGGGCAGATGGTGTTAAGGGGGGTGTGTAGGGATCAGGGCAGATCGTGTTAAGGGGGGTGTGTAGGGACCATGGCAGATGATGTAACGGTGGGTATGTAGGTATCAGGGCAGATGGTGTTATGGTGGGTGTGTAGGGACCAGGGCAGATGGTGTTAAGGGGGGTGTGTAGGGACCAGGGCAGATGGTGTTAAGGGGGGTGTGTAGGGACCAGGGCAGATGGCGTTACAGTGGGTGTGTATATAACAAGAAAGATGGTCTTAAGGTGGCTGTGTATAGGCCAGGTGAGATGGTGTTCAGACTGAGTCATCGCGTTGTCCTCCACTCTCATGCAGCTCAGCCACCCTGCCCATCACTTTTAAGTGTCTGGAGGAAATCAACAAGGTGGACAAGCGTGTGACGCGCTTCGTGCTGCCAGTGGGCGCCACCATAAACATGGATGGCACTGCGCTCTACGAGGCTCTGGCCGCCATCTTCATCGCCCAAGTCAACAACATGGATATGAACTTTGGGCAGATCATCACCATCAGGTAGAACAAGGTGTCATTTCTCGGACAGTCAGCTTTGGCTGTCAGATTCACAGTGAATCACTGTTATCCGGCACTAATGGAATGTCTACCCTATGTGTTACCTAACAGTATCACAGCCACAGCCGCCAGCATCGGCGCCGCCGGCATCCCCCAGGCCGGCCTGGTCACCATGGTGATTGTGCTGACCTCAGTGGGATTGCCCACCGACGACATCACGCTCATCATTGCAGTGGATTGGTTCTTGTAAGTATAACAAATGCATTTAAAAATACAACACTGTGCAAAAGTCTTAGTCTCAGAAAATGATTCAACGATCTTCGTTGTTGGTGTAAAACTATGATATGATGTCTGTCAACGTGTGTTGGCTTAGCTATTTCAAAACATCTCCTAAAATCGCACCAGTGTCTGCAGCAACCATCCAACATACCCGTGTGTTTTTTAACTTGACCACTAGCACACCTTGTATGGCTAATCAATACCCATCCATTTTCTAACCCGCTTATCCTACTGGGTCGCGGGGGGTCTGGAGCCTATCCCGGAAGCAACGGGAATGGGACAGGGAACAACCCTGGACAGGGGGCCAGCCCATCGCAGGGCACACTCACACACCAATCACTCACACATGCACACCTACGGGCAATTTAGGAACTCCAATCAGCCTCAGCATGTGTTTGGACTGTGGGGGGAACATGCAAACTCCACACACCTGTGACCCCAGTGGAGACTCAAACCCAGCTCCTAGAGGTGTGAGGCAACAGTACTAACCACTGCACCACCATGCCGCCCCCTAACCAATACCTCATTGAGTTATTTAACCAATTATGTTAACTAATTACGAGAGCCGGTGGTACTGTAAAATATGACGTGGAATGGTTGAGGAGAGGCATGGAAACCAAAGTGTAATGTTTGTCTAGCTATCCAATGTAGCAACTTTTTGGAGCAAAGAAAAATGATTTTTATCGTGTTGTCAATCAGCATAATGTTCTCATGTTAAATTGTGGTTTTTCTGAGCAAATATACCGTTAATACCCAGATAAATGGCCTTAAACATTTTCTTTGACTGCCTAAGACTTTTGTGCATTTGTGTAAAGATGGCCTCATGTTCTGCAGTTCACTGTGGTTGATAATGCTAGTTGTCTGGTTTGGATTAATGATTTCTGTTAAAAACTGGTTTCTGAAGAGTATAATATTGACCCTGTAAGTCAGGTGGAAGCCCTCAGGCTGAGCTTTGTAATTAGGTGATCGTATATGTTTAACCGGTCTCCAAAAATGCCGTTTCCCATCAGCTTCACTTAAACGTGCCACCTCTGCCCCCCTGCTCTCCCTTGATCTCTGCCCCCTACAGGGACCGCTTGCGTACCACCACCAATGTGCTGGGAGACTCAATTGGGGCGGGCATCGTGGAGCATTTGTCCCGGCACGAGCTGCAGACCAAGGACGCGGAGATGGGGAACTCCGTGGTGGAGGAGAACGAGATGAAGAAGCCCTACCAGCTCATCTCCCAGGAGAATGAGTACGAGAACGAGAAGCCATCGGACAGCGAGACCAAGATGTAGCGCCTCCTCCAGGCCTTCTGCTGACATCACCACATCTGTCCGGGGCCTTCCTGTCTATGGAATGGCCGCCATTTTTGTTGGGGGAGTTTTGTTTATTTCCTCTGTGTTCTTGTTGATTCTTTTTTCCATCGGCATCGATTTCAGAAGGGCTTCAGGTGTCAGCTGTCTGTTATTTTTTTATTTTTTGTTCCCAGAATTTACAATGTGTGCTGTTTGTCTGACTATTTGAATGTTTGTTCTTGTACCCTTAACATGAATGACATATTTCTCTGAACACCATAAGCTCCCCCATGCACAATCTTGATCTGTGACCGTATCTCAGCTCGACAGTGGTTCATTACACAGGGTTTGACAGTCACATATCCGCTGTAAAACAAATTGCTTATACATAAGTTTGCTTCATTAAGTGTCATGTTTTTTAGAATAACTGAACAAATGAGTATTAGTGGGAATAAGGTTGTACATGGATTCTCCCACATTGAACTGCTCATTTTATTTTTTTTATGATTTTTTTTGTACAAGCTCTTGCTGGACCACGTAGTGTTTTTACTGGAAGTGGAATAAGTATCAGATGTCTGTCAGACATGTCTCCTTTCTGTACATTTTCCAGGGAAGATCTGGTCAATTCCAAAAGTCCTTGAAAAGCCGAAGGGGTTAAAAAAAAACAAAAAAAAAAAAACAAACAAAGAATATAAAGATATTGAACATTTTGCCCTCGTTGTGAATATGAAAAAGTCTTAGGGTTAGGGTTGGGGACTCAGGGGCTGATTAGGCATGTTGTGACTGTGTGTAAATGCTGGATTGGCTGGAAGCAGCCGCAAGGGTGTGGCCTCATCCGAGGTAGGAACCAATGCCGGAGCTGGACGTAGTAGGAGGGGTTAGAGGGGGTTAGAGTGAGCAGGGCGGGACTTTGGCAATGGGAATAGACTTTACCAATCCTGGACAGTTGAGTGGAGCATCAACCTGACCTGGAAAGCCATGTGATTGGTGAGAATTCAGTGTAATACAGAAAACAGGCAGCAGTTAAGCCTGAGAATTTCATAGACTATGGACTGGGCAGAAATTAACACAGCCTCCTCCGGACCGAACAGGTCCATTCTGTTAAAGGACAAACCCACGTGTTCCTGGGTTGCGCTGCGGGCACCGTGCTCGCACGGCAGGGACTAAGCGTGCGTCGCACGGGAGCCAGCACACTGGAGGCCCTGGGTGGTCCTGCACACTTTAACGTGTCACCATCCTGTGAATGTAAAGCAGATCTGCATACTAATAAATCTTCTCACAGTTTTAGCTCGTTTGGAAAGCCGAGGACGGCTGATGCTGAGAGTCGGGTGTGATGCAGGGGGCAGGACTACACCTCCCCGATTATATTGGCATTTTTGGGGGGAGGGGGGGTGTCTCTGCTCTGCCCCTGCTTTTTGTCCCTGGAAGACCCGTAGATCCCAAAATGGCATTATAGTACTTAGCTTTGAGGGGTCTGATTTCTGTGTCTATGGTGTTAGGAAAAATAAACTGTCTATGTTTGTGTTATTTTTATGATCTGGTCCAGATTTATGATTTTTTGAAAATACGTTTTCACGCATTGTCGTGGAATGAAAGGCCTCCTTCACAGTGTGTGACTGAAGGAGGCCTGAAGGAGCACACAGCAGGAGGAGCAGTGTAGAAGTTTCACATGGACATACTGCTAAAAGGAACGTCAGATTTCCTAACTGTATTCTCTTCTTTCTTCACTGATAGGCTATTTAAATTTCCTTTTGTATCGTATTGTGTAGGTAAACTGAGCCTTCTAACAAATGCGACTACACAATGTTGTAATGTTTTTTTTTTGATTCATTGTTCTCTAACAGATGTTGTAGAGCATGGGAATATATTTTTAGAGTTTTTTATATAGAGAATATTTAGGTATTCGTGTAAATTAACTGTAGATTATAAAGGTTTACTTGAGGAAGTCTACTGTAAGTTTGCTGTGCTTTATCCAGAAAGCTGGAGAAACTGGCCACATAGACGAACCGCAGGGGGCTTGCTGACCGCACACAGAGTAACGGGATCAGAGACCGAGACTTGACCTTGTTTCTTGTTTACTTGAGTTTGGCAGGTGCTGCTTGCACATTTCCCGCTGATGGCTCTTTACTTGAGGTAACAGCTGGCTTTCATGTACAAGTGGAAAACACACACAGCAAAGTAGATTTGTCTCTGGTAAATATAGTTTTCAATAAAATGAAGATTGGAAAAACACACTCCCGTTTTGTGACGCTTGCTCATTCTGCCCTTTCTGACAGCCAACAAAAGCAGGAGCTGCCAATCCCACAGCCACCTGCCCCCCCAGGGCCTCATTCTCAAATCCGATCCATGCTCTCTCCTACCTGTGTCCCTTGAGAAGGGGGGGGGGGTGCTTCCAGGAGTTCCCTTATGATTAGTAGGGTTGTGTCTCTCAATCCAGTCCTCGGCGACCCCGAGACACTCCATGTTTTTGCTACCAGAGCTGAGAGGGAGCGAAAATGTCGACCGTCTGGGGGTCCCCGAGGGCTAGACTATACAGCTTACTAGAGGTACTGTAGGACAGATTGCCTTGTAGGTCAGATATGACAGCATCTACTTATACATGCATTCAGTGAGAAGAGCTTTCAGGACCATTTGAGAGCAGGAATCTGCCCCCATGGCCCTCTTGCCCAGAGGGAATTGTCTTCACTATGATTTTACCACAATACACATTTTTTATCTCTCAAGTGTCCTCCTGTCCAGTCACAAGTGAAATATTGTCTCTAGAACAGGGCTATTCAAATCACAAATCACGGTCCTCAAGGTCCAATCCCTGCTGATTTTCCAGCCTTCCTTTACCTGTGATCCAGTTGTGAAGCCTCCTGCCATTCAGAATCACTAATTATTAAACTGACTACCTAGGAGAACTGAAAACAAAGCCTGGATTTGGAAAAGAGGTCCAGATTTAAAGAGCCTTGCTCTAAAAGATGTGCATGAGTCAGGCAGAACCACAGTTGGGGCCCAGATCAGAGCTCCTACACTCTGGCCAGGTGTTTTACCCACTCCAGCTGTAATTCCCCAAACTTGCCACATGAGGCAGTCTCACCCCCACCCCTGCCAGAAAGTGCACGGATGGTGACAGACCCACCTAGCTACACAGATATCTTGCAGACTTGTTTTTCTCCAGGAAAGTCCTAACTCAGAAACCTTTAAATTCTCCTTTCACGTCTGCATTTTCTCCCTTATTCTCACCATTTTCCTGTCTGTGATCCTTTCCATCCAGACAATCTAATCAGCATGATGGAGGAGCACACACTATGGGGGGGGCGGGGTTGTAATCCTGTTAGCACACAGGTCATCACGCTCGGCACAGTGGGTGCTTTCACATTTAGAGCTTAGCATTCGCTCTGCTGCCTCAGCTGTGTAAAAGGTTGTTGATGGAAAGAACATGAAGTCTCTTAGATACCTTCTATGACTGAATTCTTTTCTTCAGGATCTTCTAATACAAAATACTCTCCTGAGATAAACTTCCTAGTTTGTGAGCAGAAGTGCCATCTGACCATAAAACATGAGAGAGAGACCAGTCCCTTATCCAGATTCCGGGGCAGGTCCCTACAAAGGCACTTAAGCAACTTTGACATGCAGATGCCAGAACTGTGGGGTTTTGCTGCCATCGTATGGACAAAAGATGTATATTCATCTACTAAAAAGGTTCAAGAATAACCGAAATTTTCATGTGAAACAGATTGTGAAGTGTTAAGACAAAACTACTTCTGATTTGAACAGTTAATCATACATGATCCATATACACCGCTCAAAAAATTTAAAGGAGCGCTTTGAAAACGCATCAGATCTCAATGAGAAACAAAATCATGCTGGATATCTATAGGGACTGGGTAACACGTTAGGAATGAATGGATGCCACATCGTTTGATGGAAATGAAAATGATCAACCTACAGAGGGCTGAATTCAAAGACACCCCGAAAATCAAA
>JAODJW010000117.1:21374466-21394222 GCA_026777045.1 Hyperopisus bebe | reverse complement strand
GTGGGGGGGGGGGTAGATCAGACTAGGGGTGGGCATTATGACCAAAATGTTGTATCACAATATTTTTAGTTTGAATTATGATCCACGATTCAGATCTCTTTTTTTTTGCTTGTATGTTTAGAAACCAACCAAATTGAAATTATATAGTAATGCAGGTTGACCATTTAACCACTTACCCTGTTATTTCATCCTCGCAAGATATTGTTGTAGCATTATAATAATAGGTATTCATAGCCGAACATTCTGCATGCTATTTATGGTGTTTACATTTCAGGTGGTTAAAAGGATTGTTTGTGTTGTCTCCTTTTTAAACAAGCAGTATCTCTGCAAAGTCGGTAAATTACAGAAGATTGGTCCATGTTGGATTTTGCAAATCCTAACCACACAATCAAAGCAGTGCCTTCTTTTGGAACCAATTCTTTCTCCTCAGCCATGCCACACACTCGTCAACGTGGCAAACCTCTCTGTGGACTGTGTGTTTACCATGAGACTCAAGTGCAGTATTTTTAGCAGTCCGATGGTATACAAAGTTTGTTTGCTACTTTTTTTTCCATCAAGTTGGGTAACTGGTTAGAAAAGATCAGTTAAGTGCAAGATCTAGTCATTGAGTTTGATCCACTGAAGTAGGTAATTAACAACTAATAGACATATACAGACAGAACTGGGATGTTACGCAGGGTGAAATGTTGTTTCACGTCAGTTTGTTTTTATTGTTGTACTGTTGTAGCCTCTGAACACTCAGGCATTGTGTGACAGGGGATTGCTGGTCTGTTCTGTTGTTGCTGTAATAATGTTAAATAGTGTATCGCAGTTCTGGTGATGACTATGAAACACTTATCATGGATACAATTGCAACTGGTCACAATATATTATTGTCCTATTGCCCACCATGACCTTAGACCCACGTATGGGAAAGTGGCAACGCGGGTGTGTTTCATAGGGGTCCTCAGAAATTCGTCTCAATCTCAATGTCGTCTCCCCACACAGACCCTGTGGTTCAGATTGCTGTCGACAACTCCCGCAACATCCTCTACACACGCTCTGAAAAGGGGGTTCTACAGGTAGGGTGCCCAGTAGGTTAAGGGTCCCGGCCTGCATCCGGAAGGTAGTGGATTCACTACGCTAGCAGGGGTCTCTGCTGTAATGCTGTCAGAGGGTGTCCTGGATAAAAACGGTGAAATATGAAAAATTGGCCCAGGTTAGATTTAAGAATGCTTTATTCTGATATCACATGTGAAGGTATGGGTTTCTGCCATTGATTGTGGGGTTTCACTATGAATGTGCAGAAATACATATTTTATCTGTCTTAATTCTGTGAATGTCTGAATTACTGAAAGAACAAGTCATGAAGTACTGATCTCGTTTGTTCACCATTAATGAATCATGATCCATCTTATATCACTTATATTTGTTCATAATTTGTACTTCAGTAGTTACTGAGTTATTACCAATTATTAGTACCCTGTCAAGTAAAGTGTACATGTCACATTTCTGGACAGAAGTAAGTTTAATTATAAGTGTTTCGGGCCAGTTCTGAAGCATCTCAGTCGATGCTCTTACCTGCTGGTACCTGCTAGGAGTTGAAAGGAGCTTTAAGTTCAGCCACGATGACGAGCTACACTGCTTTTCTGCAGATGTACGACCTGGGCGCGGACGGGCAGGGTATGAGCAGAGTGGCCGCCATGTCCCAGAGCTCCATTGTGGCAGCAGCGGGAAACATCGCCAGGTGGGCTCAGTCAGGAGTCGGGTGACCGGGGGGGTTGCGTTGGCTTACTGGTAAGCTGGCTGACTGATGTGTGTCCCCAGGACCATCGACCGCTCGGTGTTCAAACCCATCGTTCAGATCGCCGTGATCGACCGGTCGGAGTCCCTGGACTGCCAGCTGCTGGCAATTACACACGCGGGTACGGCGCGTCGCCAGGCGCTTCCTGTGCTCTCTGCCCCCTGGGCCGTCCCACTTTCAGCTGCCTCTGTGTGCCCGCAGGGGTGCGCCTGTACTTCAGCGCCTCGCCGTTCGCCCTGCCCAGTGCCAGACACACCCCTGCCCGACCAAGCCTCCTGGTGCTGATCCACGTGCGCCTTCCGCCGGGCTTTTCTGCCTCTTCTACACTGCAGAAGCCTGCCAAGGTTCACAAGGCGCTCTACACCAAAGGTAGCCCCGCCCCCTCGTGCCTGGCCCCGCCTCCCGTCAGGCTGATTCTGAACACGACGCATGAGCTGAAGCCACCCCCGCTCTTTAATTAGGGGTCCTGCTGATGGCTGCGTCAGAGACTGAGGACAGCGACATTCTGTGGTGCATGAACCATGACTCCTTCCCCTTCAAGAAGCCACTCATGGAGGCTCAGGTTGGCCATGCTGCCTCACAGCCGTTGGGGGGGGGGGTGTCACCCTGGCCAGCACAGCACAGGTGAACTAGGCTCGCTCTCTGGACTGTATCTCTGCAGATGACCACCAATGTGGATGGCCACACATGGGCACTGTCCACCATTGAGGAGGGCAGGGCAGCCAGGATCTCCACACCGGTCAACAAAGACCTGGTTCCTCTCACGGACTCCCCCGTCGTGGTGCAACAGCACAATGTGCCGCCCAAGAAGTTTGTGCTCCTCTCTGCCAAGGTGGGTAAACAGGGAAGGAGATGTTTGGGGTTCCCTCTGTCTCTGTCTGTCTGTCGGCCTGTCACTGTGCTCTGTCTGTCTGTCTGTCGGCCTGTCACTGTGCTCTGTCTGTCTGTCGGCCTGTCACTGTGCTCTGTCTGTCTGTCGGCCTGTCACTGTGCTCTGTCTCTGTCGGCCTGTCACTGTGCTCTGTCTGTCTGTCGGCTTGTCACTGTGCTCTGTCTCTCTGTCTGTCACTGTGCTCTGTCGGCCTGTCACTGTGCTCTGTCTGTCTGTCGGCCTGCCTCTGTCCCTTTGTGTGTCTCTCTCTTTGTCTCAGCACTTCTGTAATTCTTGATTCGGTGACAGCTCCTGAGAGACTTTTATCCAAACGTGTCTGACTGCTCTTCCCAGGGGAGTCACATCTTCCACAAGCTGCGGCCTGTGGACCAGTTGCGCCACCTGCTGGTGAGCAGCGGTGGTGGTGAGGGAGAGGAGATCGACCGCTTCTTCAAGCTGCATAGGGTAGGTGTGCGGCCGGTTCCTCCCCCCCCCTCCGCGGTGTGTTGCTTGGCCCTGGTACTGCACTGTGTCTGATGTGCGTCTCCACACAGGAGGAGCAGGCTTGTGCCACCGCTCTCATTTTGGCGTGTTCCAGCTCCGCGTGCGACCGCGAGGTGTCAGGATGGGCCACCCGGGCGTTCTTCAGGTCGGCTTCGCGTGCCTTTGTGTGTGTGTGTGCTGCTCAGACAGCCGTACCCCTGTCGCCTCTGACGTCCCGGTCCCTGTGCAGGTACGGAGGCGAGGCCCAGATGCGCTTCGCCTCGGCCCTGGCCGCTCCCAGCAACCTGGGGCCCCTCTTCGGCTCGCCCGTCCCAGGTGAGCCTGTCACCTCTGTGCATGTCAGCAAACGAGGTCAGATATGCGAAGCCACGTGATGCAGTTCAAAGGTCACACGCTGGTGTGTCTCCGCCCACAGGGTCCCCGGTAACTGTGGGCAGCCCCCTCCCCAACCCCAGCTTCCTAGCCACACCTGCTCCAGGTAGGGTACCTCATCCTGGGTGGAAAAGACCAGCTGTACCGCTCGGATGTACTGTGTGTCAGGTGAACGTGGTGTGTGGATAATGTCAGCTGATGCTGGGGGGGCAGGATGGCAGAGGTGCTTTATTAAGCTTTGCTCTAAGCTGCCCCTTCCCCTCCCAGGTCTGGTGCCCGCCAGCATGTCCACACCCTTAATCCCTGCCAGTCCTGGGGCGCCCTCTCTGACTGGGGGATCCGCAGGCCCCGAGGTGGTCTTCTCCGGGAAGCACAATGGCATCTGCCTGTACTTCACCCGCATCCTGGGGTGAGGGTCCACCGGCCACGCTTGGGGTGGCGGGAGGGGTGTAATGTGGATGTACTTCTGCTCACTCACTTCACCCTGTCCTCAGGAGCATCTGGGATGGCAGCCTGGCCGTGGAGAAGCCCGTCAGCAGAGGAGGCCAGATACTGAGCGTGGTGAGTCGCAGTACGTGGCAGCGGCTGCAGGCTCAAGGCGAGGGCTGCATCTCGCAGCTGCATGTCTGTTAGCTGTCCGGTCTGTCTCGTCGTGGGGGCGTGGTGCATGGTGGTGATGTCAGTGATAAGAGGCGCGTTCGGTCGGATGCTTCGTTACTGTCTATGGGGAGCTGAGTGGCCAGGAAGTTCTCAGTAACTGGTACTCTGGAGACACGACCTGCGGCCTTATTTGCGGATTCCTACCGCAGCTGATCTATAGAAAAAATCAGTAAGTACAAGGTGTAGCCGTGATATATATCGTTATCGGGATATGAGATTTTGGTCATATGGCACAGCCCTATTAACCAGTATTTTATGTACCTTTACATATTGTTTGTATGTAATGCAATATAATAATAAATATATTCACTCAAGATAACGTCACCAGAGGCAAACACTCGGTTCAGCAATACTTGTCAGTAGCGCTGCTCAAGTATAAGGGTAGAGCAGTGACACTGAAGTCTCGGCAATGCTTACGGCGTATCATGTGAAGCTCACTAACAGTGTCACGGCGATGCATATGCCCTGCCTCTAGATGGAGAGCTCCGTCAGCTCCCAGCACTTGGAGACCGTCCTCTTTGAGCTCTGCGGCCTGAAAGACTTCCTGGACAGGAATTCTCAGTTCAGCCCCGCCTCTCTGGGTGTGGCCAGGTAGCTAAGCCCCGCCCTTTCACCAGCCTTGTCGTCCGTCAAGGTCTCAGCTGATATTTCTGTCCTCCCCCCCCACAGCTTCAGCACCTCAGCCAATCTGCAGCAGCGACTTCTGGGCTTCATGCGGCCAGATGGGGGCAGCAGCTCTCAGCAGGTTCAGCAGGAGCTCCAGAGGAAGTACCACAGTGAGTCCCGCTTCCTTTCTGTCCCTTTTCCATCACTCTCCCCGCACTCGGTATCGTAGTGAGTCCCTGTCCCCAGTACTGCCCCCTCACTCTTGCACCACAGTGAGTCCCGCTTCCTTTCTGTCCCTGTTTCCATCACTCTCCCCGCACTCTGTACCACAGTAAGTATTTAGAAAAAGTTTTTGGAATACCAAATGTTACCTTTTATAAAGAAAAACAATTTTATTTCACAAGAACATATAAGTTAACCAGCAACTGCAGCTTAGAAAGCAACCACAGGGAATCGGATTACAATAAGTGTATTAAACAGCGGCACAGCCAGGGAAGCCAGCAATTTACATGACACACGCTAAACACACGCACTGCCGCTGCGGCCAGCTCTCTCACATCTGGCGTGACTTTTTAACTCTTACAAATCTTACAGCAAATCTATATTGCGTTAAGTCAAAACGCTCGTTACAAAATATCGTATTTGGCCCCGTCTTTTCTCCTTCTTGTCTAGATCCCGAATATAAGATGATGCTACTTTTTCAGACATATTTTGAGACAAAAAACCCCGTCTTGTATTCAGGTCTACAGGGTAATCGATGCATTTAATGTAATTGAGGTACAAAAACAATTTCACCTGCTTGATTTTTGCTGCACTACATCTTATTTTCAGCGTAACTTCCACGTTAGCCCCATTGCTTGTGGTCAACCAGTAAGCAAATTTGTCTCTGTAAGCGTCTGCCCGGTAGTGCGTGTTTGAATGAAAAGTACCGAGTCTGGAGTAGGTACTCAGAAAGGGTTCTGGAACTTCCTTTGAGGAACTGAGGGCCAAGATCCTGCACCTAGTGAGTTTGTTCCCTCGCTCTGACACTCCTCCCCGTGTGCTTGACAGCGGAGGCGCAGGCCTACGAGAAGGCTTCCCTGCAGGGGATTCAGCAGCTGGTGCATCGTTCCTGCCAGACGCTGGCACTGTGGAAGTTGCTGTGTGAGCATCAGTTCAGCCTGATCTTGGCCGAGTTGCCCAAGGTACGTGTGTGCACATGCGCGCTCTCCTTTTCGAGTGCGACGCTGTCCCACCCCTCGTGACGTGATGGCCATGCCCCTCCGTGCATCAGGAATTCCAGGAGCAGGTGAAGAGCAGCAGCTTTAAGGACGTGGTGATCCGGGGCGGCGAGCTGACCGGTGCTCTGATCACCGCTCTCATCAACGTCTACATCAAGGACAGCGCCTCCGTGGACACCATCAGCCTGCACCTGCGCGACATCTGCCCCCTGCTCTACAGCTGTGATGATAGCGTCTGCTCTAAGGTGCCCCCTCTCAGCACACAGCCCAGCCCCACACCCCGCTTTGGTACAGCCCTCTGACTTTTGACCCCTCTACTACAGGCAAACGAGCTGCTCCAGGGTTCCCGGCAGCTACAAAGCAAGTTGGAGCGGGAGCGAGCGCTGAGGGAGTCCCTGCGGCTCTACCAGCAGATCAGCCACCACACAGATCTGCAGCTGGTGTGCGCTCAGTACCGAAGTGGTGAGTACTAGGTACTGAGTACTGGGTACTGAGTACCAGTACCGAGTACTGGGTACTGAGTACCAGCTACTGAGTACTTCCTGGTCACGCCTGTGTGTGACACCCCTCTTGCCGCCCTGCGCAGTGCGTTTCTACGAAGGTGTGCTGGAGCTTTGTCTCACGGCGGCTGATAAGAAGGACCCCCAAGGGCTGGGCCTCCACTTCTACAGAAACGGGGAGCCAGAGGGAGACTCGGCCGGACAGCTCGCCTTTCAGGAGAGGTAGGGGCCGCCGTCCGGGGCCGCAGTGGGCTGCTGCGGCGGCCCATATTAAAGCATCGCCCCACCCCACAGGCTGTCCAGCTACAAGTGCGTGACTGACACCATGCAGGAGCTAGTGGCCCACAGCACGGTGGCCCCCCAGTCACCCAGCGTGCCCAAGCAGCCCGGCCCACCCGTCATGACCTCTGACCCCAATATGCTGAGCAACGAGGATGCTGCCGCCCATGTGAGTCAGCCCGCCATTGGAGGCCAGCCTGGCCGGCAGGGGCAGGCGTGACCCGTGTGTCACTCCTATTCTCCCCCCCCTCTGCAGTTTGAGCAGGTCCTGCAGCTGGCGCAGAGGTCTCAGGATGAGCTTTTCCACATTGCCCTCTACAACTGGCTGATCCAGGCAGACCTGACGGAGAAGCTGCTGGAGGTACGTGGAGGGGGGGCCCACGGGCCGCGGGGGGGCTTTGGGTGGAGTCAGCCCTGGTGTGAGTGATTACCTCTGCCCCAGGTGAACTCACCCTACCTGGAGGAGCACCTGATGCGGATGATCAAGCAGGACCAGAACAAGGTGCACAGCATGGACCTGCTGTGGAGGTACTACGAGAAGAACCGCAGCTTCAGCAAGGCGGCGCACGTCCTGGCCAGACTCGCCGACATGCACAGGTAAGGACGTGCCTTACGGGGTGGGGGCCGCTGACCCCCCGAACGCTCCCCTGACGCCTCCACTCCCCCCACCTCCCCGCAGCACGGAGATCTCCCTGAAGCAGAGGTTGGAGTACATCTCCAGGGCCATCCTGTCAGCCAAGAGCTTCTCTGGCACCTCCTCTCAGGGGGCTGACGGCGAGTTCCTCAACGAGCTGGAAGAGAAGATGGAGGTATGGAGGACGGGGGCACCAGCGAGAGCACGTGGGGGAGGAGCCCCGCAGGCCCGTCGCTCATAACCTTCACGCTACCGTAGGTGGTGCGGATCCAGGTGCAGATCCAGGAGACTCTCAGCCGGCAGTACTCCCAGCATCCTTCAGTGCAGGCAGCTGTGTCGCAGCTGGATTCTGAGCTGATGGACATCACCAAGGTACGGCCCTGGGTCTGAGAAGCCAGCCTCAAACCCTCCTCCTCAAACTCCTGGTGGTATTAAGCCCCCTGTCGTCGTCCCCCCCCCCCAGCTCTATGGTGAGTTTGCAGACCACTTCCGGCTGTCGGAGTGCAAGCTGGCCATCATCCACTGTGCCGGCCACTCAGACCCCATCCTGGTGCACTCGCTGTGGCAGGAGATCCTGGAGAAAGGTCAGCATCCTGGGGGGCGTGGTCTGGACTGCCCTGCCCTCCTCTCCCCACTGGCCACACAGCTCACTGCTTTTTTGGTTTTTTTTTCCTTCACTGTTCTCCCCCCTAGAGCTGAGTGACAGCGTCACCATGAGCGCGGGTGACCGCATGCGGGCTCTCAGCCTGAAGCTGGTGTCCCTGGGCAGGATCTACGCCGGCACACCCCGCTACTTCCCCCTGGGTGAGATGCTCCTTGCGTGCATCAGTGTACCCGCCTTCCGTCCTCTGTTGGTGTCTGTAATAGCCCCACCCTTGCCCCCTGCTGGACGTGCCCGGGCTTGCCCGGCCTAGCCCGTGGGTCCGTCCCGGGAGGCACGGGGGTTTGGGGGAGGCGGTGCTACCGGTCTGAGGCTCACGTTCCCACTGCAGAGTTCCTGGTGAAGTTCCTGGAGCAGGAGGTGTGCCGGCTGCACTGGGACGTGGGGTTCACCACCTCCACCATGCTGGAGATGGGGGTGCAGCTGCCCAGGTTGCTGGAGGTGTACGACCAGCTCTTTAAGACGCGGGTAAGAGTTGGGGCCGCGGGGCAGGGAGCTGAGCTGTGCGTTAGAGCCCGACGGCGAGACTGATCTGGGGTCGCTGTCCCCGCAGGACCCTTATTGGCAGCGCTTGAAGAAGCCCCTGCACTTGCTGGAGTGCATCCACGTGCTGCTCTCGGGCTATGTGGAGGACCCCAGCCGTGTGCCCGCGTACGACAGGTAATGCCTCCATGGGCCGCTAGCACCCCCCTCCCCCCCCCCAGCCCCACTGACCCCGCGTGCGCTTGCTTGCAGGAGGAGGTTCACCAACGTGTGCCTGGACAACATCTGTGGGTACCTAGTAGAGCTTCAGTCGCTTAGTCCTAGCGCCGTCCTGCAGCACGTCATCGGCAACTTCAAGGCCCTGCAGTCCAAGCTGGAGAAGGTGCACTGAGAGCTGGGGGAGGTCTTACACGTGCAGGATGCCTCACCACTGGACCCCACCACCACCACCACCACCCAAACAGAAGCGGATCTCACCGTCTTTCTTCCGCACCTTTTCATCCCTTTAATTGTTTTGCGTGTTCAACAGTTGGAGGTCTGGATATCGGCAGCGTGGGTTTGATGGAGGGTCAGACTACCGTGGCGACCTCTCTGCAGACACCACTGCTTATTTCCTGCTGAACCAGGCCTGGTGCTCTCACTGTTGACTTCCTGTGATGTTCCAGTGGCTGGTGTTCTGCAATAAGCCCCCTCCCCCCCAATCTCCCCAAGGCTGCCATTGTGCTTCTCTGTGATAGACGCACTTCGATCATTCCCAGGGGTGGCCATTAACAGCACAGTACACACATCTGACGGCCCCCTGCGGGTTTAGGGGCCTCTGTGCGTGTTACAGAGCCCTGCTTGCACTAAGGGGCCCCGGCTGTAGGATTGTTACTCAGCTCACTTGCCCTGGGATTTCCGTTCTCCTGCTGGCACCTTCAGTGGTCCCCTAGTCAAGCACTGGGTTTGAATGGACAGTGCCCCGCACCTCTAGCAGGTGGGACCCTGAATTTTCCTCCTTTTGTTTAGGGTGCAGCCCAGTCCTCCCCACCAAAGAGGAGTTCTGTACTTTAAAACCTGACTCTCACTGCTATTTTATAATAAACTTTTTATGTAAATCAACCATTTAGGTTTGTTTTGTATGTTTTTTTTTGATATAGGCCTTGCTGATTGATTTGTATTGTAATAAAAACTGAAAGCACTGAGAAATTTGTCTTGGATTTAATATCATAATAAACATGTCGAAAAGAAATCTTTATAGCGTGGAGATTGATGTTCAGCCAGTGTCAACACGGACGTGTTTAACATCCATACAGAGACTGCACCCAAAATGATTACCATCTTCTTTATGGTGCCCCAAGAGGCTGATGTCATGGCAGTTGCATGAGTTTACCCAATTAATGAAATTGTGCTGTTCCTTGTTGACTTGTGTATGTTGACACAGTGGCCTCTGATGAGCTGTAATTATACGATTGGTCACAGTGGACACCCAGCTCAATGATGTTCATATGTTAGGGATGGTGCCTTTCCTCACCCGCCAGGTGGTCTGGTGTGACTCTTCTCCAAATCTTTTTAATTAATCAGTTTTGATCACCCCTTAATTTCTTTTACCTCTTTGTTCTGACCTGCAAGAACGCGACTAGAGTCGTATGGTACAACAGAAAAGTCATACACACTGCTGGTGAACACAGTTGTCCTTTATAAATGAATCCTTATACTTCTGCTAGATCATTACCTCATACATGGAACACTAGGTTGACCATACAGCCAGGAACATGCTGTCCTGGACCATTTTTGGTGGTTTCACCCTGGACACGAGCAGGTCAGTTTTCTGATGCCGTAGAGGAAGATGTAGGGGATGATGCTGGTGTAGGAGGAACCGGCGTATGAGGCTACATCCATCACCACGGACGACTCATTGACGTTGTTGTAAATGCGCGATAGCAGATGCGTCAGCCAACAGACTAGGAAAATGCTGGCCACAGCCACCTTGCTCTTGGCTGCCCTTATTTGGGTGCCAGCGTTTGGTGTGGGCTTGCTGAGTTGTGGGGGTGGAATATTTTTAGCCCCTCCTGCCGCTGTCCCCCCTGGCAGGCTGGATCCTTCTGGCCCAAACGTCTGGGGGGCAGGGGGTGGGTCAGCACCCATTCCCTGGATGCGTTTCTGGTGTCGGAGTAAAGTCACTACAATCTGTACGCTAGCGAATAATATTCCAGAAATGGGCACGGCATTAGCCAGGGTCAAGTATGTGATTTCATAGATTTCCATGGCTTTTTGAGAAGGAAACTCTATTATGCATTCAGCTGCCGTTTGGTTCTTGGTTTCCAAGACGCTGTAGATGAGGTTGGGGAAGCTGAAGAGCAGAGAGGCAGCCCAACTCCCAGCCAGCAGCGGGGCGATCAGGCGGAGGCTGTCCAGTGCCACTGGAGCGCCACCCCGCTTCAGCGACCATACCAGCTTCTGGTACCAGAACAGACTGATCAGCAGAGTGGAGAAGATGCTGCTGGTTTCGGAGAGGTCTGAGAAGAACCAGTACATCTTGCAGTATATATTCCCCAGGAACCATCCTCCAGCGAACTCCGACATGGTGTCAGGTACATCCACCAGGACATTGGTGATGAGGTTGGAGATGGCCAGGTTGAGAAATAAGGCTTCATTGGTACGGAGGTGAGATCTTCTGCTGGGCAGAGTGCGAACTGCCAGCCAGCTATTTCCCAGAATCCCTAGTAGGCACATGAGAGCTCGGATGCAAGGCTCAATAAGCTTGACTATGTCCATCTGAAAGAAATGCTTTAGTTCCCTTGCAATGTGAACTAATAAGTGTGTTTCCCTGGGTGCTGGGAATCGGGAATGATGATTGCCCTTGTATCTCCCTATGCTGTGAGTGCAGATCAGACCGGTTTCCGTCACACATTGCCCCTCCTCTGTTTCATGTGACATGAACTCTTGGGGTAGTTTGGGAATGGGCTGGGTTCGCCCTGTTGGCCACCCATCAGGGAGATGAGGAGCATACTCAGTCTCAGACTCATCTCCCATAATGCAAAACTGAGAGCTACAGGTACGGTTTCTTACCCACTATGATACACGCCAACATTCTGTACAGTCTAAATGTATGTTTCACAACAGCCTTTTTGCACTATATTCACCATAGTGGTACACAGTTTTATTTTGTTTACTTTATCATTTACTCTCTGTTACATTAGTTTTTTTATTATTACTGATATTCCCTTGCTAACTTCTACTTTACCAGGGTTCACTTGCATTAACACCTATGTAACGTGCCGGTAGAGCGTTGAGTCCGATACCTGCTATGACTGACGTCAGTAGTTTATCCAGCGACCTCGCTGTAATCCCGTCTGTGCCCGCGGGGGTCGCTGTGCCAGAGCACGAAGTCAGCGCTCCGTTCGCGGCTGAGGGCAGGGGAGGTGTCTCTTGGTCCGGAAGCGGAGGGAGATTTGAAAGTTTTCATGATGAATTTGGGCAAGTAGCCCCAAATGCGAACTGGGCTTGATTAGCCTGAGTATTATCTCAGGTAGCAGTCAGACGGGAGTCGGGAATGTAGCAAGTAATGTCTGGTTACTCAGTTAGCATCGCTAGCCGGTGTTAGCCTGTTAGCTGTTAGCAACAGCGGCGTCGCTTGGTTGCTGTGGACGCCAGTTAACCACCACTAGGCAGAAGCCGACTGGTTTAGTGTACCAGATGTACTAACGAGCACCGACTTCGGTCCAGGTTCACTTCTGATGTTAAAATGACAAATTCACCATAATATTTCCGCCAACTTTTTCATTTCAACACGCCGTAAACGCGAAAAGCACGAGCGTTGCGTGTCTGTTTCGTGTTAGGCAGGTAGCTGCGTGGATGTCAGGATCACTGTTATCCGCGAGGGAAGATGGAGCTGCATCTGGAGGTGATGCTGGTGACCAGTATCAAGCGCAGGAAGCCGTGGCCGCGGTTCTGTTGGCTCGGACAGGTAGGTGGGACACCACTAGGGTTGCCACCTTTGATTTGTGAAAAACCGGGACATTTTGGAGGGAGGAGGGATTTATCCATTTTCGCAAATATACTATTGGCCTCTGCGCTCACTCTGCCCCCTGCTGTCTCTTTCTACGTAACGAGTAAACATATATATACACTAGCAAACTAGACTATATATGCATTTAGTCAAATTATAGTCTATTGCAAAACCCAACCCTAATATGTCCAAAGGTATACCCCCTTTACCAATGAAAACGTTATTAGACATATTATAATAAATTATAAACAACTTAATGACTTTGGGCAACCTAACACTGACATTTCACACCTCTTTTCCATGTGTATTTTTCTTCCCTTTTTGCTGCCTGCAGATGTCCCTGCTGTCCCTCAATGAATGCTTTAAACTCTAAGCATAAGTTTAATCTAACCTGATGTGCTTTGACGAAAAGTTGCAACGGGTACATTTTTGCATTTGCTGAATACAAATCAGTGGTGCTACTTTGTTTTTGCATAATTGTCAAGCGATGTTTTTCCTTCATATTTGACTGAATTTTTGGCTGGACACAAAACATGGGAGAGACACGAGGTGAGGGTGGGGGGTATTCCACAATGCAGTCTTTTTTTCATTAGCCAGATAACTTAAGCCAAACGTAAGGGCTGTCCAATAAGAAGGTCGCTTAGCTCTCCTCCTATTGGACAGTTTACATGTTTGGCTTAAGTTATCCAGCTGACTGGGAAATTCTGCTTTGTCGAAAACTCCCTAGTCGCCTTGGTTGGGTTTTACCTTTCAGAAAAGTTTTCTCTTTTCGCCCACTCTGTGTTGTACATTGTAAATTGCCTTTTCTGTGACATTTTGTGAATTTCACAAAACCGACAAAAAAAAATATTAACAGATTAGCTGTAGAAGGAAACCAAGTGAGGTTTTCATTGAAACTACGAAATTCTAAATTAGATGTACATCTTTGCAAAAAACCAGGACAGTTTGTGTCCCGGGACAGAATATTAATTTTCCGAGACAGTTGCTCAAAAAAGGGGACAATCCCAGGAAAACCAGGACAGGTGACAACCCTATCCACCCCCTGCTTTACAGATGTGGAGATCACTCCCTGTTAATCTCAGCTCATGATCACCTCCTGAGCAGGATAACCCCAGTTAAATTATGAGTAGGATTCCCCCTCCCCTGTTGAGCTGTGAGCAGGATCACCCCCGTCCTTCTATAATGAGTGTTCTGTCACTCCACCGGATTCCTGACCCTATGGGTTGGACCCTCACTATACACAGGTTATCTTTTGTCCTCCAGGAGAAGGAGGCTGTGTTCGTGCTGGACCACACAAGGATCAGCGAGATCGACATGGCATCAGGGCGGACCAAGAGAAGAACCCCCAAACTTCAGTCGCTTCTCCCCAGGGTGGTCGCCATGGCAGCGTCCCACAATGGTGCTGAGCGCCCCTGGGCTTCAGATGTGGGGTCTCTGGTGGTCGTGGGGTCTTCATGGTCATGTCCTGGTTCTCCTAGGTGCCTGGCTGGCCGGCCTGCTGCTCTCTGGGGAGGTGTTTTTGTGGAATAAGGACAGGGACTTTATAAAGACTGTGGCCCCAGTCCCGGCTGTGTGTGAGATGGCCACCATGGCTAAGGGTAGGTCTACGTGTGTGAGTATGTCATAGTGTGGTGAGCTGTGGTGACGCCTAACCCCCCCTGTGTGTGCAGAGCGATCCATGAGCCCGTCTTTGCTGGTCTCGGGGGATGGCCGGCGGCTCCTCCTGGCTGCTCTCACGACGCGGGTCCTCCTGTGGGAGTGTGTCGATGTGCGTGGGCTGGGGGGGCTGCGGGATGGCGAGGCAAGGGGCCGCTGGGCTGAGATCCTGCCTCCCGAATGCCCTTCCCTGCCTTCGCCGGTGGACAGAGAGGCCTGCCTGCACTGTGCCTTTGTGCAGGGGGAGGTGAGGAACCTTGGACGACCAGAGATGGTAGCTTTCTGGCTGGGGGGAGCCAGCCCGGTGCTGACCCTGTCCCTGTCTCTGCTAGGCCCTGGGCGACTGCTGCCTGTCCGCGTTCGCTTACGTCGCGGGGAACCAGCTGGGTGTCACCTTCCTGAAGATTCGCTGGGAGGAGGGCCCCGAGCGCCGGCTCAGGTGAAAGCCCCGGTGGGGGCCCATGTGGGGGGGGCGGTGCAGCCTCCGGAGAAGAACTTTCTGATGCCTCACTGTGTTTTTAGTCCGCAGGGGTACAGCGTGCGCTGGGCCACACAGTTGTACCCGCTGGACAGCCTCCACCCCCCCTGCCGTCCCGTGAAGTCCCGGGGGGCCCTGCTGTGTGCCCTGTCCCCCGACGGGCTGCTCTTGGCTGTGACCCTAAACCAGAGGGACCCCAGAGTAGGTGGAGCGCTGGGTGGACAGCCAGTCAGCATTTTCTGTTCATTACATGTTTCTTATGTTTACTTATTCCTATATTGCGCATCTTGTCCCTGATTTCCCTACTGTCCCGTATCGCCACTGTCTGTCCCCTCCCACGCAACTGTGGCGTAAGAATCTCACCGTCACTCTAAAGACGTGTGACACCGAAACTTGAATCTTGATGTGTATGTTTTATAGACGTTGATCCCGCATCAGCGTCTGACTGTGTTCTGCTTTGTTCAGGCCACTCAGGTTCTGTTCATCAGCACCCAGAACCTTGTCTCTGTGCCCAGCTGGCTGGGGGGCTGCGGAAGCAGGGACCTTGCCATCCCCGCCAAGTATGTCAGGTGAGTGCGTGCTGTGTGTGTGTCAGGGTGGTGGGGGGGCGTATTGTCTGGTTCTGGGTGCTCATGGGATGGAGTGTCTGCCCCCCCACAGGTCGTACTGGGTGGCGGATGTGAGCTGGAGTGCGGGGGGGCTCTTTCTGGCCTGTGTGCTGAAGCGGGGGTCCCTGCTGCTTCTGGCCCGGCTGGGGGGGCTCCTGTCTCTCTCCACCTCAGGTTGCAGCGTGGAGCTCGGTCCCGCCCACTTCCTGCCCCTCCACCCACTGGTCACCTATAGGTGGGCCCCCCCCCTCCTGTACACACACACACACACACACACACACAGCCGTGTTCACAGGACACGCTAACTGCGGTACGCTAACTCGGCTTGAACTCCTCCCCGCAGACCCCCCCAGGCCCAGCCGCAGGACGCTTCCCCGCCCAGCTCCTGTGCCTCTGCTCAGGACGCCCTGCGGCAGCGTTATTCCGTATCCTGGCACCCCCAGTCGGCCTGCCTCATCGTGTCTGATGGCTACACGGCGACTGTCCTGCGCATCCCCCGCCGACCCTCTGCCGCCGCGCTCGTCGGCGCCCTCCTGCTGGACGCCATGGAAGCCTTGGAGGTGTTCCGCCAGGGCGTGGCCGGCTCCCAGGGGGTAAGCAGATCCTCTTTCGACGAGGCGCCCCCCTCCCAAATGCTGCATCTGTACCGGCCTCCGTTGTGACCTTCCCCTGACTCTAGCAGGAGGCGCTGTCCACGCTTAAGCTGACGAGCAGCCTCCAGGAGCTCCGTGGGGGTGACGCGCTTGACACGGACCTGCCCCGCTTCCTGCTGGGGGGCGACTCAGGCACACAGGCCCCGGTCAGCATGCTCTTTGGTTCACTTTGACCGGCTTGCTCTCCATTCTGGTTTGGAGAAGCGCTCCAGTAAAGTAGATTGAGCCCAGGGCCCCGTGTGACACCCTCTGCAGGTGGCCGCTGAGGAGGACTCTGATGACGAGGGCAGTCAGCTTCCAGGTCCATGCGTGGAGATGGAGGGAAGACTGGAGTTCGCCTCTATGTTCGACACTCTTCATGCTTATCCTGACCAATCCCACGACCTCACAGAGGCGGAGCCTGAAGCCCCGCCCCTACTGGTGAAGCTGTCACATGCACGGAAGAGCCTGCTGATGGCCTGGGCGCTGGGTGTGTCACTGGGGGGCGCCATGGAGCACCGTGCTCGTCTACTGAGATATGCGGTGCGCTGTGCACTGCGGTATGCCGTTCTCCTGCGTGTCGCTCCTTTCCCAGCATCCCGTGGGCCAGAGATGGTGCAGGACACCTGGCTGTCTCGTGTTCTGAACCTGCTGCAGACCCTTCTCTACCTGCTATCCTGGGACACGCCCCATGTGGGCGGAGCCACTTGCCTGGGCGTGGCAGTGGAGTTGACAGAGCAGGTGGTGCGCCTGCTGCTGTCGCCTCAAGGTGGCGGTGCTGCTCCATCCTCCTACACCCTCTCCGCTGCCCTGCTGGTTCTCACCTTGGCCTCCCAGAGTCTTGACGAAACCTACTGGCTTCCACAGAGAACCTGCTACAGCCTTCCTGAGCACCAGGGAGCGCCATCGTCCGTCCCTCTGTTTGATGTCTTTTCTGTCCCGCTGCTGAGGGAGGCACAGTGGGACCCTCTTCAGAGCTTTTCCCAGAATGCTCAGCTCATGGGACGACATCCTTCCCGAAGGTATTGCGGGATACCTAATTTTCTTTAGAATTTAGCTTTGCTTCTGAACTGTTTTTCTTGTTCCTGCACAAATCATGCCTCGAAGAGGGCTGTACTTGTATCGTGTCCAGTCCTGAAGCATCTGTGCTTGGCTGGAGATTTATCAGTGCTCCCCCTACAGGTTGCTGAGGGTGTGGCAGGAGCTGTACAGGATGGCTCTGCAGTGTGCGGATGGGCTCTGCTCCCAGCCAGGACATGGCAGCTGCGAAGAGGAGCGGCACAGCATCTCTGATGTCCTGAACCAGGCGCAACGGGTCCTGCAGGCGGCCGGAGCTCAGCTAGAGGGGGGCCCTACACTCTATAGGGTCACAGGTCCGAATCCGGGCCGTATCCTGTCCGCCGTCTCAGTGCATGTGTGTGCGGCTGTGTTCTGGCTGTGCCGGTGAACAGTGTGCCCATGTCGCGGGTCTCCCTGCTTCCAGGTGAGCAGCACTTCCTGATGGGCTCATATGCAGACGGTGTCCAGGCCTGGGTCACCGAGCTACTGGCGGACCAAGGCGGAGGTGTGTGGGGGGGAGCCCTGGCCTGCATCTGCGGTCCAGTTAACGTGGCAAACACTGAAGCTCCCTCTGCCCCCCAGCAGGGCCGCGCTCCTGCTTCCTGGAGACCCGGTACTGCCTGGCGCTGCTCTACAGCCTGCTCTTCCGGTACCGCTTGAGGGAGGCCCAGGGGTTCTGTGACCAGCTGGCCCAGAGGCTGGTCCGGAAAGCGGGGCTGGAGGTGGAGGATGAACCCCAGGCAGGCGGTGAGGATGGGTGTTGTGTGTGTGGAGGGGGTGGCGGGGTGGCTGTCACTGTCACTATCGCCGTGGTGACGCCTTCATTACCCCTCCTTCCAGCCGCTCAGGCAGAGTCGGCCCTCACAGCCCGTCTACAGCAGGTGAACAGCGAGGCCATCTACGCAGTGGTGCAGTCACTCGGTAGGTTCATGGCCTCCTACTTCACCAACCAACCGCTGGCCATCATGCCCCCCCACTGCGTGGACGTTCTGCCCCCCCTGCACCTGCCTCCAGGTGGGTCTGGCCTCCAGCTGCTTCTAGGCTTGCACGTATGTTACACGCGTGTGCGCTCACTGCCTGCGTGCTCGCGTCTGTGCAGCCCCTGGCCAGAGGCTGGTGCCCCTAAGCCAGATCTCTGTCACGGAGGCGGTGCGGAGTCAGGAGCTGTCGGGGGTGTGGACCGTGGGCTACGCCCTGGACCTTCTCCTCCTTGGGGGGCTTCTTCCCGAGGCTGCGTGGTTCGCCCGTCGCCTGGGAGACTGGAAGACGGCCGTCTCTCTGGGCGTGGCTTACACCGCCTACTGTAGGGATGAGACCCGCCTCACAGGGTAAGTGTGCCTGTCTGCCAGGGTGTGCCTCGTCTGTAGAGACCAACGATGATGATCACAGTGTGCTTACTGCTGCCCCCAGGCTGCGATGGAAGGAACTGCACCTGCCAGGGGAACTGAACCCCAGACACATACTGCAGGAGCAGCTGGAGTGCGTGCTAGGCATGGAGGCACTGCGCAGCCAGCAGTGTGAGTGCCCGCCTCTCTCAGGCTTCCTGGAGGAGGGCGGTATGGTCAGGCTCCCTGCCGCTCAGTTCGAGGTGCGCAGCCGTCACCGTGTGTCTGCCTCCCATAGGCTCTCAGGAAGAGGAGGACGATCAACTCCAGGCCTCGGTGCAGGACCTCCTCAGGGCAGCAGCCATGGCTGGGCTTGACGTGCTGTCGCAGCCACTGCGCCACCTGGTGGACCGTGCCAGGGTGCTGGGCTCCTGCCTGCCCACACTGGTGCCTGGTGGGCTGTACCTGCCTGCCCCACCGCTGTATTGCCCCCAGCCTGCCCCAGACCCCGATGTATGTGCCAAAGTACGGTAACGTGATAGTAATAGTCCGAATTTGTGGCTTGGTGTGTGGCCTTGGTCAGGCATCGCATCGGTTTGTCCTTTGCTGCCTTGCTCCAGGACCCCACAGGAGAAGGTCCACTGGCGCTGGAGCGGCTATCCCGTCTGCAAGTGTCTGCCGTCCTGCAGAGGGTGCTGTTGCTCCTGAGGGCCGCTCGCTGCTGCGTCCCTGCTGCCCGGTGGTATACGGCACAGCTGCGCTACTGCCGCCGGGTGATGCGGAAGGTACGACAGTGGGTTCCAGACAAAAAAAATGGTAGGAGCCATTTGCTCCTAAACCCAAAATATTTCAGAGCCAAATGTTTTTTTTCTAGGAGCCATAATCTTCATCACATGCCAAATGGGAAATAAAACAAAAAAATAAGAAATTTCGTCTCCAGTCTACCTCACTCTACCGTTTCTTTCTCCTATCTGCGCTATCTGATCTGATCGGACCATTGCCTTCTGTATTCTTATACATCAGAATAATAATAGATGACACAGAAATATGCAATATATAATATGCAATATGCAAGCACAACAGCTGGGCTATTGAACGTGATGTGCACATACAAACATTGAAATATGAATTAAAATTTGCCCGTAAATAAACCTAGAAAACCATGGGGTGTTGCTTGCTTTTGTTGAAAGACAATTATAGTAAAAAAACTGGCTATAAAGCTAACTGCCGCGGTGTCATAGGGTTTAACCCCAAACCCACTTCCGGGTATACCTGCCCACTGTTTAACCCCGAACCCACTTCCGGGTATACCTGCCAGCTGTTTAACCCCGAACCCACTTCCAGGTATACCTGCCCGCTGTTTAACCCCGAACCCACTTCCGGGTATACCTCCCTGCTGTTTAACCCTGAACCCACTTCCGGGTATACCTCCCT
>JAODJW010000117.1:21346599-21360493 GCA_026777045.1 Hyperopisus bebe | reverse complement strand
TTATTTGTGTTATGTCTGTTCTGTGAGGGGCCCCATGTGTTTGCCTTGAGCCCTGGCCCATTTGTTTAATGCCAAACTGAGTCTATTAAGTGCAGCAATGTATGTTGACCCCCCTGTGCTCTCTGCCCTCTGCCCAGCGCCCGTGGGCGGACTCGACCCAGGCAGCCAGGACGGAAGCCGGATACGAGCTGGACAGCGTATCAGAGAGTACAGGAAGCATCCTCAGTAAGCTGGACTGGACTGCTGTGGAGAGCTTGCTGGCAGGAGAGGGGTCAGGCTGATTATACGTGCAGGGAGCCAGCCTGTACTCTGCATACTCAGTTGATTTACCTTGGTTTTTATGCACACTATGTGTTTAATAAATGTCATTTTTAAGCCATACCTGCATCAGAGTTTTAAATTCACTTCCCTTTTTGGGTGATAGCATGTGGCTCAATGGATTAAACCCCTGTGTCTGTGATTGGAAGGTCGTTGGTTTGAGCCGGGCTTTCAGTTGAATTTATTTTTGAATAGTGCCTTTCACTCAGAGTCGACCCATGGTGCTTTACATGGGTGTGTTGTGATACAACACCATTAAGACAATAACACAAAGACAGGGAAAATGGAGGACAAAATAAATAAAAGGAGAGAAAAAAAGTCAGATGACCCCCAGCATACTAATATTATAGAAAAATGAATGTATGCACTGATCAAGGTGAAAGCCAAAGTCCATCAATGAGTCAGTTCTCTGTGCCGGGGGGCAGATTGAAGGCTGCATCCACAACATAACAGTTCATAAGTTACATCACCAGGAGCATCTGAATTTTTTTCTGGGGAATGTGGGGCTTGAGCAGAACAGTCACGTCTGTGGGCCCTTGAGTTGCCATGCTTGCTCTCACCTACACGTGTTATGGAAAGAAAGTGCGGTAGGAGAAGAGGATTTCCTCACAGGGATCGATGATTATTATTATTGTTTTAATTGTGAGACACTTGATAGGAGCAAATCTTCAATAATATTATTGCATCATCTTTTGTTAATGGATTTTAAAAACATCCTTTCACATCAGAAACTCCCCACGAAGAAATAAATGACATAAACAAGTAAGATGAATGAAATTTCAGAACATAATCCACGTTTCCGTTAATTGGCATTATAAGAATCATTTCACATTTGATAATGTCATATTTATTTCTTTTACGGTTTAATTATTTCGTTTTGTCACAAAAGGCGTTCCAAAGGACTGGACATGTGAAAGATGTTTAACTCGAACTACTCAAATATATACAAAGAAACTGATCAATCCGTGTTTCCAAAGAACAGATACTTCGCTGGTACGGTATATGAATAGCGTGAAGTTCACCTCCCGATCACTAGATGGCAGCGGCTGCTTTCTGCCTGTTTGGTTCCCTCTTTGCAGTGGCTCAGTTCACAAACATCCTGGTTGGTCGCAGTGTGTTTAGAAACATGGAAAACCGCGAAGGTGAGAAATATTTCTTGAACTTGTTTTCTAGCTTTATTTATACATTAGCTGGCCCATTATGTATATAATATGTTATCGCGAGGCTGCTGTAGTTTTTCTATTATATTTACCGTTATTAAGCGACAGAGCTGGATGGTGTCTGTGTCTGTAATTCTCTCGTTACCGTCTGTCAGTAGATTGTATATATATGCACTCCTGCCTGGAGTTTAGGTACAGACCGATTTATTCCATTACAAACCGCAGTATGTAATTTTACCCGGTTTCGTCTCGTTCTTGGTCCTGCTTGACGCGTCTTTGCATACTTTCACCAGGGTTGCCAACTCTCACGCATCTGCCGTGATACTCACGCTTTTAGACTCACGCTCACGCAAGTCTTACGGCAAACCTATCCTATTCCATTAGAGACCTAAAATTAGCTACATCTGAAGCGTTGGGATAGTTTGAAAACCCTACACACTATTTACGAGGTAATGAAACTTTTACATGCACGCAAATGAGTGTGCAGACTTATCTCTAATTGGAAATCTCACTCCAGCCAGATGCCCAAAGTTGACAGCCCTGCTTTCAGACTGCAGTCAGCCATGGTTAAAGTAGTAATTCTTAAGTCAAAGAGCAGATTTGTTGTTATGTGGGTGTAAGTTTCTGTCTGTTTTCCTCGTTCTGGTCCTTCAGCCTCCCAGGGCACCAGCAATGACAGTGACATCACGGCTATCATGGGCTTCTCCGGCTTCGGTATGTCACAATCATTTTCCAAAATTTGAAACGCATAAAATGGGACTTTTCCGTTGCCTCACAGTTCTTTTAATTTTTCTGTCCATCCAGGAAAGAAGGCTCGCACGTTTGACCTGGATGCCATCTTCGAGCAGACCCGGCGCACAGCCATAGAAAGGAGTCAGCGAATCCTGGGTGAGCAGCTTGTGGGCTGAGAGCTGGCTGGAGATCACAAGTCTTTCTACCAGACTAGCGGTATCCCCTGTATAAACATGATTGAACTTTACAGAACAGTTTCCTGCGATCACTTTTCCCTTGACACAAACAGTCTCTGCGTGTGACCTGTGTGTATTCCTGTACACACGTATGAGAGTTTATCTGACGGCTGTGTGTTTATGTATGTATGGTGCTCAGAGGAAAGGCAGCAGGAGGTTGAACAGGAAATGGTGGCCGGCTCCAGGCCCAGTGGAAGCACACCTCCCAGTTCAGGCCCCAGGTGAGGTCCTGCCCCCCTCTTCGTTATGCTTTTAACTATGATTACAGTCCTGTGCGGTGTGTGCCAAGGATACCTTGATTAGCAGGATCCTTCCGCTGCCATCCTAAGGCTTTTTGGAGTAATGTCTCTGTCTCTCTATAGGCAGACACCAAAGGACGACAGCAGCAGCAGCTCTGACTCCGATTCAGACTCCAAGCTTATAGGGCCCCCTGTCCCTCCAGGGGCAGATGAGAGTGAGGATGAGGACGCTCCCGTGGGGCCTCCACTGCCTCCAGGATATAGAGGCAGCACGGCAGATGATGACGAGGATGAAAATGAGGATATGAAGGATGATGAGGATGATGTGAGTTAATCAGGAAAATGATTGTGGGATACGTCTCCATTGAGCAGACGGCCCTTTCGGTCACACCTGCTTTCTGTTCTGTTGCTTTGGTGCACTGGTGCCATAGATTACCTGTCTCTGTGTCAAGAGCCCAGCACCTCATTTTTAACATGCAGTGGGTGTTCTGAAGACTTAATATGTTCCTCCACAAGGGGGCAGCACAATACCAAAGGCTGAAACTTCAATAATCTCCATGAGTCATTCCATATCAAATCACCCAGCTTGAGGAAAAATTTCCCAGGTCACCCTCTGAAAATTCCAAACAACGTGACATTGGAGAACCTCTCACTCACATAGATAAAGCACTCAGAGTTTTTCTTTCTTGTTATTTATGACATATTAGGTCATGTTTATGCAGAAACCATGTGTATTACTGCTATTAGGACTGCTAGAATAATTTTTGAAATGTGCTCAATTTTTACAATTGCTTATTGTCATGTCTTCGTCTGACCATGTGGGGAGTTAACCATTATTTTCGCTTATTTGCCATGTATTCTTCTTGAAATAAGTCTTTGTGGCAATTCTGAAACTGAACTATGTGATATTTGTGTTTTGGTTGAATTTGTAAGCATAACGGCTCATTCTTAACTCATAACTCCAGGAGGAAGCTCAGCAACACCAGATTTTTGTTAGATCATCTTTGGATAAATAAGCATACATGGTAGAAAAAACATGAGAATGATTGTTTGATCTGATTGCATTATTGAATTCTACAGACAAAGTTGGCCCTATTCACAAAGTTTCAAGGCCGCACCGAGGGAGCTATGAATGCTGGGAGCTGGAACAAAACGGCAAAACGCATAAAGTTAAAATGTCAAAAAGCTGTAGCTTCAAGACTATTAGGGATACAGACCTAATATTTTGAATTTCCCCATAAGTTTGGTATAGGAGCATCTGATTTTTTTTCTGGGGAATCTATGGGGATGACCTGGGACCCCCTGGGTGATTTGGTTTGGTACGACCCCCATCCATCTCTTGGCTTGTGTCAGCTTCTAGTGTTGATATGCCCCAGAAGACTTCCTGTTGGATATTGCCCTGGCACACTGCTCACAGGGTGTAAACTCTGCAGCTGGGGTTGTGATTAAACACTCCCTGCAGAATTATTAGGCAAGTGTGTATTTTACTCGTATCTTCTCTTCAGACTGATATTTTCAATCCTGGTGAATCTCCACTTAAGAATGGACCATTTAAAAATGGAGCATGCTCACAATTATGTATATGTTCTTTCTGTTTGGAGTATAACATGACACCGTGAATTATTACGCAAACAGTTATTACTATTAAAATCAGCCAAAAAGGACCTTACAGAGAGCAAAAGTAAACAGAATGGTAAAGCACTTGTTAGTGGGATGGAAGGCAATCAAAACTGTCAAACTTATAAATCGTGATCGCCGTTCAGTGGAATGTTTTGTGGCCAACAGCCAATGAAGATGGAAGAAGCATGTGGAGAGAAGATGATATAAATTAACTGCATAAGATATGTGTCAAATCGAAGGGGAGACTTCCAGAAACACTTTAGTATCAAGTATCTTCATTTTTCAAACTGCAGTCTGAACGGAATCTCCAGAAGTACTGGGTGCCATGTGCTGTGTGACGTCACTCAGGTCACAAAGGCTGAAGCATGACCTCCACTCAATAAGGCACACAAGCAAAAAACATCAAGAATGAGCAGAGTATCAAGGCTGATTTTACATGGGTTTTGTCGGATGAGATGGGATTAGCTCCACTGGGCCAGTGGATGGATTAGTAACGGGCATCATAAACTGTTCCGGATCAAGAGCGAAGGAGGGGTATGAAAAGCAATAGTGTGGGCTGCAGTTATCAGTGATAAATTTCCGACTTGCTGGTGTAAATGCTCTAAGATGTGCTGCTCACTTTTATAAAATAACTTCTTCAAACACTGTTAAAGAGTAATCAGCAGCATTTGAAAAGGCTATGAAATGTATACAGGACAGTACCTCTTCCCATGCATCAAAGCATTCCATAGATTGGCCAAAGAAGGCTGGAAAGGTGACTGAATTTTGACTAGGCCCCCTTCATCGCCTGACTTAAGCCCCATTGAGAACTGCTGGGCCTTAGTGAAGTGTGAAATTCATCAAGGCAGCAAACAGAGCACCTCTGAGCAGCGGCTGGGAGGTGGTCCTAGCTGCCTCAGCTAATATATGATGGGATCAAATCAAAAACTGGACTGGTTCAGTTGCCTGGTTCCTTGAGAAGAAAGGTTTCTGATTGCCTAATAATTCTGTACACTGAGAATCAAGTGTTTTTCTATTGTTTTTTGTTTGTGACAGAGTAATGTAATGGTTTACTTTGAGCAAATCCTCCCCCCAAATTCACTTTTATCACCGTGTCTAGGTTTTGTTGGAAATCATCATCAGGAATAGTACTTGCCTGTTAATTCTTCACTCAGCATCAAACTCCCCTCACCCTAGGTGCAACTCCCCTCCTCCTGCCCTCGTCACCAGCTAAACCAACTTAACCTTCTTAACCTCCTGCCTGTCTGTGCAGCTTCTACCTTACTGTCCATCAGAGGTTGGACCTGCAGAAGTGGAAGATCTCAGCCAAAGCTGTCTTGGGCTGTAACTGTTAGAGACAGAATAGGTGGATATAACAGAAATCGTGGTAGCGCTGCAGACACGTGCCAGGTCTTGGATCACTGTGCTGTGGGAAAGATAGGGGGGGGCGGGGGGTGTGGAGCCTTCTATCAAAGTTTGGGGCCTATGAGCTCTGCTCTTTTCAGTTGAACCCATAGCTTAGTTAATGATCTGTTTACCCCACTATTCACAGAACCCAGTGAAGAGGATTCCGGACACACATGAGATCACCTTGCAGCACGGCGGTAAGACGGTAAGTCTTGGCCCCTCCCCTACTGCTAGTCAAGCCAGCCTCCAGCAGGTGGCGCTCTCTCCGCCCTGCTCGCCCTGCTAAGCCCAGCAGTAGGTGGTGCCATTGTTTGCTCTCTGTCATACTGTATGTTAGTGAGCTCTCCACACTTGTTAGCAGCTCTGCTCGTGTACTGTGAGTAAACGTGGGCTCCATTCCCAGCTGAGCCCTCTCTCCCGGCCCAGGTTTCAGCCCTCGCTCTGGATCCTTCAGGGGCCCGGTTGGTAACCGGGGGCTACGACTACGAGGTGAAGTTCTGGGACTTTGCCGGCATGGATGCGTCCCTGCAAGCGTTCCGCTCGCTGCAGCCGTGCGAGTGGTAAGTTCCCCTTTTCACAGCAGTGAAAACCGAGACCGGAAGTGGAGCACTGGGTGGCTTGGCTGAGCGCTGCTGCCATGTGGATCCCGGCAAGGCTTTCGGGAGTTAATGGGCCAGGCAGTGCCGGTACTCCCGGGTCACACAGGCAGAACTGCATGGCACATTAGCAGGGGAGAGGGGCGGCTGGGAGGCAAATGGAGCGTGCTGTACTTACCAGGACCCCACGCTTGGCCGGGAATCGGGACTCCCCTGCCTCCCAGCCAGGACTCCCCCGAAACGACGGGCGGGGTGTTCCCGGGAGTCACGGTGAACCCGAGAGCGTCAGGACCTCACACTGTGTGTGCACTGTTATACTGTGCGGAGGGATTTGAGGGGGGGCAATTGTGATGCAATGGTGACAGTGATGATTGCGATGGCGATTGTTGTGTTGATGATCATGGTGATTATGGCGATTGTCATGGTGAACGTGATAGTGGTGATTGTGATGGTGATTGTAGTGTTGGTGATCATGGTGATTATGGCGATTGTCATGGTGATCATGATAGTGGTGATTGTGATGGTGATTGTAGTGTTGGTGATCATGGTGATTATGGCGATTGTCATGGTGATCGTGATAGTGGTGATTGTAGTGTTGGTGATCATGATGATTATGGCGGTTGTCATGGTGATCGTGATAGTGGTCATTGCGATGGTGATTGTTGTGCAGGTAGTGGCGGTTGTAATTGTGGCAGTTGTGATGACGATCGTGGTGATGATTATCCTCCCATGTCAGTCACCAGATCAAGGCCCTGCAGTACAGTATCACTGGTGATGTCATCCTGGTGGTGGCTGGCAATGCCCAGGCCAAGGTGCTGGACCGAGACGGCTTCCAGGTTATGGAGTGTATTAAGGGGGACCAGTACATCGTGGACATGGCCAACACCAAGGTAGGCAATCCCGAGCCGTCCTATTCTGAGGATGTCCAAGTTTTCTTCTGTATTTCCGTTGCTTTGCTCTGTGGCTGTGAGTGATTCACCCTCCATCCTGCACGGCTCTGGGAGGTGGGCCGGCCTTTTTTGCTGCCCTCTGGCCCTAATTCAGCATCCCACACATTGGGATCCACAGGCTAACGCTCTCTGGTTGTAGCGGAAAGCTAGTTTAAGGCAGCCGTCATCTATAGCAGCAACTTACCCTACGACGGCTACCAGTACTAGTGGTTAGCTAGTGCTGCTGTAGCGCCCACCGGTGAACTTGTAATGTACACCAGTCGTAGAAGATGACTAGCAATGGCAGGCCGTTTTATGAAGCAGCAGGCTAGTCCCCCTCTACAGGCTCTGGTAGGCCATGTCACATAAACAACAGCGCACGGTAATATCTCTGGCAGCGTGACTAGGCTGGCTGACTGATGGTGGGGGCTGTTTGCAGGCCCAGTGACTGGGCCCTGGGTTTGAGCGCCGCCTCCCAGAATGCTCCGCTTCCTCCAGCTGCCCGGTCATCTGGGACTTAGTCCGTCTTTGTTTAGTCATCGCCAATTTGCTCTCTTGTTCTGTGCAGTGAATCGGTGTCTGGTGAAGCGGTTCTAATTAGAGTGAGGGGTACGGTTAGGGCCCCCCCTGCGCTTGGCGAGGGTCCGCACCGTCCCGCCCATCTTTATTTAGCCTGTTTGTTGCTCTCCGGGGAGGCATTGGGCTTCCTGGCTGCCTCTCTCTGCTCCGGCTTGGTTTCCCTGTAGCTGAACCCTGAACAAACGACCGCTTTCTGGCCGCTGCTCTTCCTGCCCGTGGTCCTCTGTGTTTTGGCAGGAGTAGGCAGGAACCTCACCAGCTGTCCGCCATCCCCTTATGCTGCTAGCCCCTTCTCCATCCTCCTTATTAAAGTTATTTGTTTCTACTGACACTCCCCAGCTTCCATTGCAGTGCTGTCACGGTCTTGAATAGTGTTGGCTGTAGGTCAAACTGGGGGGGGGGGGGCGCTGGCTGGCCCTTGCATGCTAGCTACCCACCCCTGCTTAAAGTGGGTTAGGGTCGATCTGAGTTGTAGATGCTGGTGACTGACTATTGGAGGCGTGGCCTATCTCTTGGCTGCTGATTGGTCCTGTCCTCCACAGGGTCACACAGCTATGCTCAATGGTGGCTGCTGGCATCCCAAGATCAAGGAGGAATTCCTCACCTGCTCCAATGACGGGTAAGTGGGGTAACACATGCCTTCTGCCTAAGGGAGAGCTCGTGCATGTGTTTACAGCCCCGTTATTAAAACAAAGGTGATTATGGTGTTTTCATCTGTAACAGAATGTTTGTTCAGCTTATGGCTCCGGACTGACCTTTTCACCTCTTTATGAAGTCCAGTACATTCAGTCCAGTAATCTTTACCTCCTCTCAATACCTGTAACTTAACACCGCCACCTCTGAATCTGTGGTGTTATTACTCTAGCTGCATGCAGGGGGCGGCAGAACTCCGTTACAGTAGAGAGCCCTTACCCCCCTCCCCTACAGAGCTGAGCGCCCTATAAGATGCTGGGGTGGCTTTGTTGTGAAGCCGCACACAGGCCTGGGGCTCCTTCTTCCGCTGGGGCCCCCCCATTCACAGTGTGCACACTGCTGTTGCCAGGTGAGTGCGAGCTGGCGGCGGCCCGACAGAGCTGAGAATAGGGGCTCGTCTGTCCGCTTGGGCTTTGTCTGCTGTCCTCCTGAATCACCCATTTACTCTTTAAGCCAATTAAGCAAGCGGATTCCCAGGGGGTGGCACTATGGGAACGGGGTAGCCTTGGAGGGGGGAACAAGGGCACCTTTCAGACCGGTCACAGTCCCTGGACCCGTCCCTGCTGCGTGCCTTTCTCCAGCAGCGGACGCTGAGGGACCTGGGGAAGTGCATCCTGTGGGCATGCTCCTAGGGTGGTCTTCCCTGGGGGGGGGGGGGGGGGTCTTTGCTTCTGAGTTTGCACCCTGGGCTCTGTCTGACAGTGGAGGGGCTTTGTGTGCTATTTTTAACAAAGTTAAATTAAGCATGATTCACTTCCCTGGGGGGGGCCTGAAGCCCCCTGAGCAGACTCCCATCCCCCCCCGCCTGGTGGTGATCTGGGGCCAGTGGGCCTTCTGATGAATTGGCCCCTCCCTGTACCTTGACAGGCTTTTTTCCTGGACACTGGCTGTGTATAGATGAGTTCCTGCTCCTTACTGACACCCCCCCCCCCCCCCAGGTTCTGGAAGCTGTCTGATGACCACTCAGTAAACTCACTTTGCAAACACTCCATGTGCAGGATTATTACCATAATCCTGTGTTTCTTTGTAAAAGACAAATTGACGAAACATAAAAATGTCCCTGAACTGTCAAGCAACAGTTTGAGGAACTGGGGTGGGAGTGCTTGAAGCTGTGACATCATGGGATCATGGGTCGCCATAGTGATATGCACTAGACCTCTCATGCTCTGGTACTGAGGGGTTTGGGCAGACTGCGCAATTTGTCTATCTGGACTGCAGCACAGTGCTGCTCTACACAGAAAGTGGATATCACACCTTCCCCATCCCCACAGCGGGTCCAAAACACAAATGGCTGCCTGTGGAATCCCACTCGGTTGGCTTGCCTGGAGGGGTGGCGGCCATCTTCCAGCTGCCTGCCGCTGGGACCTGGGGGCGATGGGGGATTCGGGTGTGACACCAGTTTAGTGTCTGTTTGAGAGAGACGGGCCACTTTTTGAAAAGCGATCCTGTGTTTTGAAAAGAAAGGAGAACCTGACATGAATGGGAGGTCAAAGGGCAAACACGCGTGTTGCCGGAACAGGTGCTGGGACAGCCGGGCTCCGTGTGGACAGCTGGGGGCCGCTCCGAGCCCGCGGGCCGGGCGGGACCTCTGACGCTGCAGGGTCACCTGCTCCCTGAAGCGTCTCGAACCCCTGTCCGCTCCCCTGTCCATGCTCTCCAGCCCTGCCTGAGGTCACCTCTGCCCGACTGTCCCCATTGGTGATCGGAGAGGGCACGGAGCATTAGCTTGGCATGATGACATTGGCAGAGGTGTTAAGGTACTGTGACCTCTTTGAGGTCCCATCTGGACAGATTGACTGAATTTGGTCAGATTCTTGACCCCTGACCCCTGACCTCTGGGGCCTAGGCTCTGTGCTTACATGTGCACCCCTCTTTTCAGCCCTGACGTGTTCAGCAGGTGGAGAGGTGAAGACTGGCTGGGTTCGTATGGTCATGAAAATCCTAGAAAATTAAGAAATCACGTTTTTCAGACCTAGTAGAGTTGTGGAAAATAAAAAATATCAAACATTTTTGGAAAGTTCATGGGATTTTTGAGAACTACGTTTTTTTTTCCCCAGTCAGTCTTCGCAGTATAACCCTATTCCTCTTGAGCAGTATCTTGATTATACCTTGTGGGGACATTTCTCCAGTCCTCACAAGGAAGAACTCAATTTCATAAAAATCAAAAAACTAATAATGTTAAAGGTCTTGTGTGTGAGGGTTAGGGCTCAGTGTGTACCTTACTCAGGTAATGTTACATCTCCTGTGGACCCAAACATCTGCCCCCACTGTCCTCCACACCTCCTTCCCACCCCTCTGGCGGTGACTGCATGGTTCTAATCCGTGCATCTTCTTGCCCAGGACGGTCCGCACCTGGGACCTGAACTCGGAGAAGAAGCACAAAGCCGTGTTCAAGCCACGCTCTCTGCAGGGCAAGCGCGTCATGCCCACCTGCTGCACCTACAGCCGCGATGGCAGGCTCATCGCGGCCGGCTGCCAGGATGGAACCATCCAGATCTGGGACCGCAACCTCAGCGTGAGTCTCCCCGTCCTGCAGGAAGCAGGCATGAGCAGTGGCGCTGGGCTGGTGGGAGGGATCCGTGCGTGAATAGGTGTAATGGGGGTGCGAATAGGCCTGATTAGCCTGACGTCAGCAGCGTGTTCTGTATCGGAGGGCTGACAGGCTGCCCTGTGTGAGTCTGGTGAGGCGGAACGGCGCCCCAGGGGCCGGCTGATGGCAGCTGTGATATCCACAGCCTTTTCTGTCCTGTGCCCTGTACCCTATTCTCATTCTGCTCGCTGCCACTAGGGGCGCTGCAGCTAATGCCCCTACTCCTTCAGACAGATGAGGCTCTGTTTCTGCAATCAGGGCCAGACAGCGCTTAAGCGCCCACCCCTTTAACCCATAGTGTGGCTCAGTAGGTTGCGCCCCCCCCCACAGCAGCTTTGTGCTTAAAGACCTTACTGTGTGTATATTTTAAAGGGGGGGGGGTGTTCAAACTTGACAAAACACACACCGGACCTTTGATCTTTGCCTTTACATTTCTATATGTGATTCCAGTCTTTCTGTGATTCTAGTGCGTGTCTGTCTGGTGGCTCATGGTGTGAGTAATTGTGATTTGTCCCACTACCCCCCCCCCCCCCGAAGATATCCAGCTGCCTCTCCCTAGCAAAAGGGCAGGACTGATGGGACAACCTGCAATTTATTATGTGGCCGCCCCCCGAGACTAAATATTTACCCAGAATTCCTCAGCAGCTTAGAAAAACAGTGCGTGAAGGTGACGGGGGCCTCATCATCTGGGGTTTCAGGCAGGTGTGTGTGGGGGGGTAAGTTTGGGAAATGTCAGCAGGGTTGGAAAAGCTCCGACATTTTGAAGCGTCAGTCCTGCCTCGCCGGGCAGGGAGACGGTCTGTATCTGTTTGTGGGGGTTTCCTGCTGGCCAGCTTCCCATCGGCACTCTGACAACGGGGGCGTAGGCGTCTGCTGTGGAGTGGCTTGCGGGGGTGCTCCACCTGTCACCTCAGCTTAACCTGGCTGTCGAGTAGATAAAGGGTTTGTCGGGGCTGCTCATCGAGTCTGACGGGTCCTGATCTGAGGCTTCTGGCCTCAGTGTTGTGATTGGAGATGATAGGGACTGATGAACCCTAGGAAAGAGATCCCAGGGCACCCTGCATTGTCTCGTCCCGGACTTTGATTACACTGTACCGACAGTCCAGCTGTTTTGCAGGTTGCTAGGCGACGTGGCCACACCGATGATGGGAAAGTGGTTTTGACTCAGACCCGTTTAGAGTGTGCTGTAGAACGGCTGGTGAAATGGACTTCCAGATGTGATGCTATGAGCTTTGTGCTGAAGGGCAAGCTTACGTGTGTGTGTGTGTGTGTGTGTGTGTGTGTGTGTCGGACCTGCATCTGTCATTCCAAACTCGCGTACATCATTCCCACAGAGACTACGGAATGTTATACAATAAATACTAAACAGGATCACATGGTACCATGACCAATGAGCCTGTGGTATCCTTAAAATGAGTACGATCCGAAAAACCATCAGGGAGCCAGAACCATGCCCAGAATCCCACTACTACAACTACTATTACAAATAAGACTAATAATGTAGAAATAAATGAAGGGTATGGGAGAGTAGTGGGTAACAATGTTGCTTTACACACCAAAAGTCATAAGTCAGTTTCTAAAATCCATTTTTCCATCCGTTTTCTGAAACTGCTTGTTCTATCGTGGAGGCTACGGGTACAAGGCAGGAAACAGCCCAGGAAGGGGAGCCAACCCATCACAAGGCACACTCATACATACACCTACAAGCAATTTGGAAGCTCCAATTAACCTCAGTATGTTTTTGGACTGTGGGGGGGAAACTGGAGTACCCGGAGGAAACCCCATGACGACACAGGGAGAACATGCAAACCCCAAACACAATGAGCCATGGCAGAGGCTCGAACCCTGGTCCCGGAGGTGTGAGGCACCAGTGCTAACCACTGCACTACTATTGTTAAAATGTAAAACACTACAAAAAAGTAGTGTTTCATTAGTATTACAGTAAGAACATTCCCTGCTAACTTTGAGAAGACCTTCACTTAACGTTACCTAAAGTTCTAGGAACGTTCCCTGGTAGCTGGAACCCCACTTGTCCCCCTCCCAAACACTGCTGTAGGTTTTTCACCGTCTGAACGTCTTGCGATCTCATGGTCCTGCTGCTTCCGAGGATCAGGTAGCCCAAGTCCTGTCCGATACAGCTGTCTGAATCGCTCACTGCTGACAGTTATGTGTTTGTTTTCCTTGAAGTCTCTCGATCTTCCTCACACTTTGTTTTGGTTCTGAAGTTGGTGAAAGCACTTCATAACAGTTCCCATACCATCATGTTTGTGCGTGTTTGAGGGTCCCAAGTCATTATTTTCGCATACAACCCCCCATGCCTTTACATCCACGCATCTTCTGGATCCAGGTGATAGTGGAGTTTTGGGCTGTTCCTCTGCCTGAAAAAAGTGAATGTCTTGTGAGGTTGTAATGGAGCAGTTGATGTTGCTCTCTCCACCCGTCATCTGTTTAGATGTAGATTTACACTCTTGCACATCCCCGATGGTCTGCTTTCAGCGCGGCACCTGGTCAGCTTTGTGGCCCACGGCTGTGCTTGTAAACATCTCCCATATCACATGCTCACATCCCCCCTGCTCATGCCCCTCGGATGACCAGCCGGCTTTTGTAGTAACAAGGCGGCGTGGTATGGAAACCTTTATGTAAATCTGGAGTCTGTTTCTCTCTTGAGAGTTCATAGCTTTCCAGGGCATACCTTCTGTAACCCATTACCACTAAGCAGGTACTCCCTTGCTGCATGAATGAAATCACTTTGGGGAGGGTTCAGTGTGCCTTCAGACGGCGACCTCTCCTTCCAAGCCTGAGACGGCTTCCTCCCC
>JAODJW010000117.1:21301304-21329510 GCA_026777045.1 Hyperopisus bebe | reverse complement strand
TATGACCTGTATCTGGACCATGGTGCCTGGCAGCATTTCAGCCAGCTATGACCTGCATCTGGCCCCTGGACCATGGCGCATGGCAGCATTTCGGCCAGCTATGACCTGCATCTGGCCCCTGGACCATGGCGCATGGCAGCATATCGGCCAGCTATGACCTGTATCTGGACCATGGCGCATGGCAGCATTTCGGCCAGCTATGACCTGTATCTGGCCCCTGGACCATGGCAGCATTTCAGCATATCGGCCAGCTATGACCTGTATCTGGCCCCTGGACCATGGTGCAGTACGCTCTGGGTCATCCTGAAGCCTCCCTGCAGACTTTGCACATGGCTCCTCTGCAGGGCAGCTACACTTTCGCACTGGACACTTCCCATACTATCCTGTGCTCGCCGGCAATTTCACTTTAAAAAGCTCCACTCTAAACTCCGATCATGCAAGATTTCTGCTGTGTACAGGATGTTTGCAATCCTCACCAGAATGAGGCAGTCAGGCGTGCTCTGCCATATATAGGACTTATATAATCTTTCTTCAGCTAAATATGAGTGGCAGAACAGTGACATGGAGTGGAGAAACAATGTCATGTGACCACTGGTAATTCTGATGACATTTAATGGCACTCATTCCGTAGTGAATTCCAGCCTCCTGCTTCTCCATTGACATGCATGTGTGGTTAAATATAATCCCCAGGATCATAGCTGGCAGTCAGTGCAGTGGGCCTTATTTAGACACCCTTGCGAGGCGTTAACTTTAAGTTCTCTATCTGTGCGCCGACCTCACCTTTGCAGCTTCAAGTTGCATGAGTTCCTGATCACTAAGGAAGAGCCAGAATATGTCTGAGGATGAGCTTCTGGCGAGAGTATGACTGAGGATGAGCTTCAGGCCAGAGTATGACAGGATGAGCTTCAGGTGAGAGTATGACTGAGGATGAGTTTCAGGTCAGAGTATGACTGAGGATGAGCTTCAGGTCAGAGTGTGACTGAGGATGAGCTTCAGGCCAGAGTATTACTAAGGATGAGCTTCAGGTCAGAGTATGACTGAGAATGACCTTCAGGCCAGAGTATGACTGAGGATGAGCTTCTTTCTGGAGCATCACTGAGGTTGAGTTTTTGCCCAAAGTATCCCTGAGGACCAGCTTCTGTCCAGAGTACTGTTGAGGATGAGCTTCTGTCTGTTGTATAGATGAAGACAAGTTTCTGTTTGGAGTATTGAGGAGGATGAGTTTCTGTCCAGAGTACTGCTGAGGACCAGCTTCTACCAAGATTGATATGCTTGGATTCACAGGTACACACAAGGGGTACACATGTCCTGGAGACAGTGAGAAAGATTTAAGACCTAAGATGGGATGAGGAGAGAGAGTAGGGGGGCAGCGAACACAAGAAAGAGAAGGAGTGGATACTGAAATTAGGGTTTTAGAGGAAAGAGAGGCAGAATGGGGGAGATCCTACAGCTTCCAGGTGGTTCCTGAGCTGTCGATCTGCTGTCCTCCAACCGCTCGTCGAGGGCAAAAGTCAGCTTGCCACTGCAGGTTGGGTTACATTTTGGACTTGGCACGTGTGTCAGGACAGCCCCTCCCTGCTCCACGAGACCTGCAGCTGTTCTCCCCCCAGCTGTAATAACAAGTGCGGGGGAAAATGGAAGACGTTTGCTGGACTTAATGCATCCGCCACGGGTCACAAACCACTCTAAAGCCAAAGATGATACCTCACACTGACTGTTCTGTATTCTTACTGTAATTCTTTGATAACCGGTAGTAACAATCAATTACTCGAATCGGAATTAAAATTAGTAAAAATAGACCAACCTTTACTGAGTGTGTTGAGGTCTGGTGTCTAATGTTACAATTTAATATGTATATACAGATGCTCCTCACTTTACGGTGGTTCAACTTACGATATTTTGACTTTACGATGGTGCGATAGTGATGCCTATTCAGTAGTCATCAAACTTTGAATTTTCATCTGTTCCCGTGCAAGTGATATGCAGTACGATACTTTATACTGATGCTGGGCGATGACAGCATTCATGTTTCTGTAGCGATTGCAAGCATAAACATCTCATACTCTGTTTAACAATGTGTTGTACAGCAGAGTTCTTTTCTATATAATCAAATAAACTTGTATCAAATTATTTTTCAATTACTGTCATTTAGTTAAAGTAATTATTTATTTAATTGGTAATAGTGGTTTATCTATCTATCAAATAATATTCATATTCGATTTATGATATTTTCTACTTATGCTGGATTCATCAGCATCTAACCCCACGGTAAGCTTAGGAGGGTCTGTACATATATCCAGTTATCAGTCAGTCAATCACATAAGACAGGTAGCATAAATAAGCAGAAAATCCCACGGTGAAGGACGCCGGACTATAATCCCAACAATCAGGGACGGTGTCTGTAAAACCAGAAGACAGAGCGCAGGTCCTTCTCTTGGCTGAGATCTGATTTCAGCCTGAGTCGGGCCCCGGCACTGGGTGGTTCCGGTACAGAAGTCGGCCATTACTTTTTCCACATTTGCGGGATCCACGGACGGATGGGAGATTTTCTAAAACAGTTTCTCAAAGTGCAATAGAGTGACTGAGTATTGTTTCCAGTGTCGATGATTTAAAAAGCGATGACTGATGGTGGCGTGATGTCATAGCGCTGCAAGACGAGAGAGATAACAGACCCTCTGTTCCCTGGCATTAAACTAAAGTGACTCTTCGCATTCCATGACATTCTACTTTTTTCCACGCCAAACTGAATCACGTGATCAACGGAACCAAAAATACTCTAATCAGTGGGGGGTCCTGCCTCAGACGCTCCCTTTCATTGCTGGTCCTGAAAGTGCAGGGTGATGCAGAGCTGTGAGGAGGTCGCCACGGTGACGGGGCTGTGAGTCATGGCTCAGTGTGGGGGGGGGGGGATCACCAGGCATGTGACCTCACAGGCCCACCCCTGTATCTGAGACAGTGTGGAATTCCTCAAACAAGCCTTTGTTAAGAAAGCACTGGAAGCACTGGCTGCTGTGTGATGACTCATCTCAAAATCTGTTGGAATAACTTAATAAATAAGAATTCCGTATGTCCAGGGTGACACAGGACTGTCCAGTCATTGCTTTCCGGGTTCCACACTGTGATGCGGAAAATGGAACCGGGTACCAACCCAACATCACTGACCTCTTTCTCCTTCTGAAAAACAACATCTGTTCATTTCCTCTCAATAAGGTCTCATCCAGCACACAGGCAAACACTGAGGGACGCCCCGGAAAAGCACTGCCTTCCGGCCAGAATGTAGGGGGGTGTACCTAAACCTTAGGCCTTGGCGGTGAAAGGTGAACAAATGAGCTTCCATGTTGCCCCATAGTGTTTCTCGCCCCCTACAGATTAACTCTGGTAGTGCTGCATTTCACTGCTGTTAATGCCGTGCTGTGAGTAAGGGGGGGGGGGGGGGGGGGGGGGGCAGAGGTTAATCATTCAGAGGGCTTATCAGTTAGACCTTGGAATTCACACGCAGTCTGCTGAGTCTGGGAAGTGCCACTGGGAGAATGCTGTGAGGAGGATGGGTTACGGATCTGAGACTGTGAATATTAAGGAAGGGGGTGGGAGGGCAGTCAGATGGAGCCTTAGAGGGCAGGATTTGGCAGGGGGGGGGGCTGGATTTGGGGGTTAGGATCCCAAAGAGAGGGTACTTCCTTAATCAGCCTGGCTTGTTTCCTGTGTCATGAGGTCATTAGAACCGAATGTAGCGGCTGCTTTTTCTTAGGTTGAAATTGATTAATTTTAACACTCGTATTAACACTGATTAGCGGAAGGTAAAACTGGGTGTCAACGTATTAATATAACATTATCATAACAACTCATCCTGGGGAGTGTAGGGTCCTTAATACAGTTGGCTTCGTGTCCACTTTACAGATCTCTAAACTGCATATGTATAAATATTGGCAGTAGTGGCCAGTTTTTGCTCTGCTCTGTTAAGGATCTCATTTATACCTGTCTTTACAAAGCGTGTCCATACGGCCAACTTTGGTGAGCGATGACAGATTATTCAGCGAAGCTTTTTCACTTGCCGGTAAAGATCGACAACTTGTTTGTTTGTTTGGTAGCTGTCCATGGTACTGAGCATTTACAAACGTGTCCAGGCCAAACTCTCCGGCGCTTGTCCTTTAACGCATGACACGGGGCTCTCTTAGGAATGTGTCACCCAGCATTTCCGTCTCCCCCGATCACCTTCCTCTCCCGCTGTTAGGGTTTGGGTTTCAGTTCCGGGCCCTGAATGTCTTGTGTTTCTGACCCGAGGTGTCCGGCCTCCTGGAGGCACGAGCGAGGTACGGAACGCAGCCTCCAGGTACCAGCTGGGGTGTCAGTAAGCAGCCACCAGACTCAGCGGAGACGAGCCGCTGCCCAGTGGACCGGCTGGCACTTGCGGTCACGACAAACTACGCCTGGTGGCGTGTCTAAATCCTGGGTTTGACACACGCCCGCTGCGTGCTCCGCCTGCACCCGGGTTGCAGCTGTCGCTGGGCTGCGTGCTGTCCCCTCAAGTGGCTGGGATTCCTGCGGTCGCCGGCCCCTGCATGTGTGAGGGGTACCAGTCCGGTGCGTCGTGTCCCGATAAAGGGTCCCACGACCCTCAGGAAGGAACGTCAGACACGCTGAGATGATTGTGATTGGAAACCGATCACCCTGAACAATCGCACTCCAGAAACATCTGCGAAACTGTATCCCACAAAACATCTATCCTTTACTTGACTTTAGTACTCAAACATAATTATAGTCAAACTAAACATAGTCGCTCCTCGATAAATCTGATGCTGTCAGCTCTGCTTAAAAGTCAGAAGTTTGCCAGACTGGTAAAAGCATCACAGCCCTGCTAGTCTAGGACTGTCCAAAGCAGCGTTAAATCCCACGGCCTTTTCTGGTCTGTTCACGGTCTCCTCTGGGGTCCAGAGGACGCGTCTAGAAGGCAGGTAGACAGGTGACACGGCAGCTGTACAGGATGACCCTGCGAAGGGCCCCTGGGTGCTAACTGGCACAGGAAGTGGGGGGCGGGGGCCCGTGTGGCGTGTGAGGATCTGGTTTCTGTGGTTCCATGCCCTATTCCTCCTGGTCCCCCTGTAATCCGTCACCGGTGAGAGACAGGCAGCGCCGGGCCAGTGTCTGAGATCAAAGTGCCCGTCTCATGCGGTCTGCGGTGGCTCTTTGTCATGTGATACTGCGCCCAGCGGATCCTGTATCTCGCACGTACGAGCCGCTGAGGTCCGCACAGAGAGGTGACCCGTGGTATCGTGGTGGTCAGGGCTCCCCGTGACCCTTAGTCGGGTCTGGCCACGCCCATCTGCCAGGTCACTGCGGGATGCGGTGCAGAGAGAATCCAGCGCCAGCATGAACCTTAAGGAAGCGAGGCCCAAACCAGGGCCTCCTCAGCCGTATGTGACTGGAGCGGGTCCCTCACAGCCAAGCAGTCACGGCTCCTGCTCTGGGTCCTCCGGTTTCCCTCTGGATGGAGACAGGTGACGGCGGATGCGGCGCGTGCCTCTGGCAGACAGGTAAGCGGATACGGGCACTGCCCCCCTGCTTTGTGTGTCTGTAATGCCCCGCTGAGCGGGAATGCTAGTCGCCGACGGGAACATTCAGGCAGGAGGGACGGGGTCGGCTGACTGAACACCAGGACAGAAATGCTTGTAGTGTAATTATAAAGTGCTCTATTTATCAACAAAGGACCCACACCTACTCTGGAACTTGAGCAATGACAACATAAGTGTCAGTGACTTAGCACAGACAGTGTGGGGGTGTCACTTAGTCAATTCTGACTCTCTGAATGTCTTAGTTAATAAAAAGCAGTCCCTCGTTTCTGTGTTTGGCGTGCTGGCAGCAATCCCGGGCTGTAACGATTGGGCCCAGGAGCTCCTCGCACCGGCCAGATCAGATCAGTCATCTCCAAGGCCCAGAGAGGACGTGTCCCAAGCACAGAGCGTAACAGGACCTGCCATCTTTCCAGGGGTCCGTAACTGGAGTCCAACGCAGGCGACAGCACAACGGAGACTGAACTTTGATGTGGGATGATGAGTTCCAGCACAGCCAGGCTAAACTGCAGAGCTCTGAAATACATGCCATTTGTGCCCGAGGATATTACATCAGACGGTGGAGCTGTCCAATGGACGGGCTGCCCATCGTTCGCTTGTCAACAATTCCTGTTGCTAGGTGATGGATGCCACAGGACACAGGCAACATTTAAGACGCCGTACCCAGGGGACACTGTTGCCTGTGCATGGCTGCCCCCCCCCCCCTCAGTGGCCCCACTCTCTCTCATCCTCCCGCTGCCTGTGGGGTTTGACTCACGCCATTAGCGTGGGCTCAAGAACATTCTAATGGCATTCGGGGAATCACGGCATATGTAGTTTGCAGATTCACACATATGGTGCTATCCATGGGGGAAAAAGCAAGACAGGATATTAACTGACCTCCCTGTCACGTTAACTAAGAGTGGAAGGGGTTTACCTACATCACAGTGCTCTCATATTCAAAAGCTAAGCTAAAGACCCCGAGCCATGGCTGTCTCTGCTGTGCCTGACAATAAACTTTTTTTTAATACAAAGATTTAGAAGTTCTGTCCCCAAATTACTGACCATCACACCATTTTAAGTAGCTACACAACTGTGCGAAAGAGTATAAGAGTCATGTCGAGTTCTTTTCTATGCTGCTGTCTTGGAAGAGGAAGTTACTGTGAATAGACCAGTCTTCACATTAATTGGACTGCAATCCATCCATCCATTGTCTGGAGCCTGTCCTGGATGCTATGCCAACCCATTGCAGGGCACACACACACCTAGCTGTATGCATCTTTGTAAATTTCAGTTTGAGATTAGGAATTGAGCTTTCAATATGAGTGAAATATGAGTGTTCAATCTGAGTACTGAGCAGGGATTGGGTATTGAGTATTGCTGTTTAGTTTGAGTCTTAACTGTACGGATTGAGTATTGGGGGACTGGAGACAGCAACTGGGTTGAGCTTAAGGGTGGCCTATAGACATAGAGTCATTATGGCTGAGAGACAGGAATGTCAGTCCCAGGCACCCCCCAGTCAGGCAGATACTCCGCCTTGTACTTTTCCCCATGTCTTAATGTTGTTCTCTCTCCTTTAGAGGGGATAACTTTAACCCCTCCTGGGTAATAAATGTGAGGAGAGGTTCGCGGCCCAAACGTCCCTGATCAGGATTTAAATTCTTTTCCACGTCTCGCTCTTACCATCGAAGAATCCCTCCGGGGCCAAACAAAATCCATCAGCGGAGGAATGCGGCTGGAAGGGAGGCTGCCTTGGACCCGCAGAAAGGCCTGGATCTCCGAAGCGGGGCTCTGCTTGCTGGACCCAGAGGAACACAACACTGGGCTCAAGGAAGAGGCCGTCAGGAAAAATACCACACTGGTGACAGTCTGCTTCTGGGGTCACTTTTATCTCGCACAGTATAGCAAGACATGCTGTCTGGGTGGCCTGAAGAGGGCCAGTTACCGGCAAAATATACAAAGGGGGACCCTCCTAGCTGGCAGTGTGCCCCCCCCCCCCTCCGATCAGCAGTAAACTACAGTATCCAATTAGGGCTGCTTGTCAACAAATTCCTGAATTGGATTTTGCTGCCAGTCCAACCCTGTCTGGGTGTCATCCAAAATGCAAAGGCTGTCACAAGGGGGCGCTATATGGACTCCTGGAAACCCACCTACCCAACACCAAACACAGACAACCATGGAGGTATCAGCATTTATCACAAACAGACATACAAACAGAGCACCCTGTCTGACACTGGAGATTAGTGTTCTGCTCTTCATGTGTGCATTATGCAGGATGACATTGCAGCTACACCTAGCGGTAGAAAAAGCTACACGCTGCTGCTCCCTGCTGGCAAGTTTGTGATATGACAGGCCATTTGTGTTGCGCTCAGGCCTCTGTGCTCTGGCCAGCTATTTCCTCAGAGTGCCTCCACTCTGTGGCGATGTAGCCTGGTGAAATCCCTCACCCTCTTTCCCAGTGGCAGACCTTAGGTGTGAGATCTTCCGTCCCTGCTCTATGTGATGTGTAACTCTAGAGGATACTACTGCAGCCTATCTAGTTCATTTGGAATGTCCACAGTAGATCTGGGCTCAGTTAAACTGTGATGTATGAGCTTAAAGGGCCCCGCTAGTTTGACATTGTTTTCACACTTACATTTGGCATTGAGAAGACTTCAGACAAGTCATTTTCAATAGAATCCAAGCTGATAGTTTAATCTGTAAAGCAGGGCTCCCTAATTATTTTGTCCTCAATGGCCTACAACACAAAGCCAAAGGCCACTGCCCCCAATATTTTTCTGTTATGCTGCTAAGTCAACAACATGCTGCATTTGCTAAGATTTTAGGTCCAGATAGTACAAATCCAGAAGAAGATTTTGTTTCAACCAACCAGCTGAGTTCTCTGTGACTGTGACTCTTTATACACAACTGGTTGGTTGAAACAGAATCTTGGTCTGGATTTGTACTCTCTGGACCTGAAATCTCCAACTCTGCTAAAATGCATGTGGCTCATTTCATCCAAACCAAACACTTAACACTCTGGCCCATGAGCTGCTGTTAAGGCACCCTGATCTAAAGTTTCACAGATCCAGTAGTGCAGGGAGTGAGTGGGTTTCCCTGCTGAGGGTGGGGGCCACGAATCTTCTCTCTGCTCTGTGGCTGGAGTCTTCCCCATGTGATGCAGGTTTTCCCCTGCAATCCAGGAGTTAGGCTGATGGGCATCTTTAACTTACCCATAATTTCTGTTTGTCTGCCCTGTGATTGGCTGGCATCCTGTCCAGGGTGTGACTTGTGCTTCCTGGGTTGAGGCTGAGGATTATGGATGAACTGTGTTTCAAAACCAGATAACATTTGTTGCCAGTAGGTGGCTCCCTTTTATAATCAGAAATTGCCAACACACGGTTGTGAAGATGAACAGTGTTACCATACTGTCACCAGGCAAATCACCTTTATAAACTGGTACAGCACGTTCTGAAGAAATTCAGCCCGTGAATGACAACTGCAAGCTACTGTGGACCTGTATGTATGCATCACTGTGGACAATTACTTAAGTGGACTTTGAGGAAATGTTGGACCTCTGCAAGACATTATAGAGTGTGCTCACCGGAATCAACACCTCAGACTCTACAGTTTATCAGCCCAAGAAGAAAGAAAACAGAAACACTGAAAACTAATATCGTGGCTTCTAGCCTAAACTAACAAAAACATTCAACAAGAATAACCGCAAGTTTTGACATCTCTAGACCACATAATGAGAGCTGTTTTTTATCAGTGAGTTGTGTGCTTCAGAAATAGCAGACTGATGGCCTGTGAATATTGGGCCGGGGAGGCCGCATGTTTTCAGAATTGGGGTTTAAATCCAACACCCAGCTGGAGCTATTGGGGTCAGCCTCAATCCAAGCATGGAAAAAAAGCCTTCACCAGCTAGGATCTCTGCCAAAGAAAAACGTGACAAGACCTTAATGGTTTTAATGTTTTCAAGCCCTTATTACGAAGTCTGAGTCCAAATTGAAACATTCCTGTGTCTTCAGGGCAAGCCATGATGACTAGATAACCATATGGGACCAACAGCAAAACAATTCTGTTTTCAACACGAGTGGTCAGTGTGAACACGAATCCCCTTGCATGTCGGCGGGAGTAAATGTTGACATCTCCTGTATACAGATTCTGAGGCTGCAGTTTGAACCTGGTTTCTGTAGGAATTTGATTGCATGCCCTCTCATAAAAAGGGTAAAAAAGTACCTTTGATTGTCACTAGGGCTGTACTCCTGTAATTATATCTTTTAAGGTACAGAAATGGACTGTGAAGAAGATCCCAAAGGTACAAACAATGGTACAGAAATGTTCCTCAGAGTCCATTTTTGTACTGTACAAGGTACATTTACCTACAGCTCAGGGTAAAATTGGCAGACCCTCGAGGGTATAGCCCCAGTGACAAGCAAAGGTACAAATTTTTACCCTCTTTTCTTAGAGCACATACGTAGGATCAGCTCTGTCCAATCCTGCTGTACACTGGTGACCAAAATTGTGAAAGCACTTCAAATTTTTAGATATTGCAGAACTTTAACTTTATTTGCTCTAGTTACTTAATCAACCAATGTATGAAATTTGTAACGTTCTTTGACTGTTTATAAACATTACCACCAGTATTCATGCAGTAATTTTAAAGTGTGCTGCCAAAAATTATAGGTGTTTCCACAGTTTTGGGCAATAGTATAGAATCTGTGTGTTGTATATAAGCCCAAGCCTGCAGCGACCCTCACGCAGCACATGGTCCAACCTGCGGGTGGCATGTGGTTAGTTGTCCTATTAGAGGGACACAGCTAATTTGGTGACCCCAGTGCACGTCTAATCGGAAACAATAGCCAGCGGTAACAAGGATCCCGTAAAGGCCTGTCGATAAAAACAATAATTTGATAAGACAGATTAGCAGCCATGAGTCTGCAGAGAATAAAAGCAGACGTCCACATTTCGTTTCCCAGAATGCCCAGAGCTTCCTGGAACAGACCAGTTTCATATAGGTTTGTAATACAGCAGGCACCCCCAAGGCTAAGCATCTTAGCATGGGGCCCTCCCCCAAAGAGACAGATGCTACACAGCCACCCACAGAGACACTCTCAGCTGGGCAGTCTGTATCTGTGAACACTGAGACCACCTGGTCAGCACAGAGCTTTAGCGTTACAGTAACGTTGAGGAAGCTTGTCAGACATGCCTTGAATGAAGGAAGGCGAGAGACTGCAGCTTGTGGAGTCCACTGAAGGAGTGAATTTGGCTGTGGGGGACATGGTAGTCCTCAGGGGTTTAAATCTGCAGTCAGTCATTGAGTTTGTTTTGGAGAGACACATTTGCATTTCTTTGGGAGAGGTTCTCTCTCTCCTATTTTTTTAAAAATAGTATTTTGGTTTATTTATTAGGAGCTCACTGTGTTAGTGCTGAGGTCACAGCCCAGGAAATCAGTCCCTGCCAGTCAATGACATGTCGATGACATTAACAGGTTTGCGGGAAAAAACGTAAAATAGTGCTAATTCTTTCCGCTTATGATGCTTTGAAAGAAATGTCCTTTGTGATCGAACTGCCAAAAAAACCTAATTATTTTATGGTGACGTCATGCCTTCTGTTCCATGCCAGCTTTTTAACAGCCGTTCGATCTTATTTTGATAGTCACCCCCTCCTCTTTGTGGTAAATGTTGTTTAATTGAATATTTTCAGTACCTCTTCGGAGTGTTACTATATTAGTCAGAATCTAAAAGGCTCCATCTGGGCGGATTACTCTCCTTTATCCTCTTACCTTAATATCCCCCATCCATTTCTTGTCCTTACTTCTGGCTGTTGAAGAGTCACTCTACACTCCACCGGGGACGGCAAATAAGGGCAGCTCACCTGAGGCGGTGTCGGTCCGCCCAGTCGGTCTCAGCGGGACTTTGTCGGATTTTACTGCAGGGATCGCCGCTTAACAGCCGTGGCACTGAGGTCCCGCTGTTTTGAAAGCCGCTTCCTGAAATCAGCCCCCGTTTTATGACATCTGTAACTTTGACAGGTCCGTCAGTGATGGGTCTGCTCGGTGTTAGGAGAGCTCTGCTCATCACACTGCTGCTGTTCATCTCCGCGATCCAAGTTTATTATTGTTCAAAAAGGCACAATATTAGGAAGTCAGGTAAGTCGCTCCGATTTCACGTTTTTAAGTATTAAAATAGTTTAAACGGACAAGAAGCGCGAGGCTTTGGATGTGTATATGAGCCTATTGTCAGTAGTAGAATAGAATGAAAGTAGTAATACGAAAAAAACCTTTGGAAACAAGGTCCTAATTTGGCCAACGAGATCTTCAAATCAATGCATATAGCCATACGTATATGTGTATAGGGGTCTCCTCACTTTCGGTAAACTTTGGCATGTGTTGCTGAAGACTGCGGAAATGGTACAAGGTGATAGCGGCATGCAGATTTGCCGACTTGTGAACAGCATTAAATGCACAGGGTCGGGTCGTTCCTCGGTCGCCTTAGGCTAGTATTGCCTATTCGATATACTTGAACACAAACAGAGTAATTTATCAAAGTTTTAAAATTTAAACAAAATGCAGAAATAAGCGGACCCAGGTCATGGTTAGACTAACGTCGTTTGATACTCCGTGTGTGCGCCCCTAGGCACCTGGTCTTTTTGATATCTACAGGCACACTTCGGTTGACAGTAACTGGTGACAATAATTTTCACTACCCCTAGCGTCTCGAGACTTCCCACAGCCAGGCTTCTTGACCTTAGAAAATAATTAAGAAGCGTCTTCCATTACACTCAGGCAATTCCTTTTGCTCTGAATCAATAATATAAACAGTGAAATGATCTTTTAGATCATTTATCATCCCAGAAAGGCTGTTTCACTTGGAGAGCAACACGGTATCTCATCAAAAGAAATGAAACTGAATCTCAGGCCATCGTTTTGGGACTTTGCTGTTGTAAATAATCGGCACTTCACCCAAATTACATCTGGTCTCTTTATAGAAGCACTCCATCTAATGAAGCATTCTAGGAGCCTTCTCCAGATGTTCAGCCCAGATGTTCAACACCAGTCAGAACAGCTGCTTGCTTATTCTCCATAATGATGTTGACATGTCTGGCAGATGCATGGCATATGTCTGATGTTATGTGCATAATTTGTACAGAATGAAGACTAAAGAATATGAAAAAGATACGGCAGATTGCACTCTCATTTTAATACAATATCGGTTCAAGCTGGTTTTTATAACCTATAAGCTTTATAGCCTATCAACTTTACAGCCTATCAGTGGACAGTGTCATGCTAACACGTTCTGGAAAAATGAGTCATAGTTCACCTTTTAAGGAATTCACATGAATGCGGTGCTCAGCCAGGAGGGTGGGGGATGAAGGTTGGATGAGGCTGGGATGCATACCGGGGCACGGATACCTCTGGAGGGCATCATCGCTCAGGAGGGTACCACCCGAAATATGCAGGAAGGCTCTATTATGACATGATGTCCAGCTTAGGATCAACATCTGGCCACATCAAAAACAAAATTGAGCGGAAATGTTCACAGTCATGTGGTCCCCGGGAAGCGAAAATAAACACCCGAGGCACGACGGATGCAGACGCGCACCCTGATCTGAGCTCGCCTGGCTCTCCAAACTGCCCATTACGGATTACACTCTCCATGTGCCGCGGCGGTATCTCACTGCAAGGCTTTTCACGAACAACTGAGTTCCTGTGCTGTAACTGTTTACTTGTGACCTCAGAGGACCTCCCGAGTGAATTCTCTGGAGCAGTGCATTTCCTCACTACGACAAGGGATGAGGCAAGGTGATCAGAGATGACTGGATATGCCAGGTGGAGTTAGAGTGCGTAGCGTGTGTTTGGGTTGGGGCGGGGGTCCCCGTTGGCTTGCTTAGACCTTTGCGCCACGTGTGTGGTGATCTCGCAGTGACTTCGCTCACCGTGTTTGGATGTTAGTGGTGTTTATGAAATGGCCCACCATGGTTTGTACGTAGCACCGGAGCTCGTCCGTAGCACGGTGCGCTTGACATGCCTCGTCCCCTCATTCTGCTCCGCAGAACGCCTCTCTCCACCTTTAGACGTCCAGCTGAAAGTGCTGAACTGCACAGCCTTCCGGGTCCAGTGGAAGACGGCCCAGAGACACACCAGCACCATTGCTGGCTACAAGGTACTCAAAACCCAGACCCTGCATTTTACTTTTTACATGATGAAGTGAATTAGAAACAGGACTGTCACCTGTTGGGCATTTGCTGTAAACGCAGATCCAGAAGGGTGAATCTGATATAGAACAGAATACTTTTATTACCCTGGAGGAAGTTGCCTGTAATTACAGACTATATAGTACACAAAAAGAAAAAAAATAGACACAGTACCACATCCAATATTTTCAATATAAAAATGAGTAAGAGATGCCAATAAATAAGTGGGTGAGTATTTAAATAAATACAATACTGCAGTGAAAAATGTTCGCATTTTGCTGATAAAATATTGCACGAAAAAGATTAATGAATATGCGGTATATATATATTGATAAAAATAGGTCCTATTGCATATGTGCCCTGAACGATAAAGCATTGGATTATGGTATACTTTTTGGGGGGGAAAATGGGGGAGGCACATGTTGTTTTTGTCTTTTTGTTTGCAGGCCAGTCATTTAAACTGAGTGATATTTTTATTTATTTATTTTTTTTTTGGGGGGGGGGGGCTTGGTCCAATAGGATTCCTGATTTAGTCTAATTTACCTGGCAGTACCAGCCTGGCTTTCGTGGTTGATTATTCATTGTCAGTAGGACAGTGGCATGGCCTCGTCACTCAGCCCTGAGCTGCCCTGAGAGGTGCCTGTGTAGAAATGGTTGCGCTATTAAGGGTCATGAACAGGTGGACGAGCTGGCAGGCAGGGAGCAGCTTTAGACAGCCGAGTCGAATACAGAATTAGGTCTGACTAACACTGGGGGGAAGAGCGGTGAAACTCTCCTAATCACCCAGATGACATCTTTCAACAGTGATTTTGTTTCTGATCATTTTCCATCAGGCAAGAGCTCCCAAGACAAGAGTTTTTGGAAAAAGCTGGCATGCAGGCTGAAGTGGCCTGTCTTTTATCGATCAGATGATTGCATCATCATTCCGCTCAGCCAACAAAGGGGTTATGATAAGCAGGAAGTCTCTCTGATTGAATCTGGCTCTGGGAGGAGCGGAATAGTTCATTTAAAACTTTGCTTGGACTGCGTTTGTGTTCATTAAGGGAGCACATTAACGTCCAGGCTGCATCTGTGCCTAGAGCCACGGTAACTGCACATCAGGAGGGCATCGCCCCAGGCCTCCCACAAGGCCCTTTGTGGACTAATGTCAACAAATGCCAAGGAATGGAAAGTGCTTGAGGATCTGGGTTAAAGGTCAGGTCTCTAGACCAGTGTTTCCCAACCTTTCTGCTCCCTCCGTTCTTGTCTGTTGGTTCCCAAGGACCGGATTGGGAAACACTGCCCTAGACTGAATTACAAAGGCTCAGCCTGGATGCCCCGAGGAGCTTAATCACATTATTTAGCTTCCCTCTGTACCCAGGGGGAGGTTTGGGTTAATGGTTAGCGGTGTGCTGTCTATACCAGTACCAGCCGGACTGGGTTGGTGGTTTCAGACCAGGGTGCAGATTTGGGTATAGACAATAGGGACATGTCTCTACCAATTTTGTGGATGTACAGTGCGTGTTGGGGGAGGGTGGGATTTGGCGCTGATTTGGTCCCTAGCAATGTTGAAACAAACTTAAGCCTTTAGTTTCAGGGCTTGGCTGGGTGAACACAACTTGTCCTGGGCATCAGTTGAGGCAGGTACACACCAGAGTGACAGGCGTAGCCACGGGCTTCAGGAGGCTGTATTACCATTTCTGCAAGGCATGATGGGTCGCGGTGTTGGCAGGGGCATTAGCAGGAGGGCTGTTCCGCCTGCCGCTCTTCACTTGGACACCTCTCTGTGAGGATGGATGTGTGCTCACAGGTATTCTACACCGAGATGATGAAGAGTCGGCCAGCCAGCCCTGCTGTGACAGTAGACCTGCCCCTGAACCGGGACACGCTGACCACTGTGAGGCTTCTTCCGCATCACCTACCCACTGTTTCCACTCTAACTCCCATCTCCCTGCAGGCTGTACTCAGTTCAACTTCTATTCAAATTACTTTATCACTGAAAGGCACAGATGAAAAATTGATATATCTGTGACATCTAGCGGTTCTCTCACTGAGGTTGTATGATATGTAGACTGTCTAATAATTTCTTTTCTCTTTGATTTCAGAGACAGTTCGGTGGAGAAGCAAGTTTTGTGAGTGCCCCTTCCATGGCGACCTTGATTATTGTCACAGGAGTGGACACCATGTGAAAACTGGGGTCATTACAGGCACATGAGATCCTGCCAGGAGCTCGCTTGACCCCCAGCACCTGAATCTCCTGCTCTCTACCTTGTAGGACGTTGAGATTGGGGATCTGCGAGCAGGTACCGACTATCGAGTGAGCGTGGCGGCTTACGGCTGGCCGGGGGAGGGCCGTCCGAGCAAGTCCCAAGACATCAGAACGTCATCACAGGGTGGGTGTGTCTTAGCAAACACGGTCAGTGCAGAGTCGAGCTTCTGATTGAACTTAGCACCAAGCTTAGTGATGCTTAAGCATGTTGTCTGATGAGAAATCTTGGATCACAGCCCCTTCTTCCTCACAGACACATGCATGCCTCCCTCTCCTCCATCACAACCCAAGGCGACAGCATTATCAGCTACCAGGGTCGCGTTGTCATGGAGACAGGACGGGGACCATGGCAGTGCACCTGTTAACCACTTTCTGGTGGCCTACATCAGGTGGGTGGGAGCGGCTGAGGCTGACAGATCGTGCCGTCCCTTGTGGCATCCTGCTGACAAGCTTTTTTGGATGTCACTGATTATTAGCAGGAATCTGTTGAGCAACTTCTGACTGTGGAAATTTGATGAGGATCAGCATCTTCAGGAGGCTTGGGGCTCTGCTGGGATCTGTCTGGGACAATCACTGCCTGGTGTCAGATGCGGTCTTGACTTCGCTTAAGCATCTCCCAGTATTCTCTGACAATTTCTCATTCAGCGAAGCCCGTTTGATGGTTTTTCTGCCCGTGAAATCTCTTTATTCTCACTTTGACTAAAAACCCTCTCTGATGTTCTCGCTCGGCCTCTCTTTCTGATGGCATTTCCTTGTATGATTATTCTCTCAGGATTTCTTACCCAGTTAAAACCATCTCTGATGGTCTGACCTCCCAGTGAACCCATCTCCATTGATCCCTCTTCCAGGCCGGAATTAGACACAGAGTGGACGTCCATCAAGGAGCCAACTGAAACCAACTCAGTGGTCGTGAAAGGCTTGGTTCCTGATACGCTGTACCAGTTTGAGATTCGCGCAGTGAACCTACATGGAATCAGCCCTCCCAGCACCATAAGTGACCCAGTCTGGACATTCAGTGAGCATCTGTTGTGTGTATCAATGGGGTGGGGGGGGTGAATGTACCTGAGCTGGGGACATGATCAGCGTTGGGCGATTCTCTCTGTGTTTTCTTTGGTCAATGACATTTGATCACATATGACTTCATGGATATCCTGAGTTTGATATGTCCCTGGGTCAACAAGGGAGGGGCTTGCTTTGCACTTCTTTAACCAATCACAGTCTTCATGGTAGTTGATCCGGGCCCCCACAGGTGCAGATGGCCACGCCCCATCGTACATCACCCACTCACATGGAGAAGACGGCGGTGTTCTAGGTGCGGATGACTCCAATCAGGACATTTACATCAAGAGGGTGAGGCCTGGGATTGATGACCCGCAAAGTAAAGCAAGATCAGGCTCGGCTGCTGTTGTTTACAGGATTCCCTTGTGCTGCAGCTGGAGCCGTTTCCTGCCATCAGTGGCAGGATATGGCCACTCAGCTCCAGCACCGGGAGGCCTCCATCCGAAGCCGGAAGTGACACTGTGACCAGGGAGCAAGCCACCAATGGTGCCGTCACCACCGCCGGCACACCCCCTGTGTCCCCCACCCAACCCTTCACAAGTCCCTCCTACACCTCCACCTCCTCCCTTAGCCTATCCACACCCCTGCACCCTGCCCACAGTGCCCCCGTAACACGTAAGTCGACTGGCAGCGGGCCTCCCCCTCAGAATCTGCCCTGCGAGGAAATCGTGTGTCCAGCAAACAGCTTCTGCATCAATGACCTCCACAGAGGGGGCTCACGGTGTCACTGCAGCTTGGGACGAGGAGGGGACACCTGTACTGAAGGTGAGTGCATAAGGTGCTGGTAGACACAGCGGTGGGGGGTAGACAGAGAGCAGTCAGAGTGAGACGGGAGTCAGAGAAAGAGAACCGTCAGAGACAGAAAGTCGACATACTTCCTGCCACCTTCTCCTCTTCCTCTCTTTTCCACTAGACGTGTCCATCCAGTTTCCCAGGTTTCATGGCTCCTCATACTTGACCTTCGAGTCTTTGAAGAAGTCCTCTCGGGGGCTCCGTATCAGCCTCGAGTTCAAGGTGAGGGGGCGGTACCTTAATGTCAGTGACTGTCTTTATCCAGGGGGGTCTCTCACGCCATCAGTCTCTGCATGCGAAATTCCACTTGGTGTGATTGCTGCTCCTCACTCGCCCTCTCCAGACGGACACGGAGGACGGGCTGCTACTCTACTGTGGCGAGAACGAGCACGGTCGGGGAGACTTCACCTCGCTCTCTCTTGTCCGCAACAGGCTGCACTTCAGGTGGGCGGGGCCATGCGTCACATGTCTCACTTTAGTCTGACTCAGTTTAGCAGGTTTTCTTTGTGAGCGCTGCTAGCGCCGCGCCGTGGTGGCGCTGGGTCTCTCCCTGAAGCGGCACCTGGCTGACGTTCTGCCCCTTTCAGGTTTGACTGCGGCACAGGTCCAGCCCGGATCGTGAGCCGGGCTCCTGTGGTCCTTGGTCAGTGGCACAGCGTCACCATCTACAGGGACGGCCCAAGCGGCTGGCTGGAACTCGACGGCAGCGCCCGTGTGCTGGGCCGCTCACAGGTGAGGGGGGCGGTGTGCAGTTGAGACAGGTGTGCCAAAAGCTCATGGGAGTTATTACTTACACAAATATGTTCTGAGGGCAGAAAGAAAAATGATTAGTTCACGATCAGATTGTAGACTTGGTGGGTTCAAGCAACTAGAGGGTGCAGGACAAACCAATCAGATGTCTTGGTCCTGCCTCCTCTAGTTGCATGGACTCACCTCCTCTACAGTCTGATTGGTTATCTCTCTGAACCAATCATTTTTCGTTCTGCCCTCAGAACATTTTTGTGCACGTAAAACTCACAAGACATGCCATCTCCCACAAGCGTACCATTTTGGGGGAGTCACCGCTGTGGCCCCTGTTCCTCTCCTAGGGGAACTACACCAAGATCACATTCCACAGCCCGCTGTATGTGGGGGGGTCCCCTGATGCGTACGGACTAGCCAGAGCGGTGGGCACCAGCCAAGGCTTCCAGGGCTGCATACAGACACTCAGCATCAATGGCAAGACCCTGGACCTCAGGCCCTGGCCTCTGGGCCTGGCATTGGGTGGCACCAATGTGGGTAAGTAGGTTGCTAGATGTGAATTCAGGGTCGTAAGTTCAGTGGCAAGCATGGAGTTTGTACATCATGCTTCTGGGCCGGCTGAATTTACTGTAACAAATGGGGTTTAGAAATTCTGAAGGGCTGTAGCAGTGGAGGCACCTCACCCCCCGAGACTGTATGTGTGCATCTGCCTGTTTGCCAGGTGAGTGCAGGGAAGCCAGGTGTGGAGTTGCCACCTGTGCCAATGGCGGCATGTGCTTCTCCAGCCAGACCAGTGGCTCCATCTGCCTGTGTCCCCTGGGCTTCCGCGGACCGCTCTGCCAGGAGTGTGAGTGGCTGGCTGCTTGCTTCACAGCCACCCTGCCTACATACAGTATGACGCATAACAGCTGTGGTTCATTCATCTAGGCGGTCCATGTTTTTGCTCCCTCCCATCTCCCAGTAAAAGTGAAATTTCTGGTGTCTGCACTGGTTTAAGAAACTGGTTTGAGAAACACGGTTATAAAACAGCTTTTAACCGGTTTGAGAAACACCGCTATAAAACAGGATTAATCTGTTTTGAGAAACCAGTTTGAAAACACTGCTACAAAATAGTATTAAACTGATTTGAGAAATATGGGTATAAAACAGTATTAAACCAGTTTGAGAAACACGGCTATAAATTAGCATTAAACTGGTTTGTGAAATGCAGCTATAAAACGGCATTAAACCACTTTGAGAAATGCTGCTATAAATCAGTAGTAAACCAGTTTGAGTAACACTGCTATGAAACTATTAAACCGGTTTGAGAAACACGGCTATAAAACAGCATTAAACATCCAAGATGATTCATGATTCAAGATACAGTAAAACCTCGGATTGTGAGCATAATTTGTTCCGGAAACGTATTTGTAATCCAAAGCACTAGTATATCAAAGCAAATTTTCCCATTAGAAATAATGGAAACTCAGATGATTCATTCCACAACCCAAAAATATTCATATAAAAATGACTAATACAAAATATAAAGTAAAAATACATAAAGTAACCTGCACTTTACCTTTGAAAAGAAGTGTGGATGGTGTGAGGGAGACGAGAGAGAGGAGAAGAAGAGGGTTATTTTGTAGGATGACTTTCACTATAGCTGCTATCTCTGAGAGAAGAACCGTTGGCACGTGATGCTAGGCAGGCAAAGCGTATGCATAATATGTACTCGTATTGCAAGGCCTAGCTCGTTTATCAAGTTAAAATTTATTTTAAAATTTTTGCTCGTCTTGCAAAACACTTGCAAACCGAGATTTGACTGTACTTTATTTGTGACATGTATAGTTATACAACATGTAGTGAAATGTACCCTGAAAGACCCTTAGACAGTGCAAATCAAAAACAGAATTAAGAAGTCAACAGATTAAAAATCTTAACTTGTTTTGAAACACTGCTCTGAAATTCCATTAAATTGTTTAACCGTATACAGTATGTGAATGATTATAGATGCATATAGATGTACAATATCACTTCTCATTTTAAAGTGGTATTACCTGACATACTGATGCCAACCAGCCAATCATAGTCACATGACTCAGTCACATGATGTGCCATGCATTGAGAACAAATAATCTGCTGTTCTCCTGCAGATTTCCTGCTGTCCTTGCCGCACTTCAATGAGTCTCTGCTGTCCTACTTCAGTGCCCCCTGGCCACAGTCCTCCCAGCACTACCTCTCTTTTATGGAGTTTGAAATCACCTTCTTTCCTACTTCACCTGATGGCACGTTGCTGTACAGTGAAGACACAGGCAGCCGGGACTTCCTGTCAGTCACACTGGCAGATGGATCCCTGGAGTTCCGCTTTGATTGCGGCTCTGGGCCAGCAATTCTCAGGTAGAGGAGCTGCTGGGGCTGGTTAAGCATCTAGAGTTCCGATTGTAGGGCAATGGCACCTTTCTGTACTTAACAACTGATTTGGAATCAGTTAACACTAAGATATATAGTGCCAGGGGTTGGTTTGCTCAGTGCTATAATATGCAAAAGAGTTTGGCTCAGTGCTTGCCTCTTATTGGTTGGGGTTGCTGGATGCAGGAGCAAGGAACCAATCAGTATCTTTGGATGGCATGAACTGCGTGTATCTCGCACAGCCAAGAGCGGCATCCTGCAAGTGGACAACCAGATACCCATCGAGGGCATAGCTGAGGTAGGGGGTGGGAGCAAAGGGGGTTCGACGTTAAAACTGCTTCCCGATTGGCTGTTTTGGATTTAACCCTGCCTCTTGCACTCACAGGGAGCCTTCACACAGATCAATTGCAACACGCCGCTTTATGTGGGGGGCGTGCCCAACTACATCAGCACCAAGAGCCGTGCCCGTGTCCTGAGGCCCTTCAGTGGAAGTATCCAGAAGGTGTATCATCCATCATGCTGAGCTGACATTCACCCCATGCCGACTCCAAGACAGTGACAGCATGTTCTGTGTCTCTCACTTTTCCACCTCCGACAGATCCTCTTGAATGACCATGTGGTCCACCTGACCCAGGGTGCTGCGGTGGGTGTGAATGTGGAGAATGCACAGCATCCCTGTATAGATAATCCCTGTGCCCATGGTGGCACATGCCGGCCACGGTGGGACGAGTATGAGTGTGACTGTCCACTGGGATATGATGGAAGACATTGTCAGAAAGGTGGGTCTTCTCACAGACAGTGTCAGGAAGGTGGGTCTCCTCACAGACAGTGTCAGGAAGGTGGATGTCCTTACAGACAGTGTCAGGAAGCTGGGCCACCTCGCAGATAGCATCAGAAAGGTGGATCTCTTCACAGTCAGTGCCAAAAATGTGGACCTCCTCTCAGTCAGTGTCAGAAAGATGGGTCTCCTCACAGGCAGCATCAGGAAGGTGGGTCTCCTCACAGGTAGCGTCAGGATGGTGGGTCTCCTACCAGACAGTGTCAGAAAGGTCAGTATCCTCACAAACAGTATCAGGATGGTAGAGAACTCTGTCATGGTAGAATCCTGGTTAGCTCCATTTCCTCTTGGTGTGTGTGACCAGTGTTCTCTAACACCAGTGTGTCCTTTCTGCTTTCTGTCTCTGCCATGCAGAGTGTGGAAACCACTGCTTGAACAGTAAGTTTGTATATAAAACCACACCTAAAATATGTATGTTGGAATTTTGCCATTTTATTGTAAAGAGTATGGATTTTACTCTATATTTTAAAGGAACCATTATCTGTTCAAGAACCATAAAACAGTATGCTTCATTGTATATGTGAATGGATCTCAAATTGAACAAAATGACAGGTTCTGGTATGGAATCATTCAATAATGCTCCTTAATTTAAAAACTGCTGCTGGCTCCATATAGTGGTCCATCAGCTGAATGGGTTTATCAAAGCTGTCTACCTCTCTTCAGTGGTGACAGAAGCCATTGAAATTCCTCAGTTCATCGGGCGAAGCTACCTCACCTATGACAAAAAGGACATCCTCAGGAGGTAGGGAACCTGTGATGGCAGTCTGTGAGTATAGGTTTTTCTGGCAGCTCCGTGAGGTCAGGTCTTTCTCTGCTGAGACACCATATGTTCCTGATTCAGAGTCTCTGGTTCGAGGACAAATGTGTTCATGCGATTTAAGAGCATAGCCAAGGATGGACTTTTACTGTGGAGGGGAGACGGTCCAATGAGAGTCAACACTGACTTCTTATCCTTGGGGCTGCAGGACGGAGCAATTGTCTTCAGGTTTGTACAGTCTACCTGTCTGTTTACCTGTCTGTCTGCCTGTCTGTCTCTCTATATACAGTGCCGGACTGTATGTTTGTTTTCCTGTGTATCTGTTTGCCTGTATTTGTCTTTTTCTGTCTGTCTGCCTGCCCATCTCTCAGTCTGTCTACTTGTCTATCTGTCGGTCTGCCTTCCAGTTTACATCCCCAGTTACATATGCTCGGAAGTCTGTTGGCTTGCCGTCTTGCTGCCTGCCTGTCACCTCCTTTCTGTTTCTCCAGCTACAACCTGGGCAGTGGCATCGCCACGGTGATGGTGAATGGCACGTTCGGAGATGGCCGATGGCACCGAGTCAAGGCCGTCAGGTTTCACTCACTTTACAGAATGAGTCATGTCAAATACACAGCCTTCGAAATCCAAGAGGCCAAATTCAGGATTAATATAATGATTAATTTATTATGGAAAAGACGCACTATTGTTTATGATTGTGTAATGTTTGGACTCACAACTGAAAGAAAAAAAAAGGACTTTCAATAATAAACAACAGTGAGGCTTAACAGGTGTCTGCTGGTCCCCAGAGACGGACCATCTGGGAAGCTGACAGTGGACGATTATGGAGCCAAAACGGGTCGGTCACCAGGGAAGATGAGACAGCTCAACATCCATGGTGATTTGTATGTGGGTGAGTTTGCCCAGCAGGGGGCTCTCTTTGTCCATATGTTACTGGCTCATGGTGAGGAAGGTGCTGACAGCAGTGTTTTCCCTTGTTTTAGGAGGCTTGAAGGAAATTGCCCTGCACACCAACAAGCAATATATGCAGGGTCTAGTGGGCTGTATCTCCCACTTCATTCTTTCCACCGACTACCACCTTTCTCTAGTAGAAGATGCTACTGATGGCAAGAACATCAACACCTGTGGCAACTAGGAGGTACTGCCCCCCACTGTCCTGGAGGACTGCCAGAAATCACATAGCTGGCACAGTAAGAAATTCAAAGGGTTTATGGTTTGTGTTGATATAAGCCTTGAAAAGCATTACAACAGATATGAGTTTATTTTTTTGGTCTTTGTACAAATATGATAAATCATAAATAATTTGGATGGGGTTCCAAATGTGTAGATCATGGCTGGAAAGGGTGATGCCAGTTGGGACACACCAGCAGGAGTGCAGTCAATGGGGTGGGGTCATTTAGGCAATGTTGGACAAGGGTGGGATCCTTTTTGGGAATATTAGATATGGGTGGGATCTTTTAGGGAATGTTGGACAAGGGTGGGATCAGTTAGGGAGTATGGGATAGGGCTGAGGTCCTTTAGGGAATGTGGGATGGGGTAGTTTTTAACTATTATCTAAAGATTGCCCAACTACTGGCTCTTCAAACCCAAACACTCATCCTAACCTTAACCCGAACCCTGACCACAGGATCTGCTGACAGAAACTCATTATTCCATCTGCTTACCCATCAACAAGCATTTTAGCTGTTTATAAATAAGCCTCGGAAGTGGTTTTGAGGTCACAGATTGCGAAGGCATGGTGCATGAGAGGGGGAAACCCAATTCATCTGGAGAAACAGACTGCTGCATGCAGCACTAATTCTGACGTCTCCTTTTCATGCTGTCTTCCGGCCATATGTATTGTGGGAGGCAACTTTCATCACAAACCGCGTGTGTGTGCGTGATCCTGCATTTCCTCCAGGCTCCACCATCTTGTTTATGAACAGATCTCTGTCACTCAGCCCTGCACATGTTTCACGTCTCATTCTGCTGGACACACGTCACCCAAAATGCCTCTCCTTCAGGAAAGTACAAAGCAGTACTAAGAAAACGTCTGTAAAAGTCTGCTTGTTTACGTCACATCGATCTGCATTTTAGCCTGGACACACTAAATGCTGCAGAAACCAGCAATTAGCTGGAAGTATGCAAACTATAGCATTTCAGTAAATTTTGGACTGTAAGCCAGTAGAGGTTTATTTGAAAATGGCTGCAAAGATTGCGGTGGTTTTTGTTTTCATCTCCAGAAATTTAGGATAGGACCAATCAGGGCTGGTCTGCTACAAATTCAGCTGCAAATAACTTAATGCAACATGCCCCGGGTGAGGTGAGAGTGCTTGCAGAAACACAGTGTGATGACTTTACTGCTCGGGGGGGGAGGTCATCATTTCTCAGCTTATATTTTAGTTCCACCCTGGAGATCGCAGCATGCATTGTGAAGCTAGGTTTAATTGCAGCAGAGGGAGTTTCAAATAGATGCACCTGTCTTCGCCCTCTACTGGTCATGGAGATGAACAGCACAAATCTCACCTAGTTGGTACCATTGTATTAGGACCTCCCACCATCAATGTGTAAAATGCCCAAAACGGATTTGTGTTCAGTGTTAAACACCATGTACTGTGTAAATATGTTTACTTCAGACAATAAATCTGTCGTGGAAAATGGATGTTTTGTTCCAATTCATTTTATTTTTATATACACAGAGTAGCCCCAAGGTGCTTTACATGGATGTGCTGTCCTGTGCTGTAGCCTGCGAGGTTTGATGGAACTAGTAAAAATATCTTAAAATGTAATTCGCGGGTACAAGGGTGGACCATGGTTCTAGATGGCAAACATATTTCGAAAACAAGTAGGCTATAATTTTATGTATTTTCTTTTCCAAAAAATTAAACCTTCACTGTGGATGTGTTTTACGTTTTCAAAAAAATATGTGAAATTGTAGCCTACAGACTCCGTGGTATCTAACTTTCCTTGGTAATGCGTGACCACACCTGTCTGCACACAGTAAATACACACAGAAGTATCCTGCCCTTCAACCACTTCAGTGACTTATGTCAATCCACCTGTGCAGCATCAAGAATAGCGTTCGTGTGTCACAAGGCTCGTCTTTGAAATTTTCCTCTTGAAAAGTTTTCTTGTCTTGTGTGCCATTAGGTGGCATTACGTCAGATGTTTGCACGGACTCAAACATATGTAGAATGCATTGTGCAACTTAAATACCATTCATGCTGCTCTGTTTAGCTTTACACCCACTGACACACTGATAGTAACAACCACACACTCTCACACACAAACAGAAAAATGTACAGGGATATTGCTCACTATATTGATAACCTATACTAACAGACCATGTCAACACAAAATAAATGTTTTCTAGTTATTTTAAACCGCCAAGACAGAAATCAATAGAACATACATACCTTAAAAAAAACTTAAGTATAATTGATGGTCTATTGTTCTGTTTTCTAGACTCAGTGTAATACATGCACCCAATGGTTCCATGGGTATTGTATCACTCAGAACCAGAACAGCCTCCCAGCCGCTGACTTCCCATGACATTGTGTCTTGTGTGAAGACAAAAGGGAAAAGGTGCATGAAGTAATTAAAAAGAATGTTTCACTGTATTATTGTGTTTATTTAAAAATCTATGAGTCAATACAAATATTAATATGCTATAGATGTATGAAATATGAATATATATTTCCTTCCAACAGGCAGCAGGACACAAGGACAGTGGTAGAGCAGTGAATGTAGAGCTCTGACACATTTTGCATGAGAATCAGTGACGGATTATGGTTTTGTAAGGGCTGCTAATTTGTATGTTTTTAGCATGGTTCAAATATGTGAAGTATTCCATTTGCAATAAGTGAACAACATTTAACAAAATGCATCTCTAATGTAACAGTGCGGTCAGGCGTATTGAAAAATACCATTTAGTTTGTGTGAAAAATTGTTTCATATAAACAGGAGTCAAATGTTTGTAAAAGTTATGTATCCATTACAAAAACAGAAATGACAAAAAAAATTCCAGCATACTGTACAACTTAGTTTTCATGAATAATTCCGTATCACCTGAATGAAATCCAGAAAGGCAGGGCACGATCTAAGTGGGGCCACTCTGCTTTCTTATCACGACGGAAGCTGACAGACTTTGTGCCACGGGTGACGAAGCTGTATGGATTGTAGCATATATCACATGGTGTAGGAGTATAATACAGTAGCTTCATGTGCACGTATACGTCATTTTTAGTTGCAAAAAACTTTTCAAGAGGAATATTTCAAAAAGGAGCCTTGTGACACGAGGCACATTATCATCTCTGCTGCACAGTTGGTCACATGGTGCGAGAGCATAATAGCTTTATGTACATGTACACGTCATTTGTATTTGTAAAAAAAAAAAAACACGATGAATATTTCAAAAAAACAAACCTTGTGACACATGAACGTTATTCTTGATGCTGCACAGGTGGATTTACATAATTTACTGAAATGTTTGAAGCGCATAATAAGTTCGACTTTTGAATGTCAAATGAAATTAATATTAAACTTACTTCACGCCGGTAATGAATGATCTGGAGTCCGCGATCGTGCCTGTGGGATAGAACAAATCTCGTCATACCGTCTAAAACACTCAGCGAGTTTGTTGTAAACACAGAAAATACCCCCGGAAAATACGTCCACTTTTCAAATATACACAATTAGTAGAAACTAAATATAAGAAGAATAAAAAGAGAACAAAAGTCACTGATTTCAGTGTCTGAATCACAAAGCACTGCTGATGGCCCACCCATTTGCAAATAGCGCTAGTCATTGTCGCGGAGCAGCATATGGTACGGCTAGAAATGATGATCCACTTAAAATCTCCAAGACAAAGGGATTTATCGTGAACAACTGAACACACTGTGGGCTACAACAAAAAGACCACGTGGGACCAAAAGCAAATGGGGAAGAACAAGAACTGAACTACAAAAATATCAAAAGTTAGGAGCAGAACTAGAAAAACCAAACAGAGCAGCAACGCACACATTAACCAAACATGCAGACAATGTATGAACGTCGTAGCGTTAAAAAGGTTTTGGGAGACTCGCCTTGCTGGTACCATTACAGCACATTGAAACAACAGTTCATTTCTCCTGAAAGTGATTTGATTAAAAGCAATTGTCTAATGTATACCTGCATGCCTTTAGTATGTGATACAGTAAACCAATAAAATTGTGAAAAATTATTTATTTTACAAAGATATGCTAAAATGGTACGGACAGATTTGTCGGTACCCCTATTTATCCTTGCATTAAAGTCATGTTTCAAACTAAGTGTTTAACTTTAATTAGTAGCACAGGTGCCTTCAAGCTTCTCATCAGCCATTCAGCCCATTTAAAGGGAAAGAACATGCTACTGTGTTTCGTATCACTGTGTCACCACACTGACCATGGACCAGAGTAAGCAAAGGAGAGAGCCGTCTAAGGAGCTCAGAAAGAAGATTAGAGATAACCATGTTAAAGGTAAAGGCCATAAGACCATCTCCAAGCAGCTTCATGTTCCTGTGACCACAGCTGCCAATATTATTTAAAAATACAAGGTTCATGGGACTGTAGCCAACCTTCCAAGACATGGATACAAGAGGAAATGCAACCCCGGGTTGATCAGGAGGATAGTGTGAATGATAGAAAGAACCAAGGAAACC
>JAODJW010000117.1:21289551-21301204 GCA_026777045.1 Hyperopisus bebe | reverse complement strand
AGGGGGCCAGCCCATCGCAGGGCACACTCACACACCAGTCACTCACACATGCACACCTAAGGGCAATTTAGCAACTCTAATCAGCCTCAGCATGTTTTTGGACCGTGGGGGGAAACCAGAGTACCTGGAGGAAACCCCACGACGACACGGGGAGAACATGCAAACTCCATACACGTAACCCAGGCAGAGACTCAAACCCAGGTCCCAGAGGTGTGAGGCAACAGTGCTAACCACTGCACCACCGTGCCGCCCCACTATCAAAACCAAAATGTTATATTTTTTAAAAATGTGATTCCTCTTACCAGTTTGTCATGCATTTCTTGTGACCACGCATTTTATCTTCCAAAAAATACAAGCAAATAACCTACTACAATTTTAAACTAATCATGATTAATCACAGCCTACTGCTGTCACTAACTGGATTATTTTATTTGATCGATTTTTACGCCAGGAGTGATGCTGTTCTAAAATGAGAATAAGGAATATCATGAATAAAAACATACAAACTCGAAACTAATTAATGACAGCGGTGGACGTTAAAATGAATTATGTATAATCCGTGTTCTGTGTTTCGTCTGTATGATACCAACTGCAGATTAAATGATTATGGGGACAGGGAGCAATAGCTGAGTTTCACCACTAGAGGGCACTCGGAGCCGCCGCATTGAAGGATATCCATGTTACGGAAAGGACTCGTGAGACGATCTAAGATGATGAATAGCAAACCCTTTAAGGTGCATTTTCTAACAGGACTGAAAAATGGTCGGAAGAAAAGAAAAAAGCAACGGGTGCATAAATAAAAATTCACTTCAGTAGTTTAATTCAATCCGTTTATTAGGATTCGTGCAGTTTTAACTGTCTCTTTTCATCTGCGATTTACTCAAGAAGGAGGAAAGTTTACAGCCAATAAACAGATTAAAAAGAGCTTGTGCCGTTTCCACTCTCCAGCATGTGGCGTGGTGCACATGCCACATGACAAAGATCGGGGATCTCAACTCCTCTATCCGACACTGACAGTCAGGCAGCCAAGTGACTAAATAAGTTTCAAACGCCCGATTTACATGACGGTCGGACATCGAGGAGGCCGAATCCAGGTGAGCCTCCGTGCAGGTGACCAGGACATCGGAGAGGAAAACCGGATCGGGAGTTACCATTAATATAAAATTAGCCGGACTGCTGTCCAGTTCTCTGCGTGTTTACCGCAGGTGCAGTGCTGTAATACCGGACACGCATATAAATCAGCGCCTGTGTGATCGCACGTCGTCAAAGTAAGCGACACACGCCGCCTCCGCGGCTGACTCGGCTCGGCGCTTCCCACCGCCGCAGGGCAACGACGCGGAGGAATTCAGGGCGGAAGTCTGCGCGTCCGCTCGGGGGCCGGAGACGCTAGATCGTCGACCTCGGCAGGACGAAGGAGAGCGCCGCTCCGCTCGGATCGACGTGCTGTCCGGACCGCAGAGGTGGGTGACACGCAGCAGGCTACCGGTGGCCGAGGACCGATCCGTCCGCTTGTTTGATCACCTTATCACACCGTTACTAACAGGTTCACTGGATACGGAAGCGCTGCTTTTGCGTGAAACTGTCCGTGCGCTTCCTCTTTCGATACATTAGTAATAGCAATTCCGGTGGCTATGGATCGACTGCGTTATTAAAGATCAGGGAGTGTGTAGCGGGTGTGGCGGGGACCCGAGCAGGCGAACCGGGCGCGATAAACGCGCACAGCCGGTCCCCCTGCCGCCGTAGCGCATCGCCCGGGTTCTACGGGAAAAAGAAGACGCGAAGTTGAGTGACGTTAAACTTGTGTTAGTAAGTCGTGGGAAAATAACGTGATTTCTATAAGTAAAAGTGTTCCGGACGCTGCTCTCACGGCACAATTAAGCAGCACACCTGCCTTTGAGGTCAGTTAGATTTTCAGGCTGTACTGGTGTCGGGTTCAGGTCGATCGCTGTCACTGCACCTGGAATGGGCACCTCTGAGGTTCCTCATCCTTGGACTCACAGGGCGATGGGATCCATGCTTCTTGGAATCTTTACAGTCATGCAGCTGTCTGACCTGAGTGGTGTTTTTTTAAACCATGATTTTAATCTGGGTTTTGTCATATTTAACACAGGAGAACTGTGTGATTGGATCACAAGTGGAATTATTTTTTGAGAGGTAGAAGATGTTTAGGCTCATGTGTACCATGCATGTGCTTAGAGACCTGAGACTATCTGGCTTTTTGTCTTGAAGGTGATGCACTGGTTTTCAGTGTGTTGTGTCGCCTGCTCATCTGGGTCGGACACACCTGGCCGGTGAATCACCTGCGAGCTTTGTGGCAGGGTGGGCTGCGGTGCGGTCATGAATCTCTCCTGTCGGACGTGGCATCATGAATCAACCGTGATTCACCGCACAGCTGTCCCTGGTGAACACTGCATTTACTGCCCGCAGCCCTGGGGGCAGTCCACCCTTCTTTGGGTCTAGGTTGGAAAATTCACTGTCTGGGCCGTAACTGTGATGTTTTTCTGGGTCATTGTTGACTTACCCTGGTTTAACGGATTTAATGATGTTTAGAAATGCGATTTTGTATATTCTAGATAATTGTGTCTGGTGTATGTCAATGCGGGATAAACAGAAATGGTTCGGTTCTGGAGGCTTCTGCACACTCTGCTGAGGAGAGACACTCCCTCTGACGGAGAGCATAATGGAGCTGTCAGAGAGGGCACACACCCTTAGGGGGAAATGAGGGGAGGGTTGTCTGGGCAAAAATGAGGGAAAGTAGGAAAAATGGCACCCTTGACTGCCTGAAATGATAGGCTGCGGGCTAATGAGCGAGCCGTTAGCTAGGTCACGTGTTGCCATGGTTTCAGTGGGCGGGGTCACAGGTGATCTCTCAGCGGGGAGTGTACTTTGACTCATTCCTGTGGCCACACCCACTGCTGTGAGCAGGCCAGCTTAACCCCGCGTCCGCTCCGCGTAAATCGGCCGTTCGGCACTGTGGCGAGCGAGAGCGGCAGATTGCCACTGTTACCTTGCGAAAAGCACGCTTCCCGTTCCTCTCTGGCGTGCGGGGGAAGGGTGTGTATGACATGACATGTTGCCGCCATTGGGGGGTGCTGTTCGTCTCCTGTGCTTTTGGAGTGCACTCGCTGGGAGTGTGACGCTGGTGTGCAAGGCGTACTGAGGCTCGGGGGGCTGTTTCAGTTGACGTGCTGCCTTTGTCTTTTCAGGACTGATCACGCCCTCCTACAGCGAGACCAGCCGACATGAGCAGCAGCTACTCGGTGTCCCTCCCTGGCCCCGCCCCCTGGGGCTTCCGGCTGCAGGGGGGGAAGGACTTCTGCATGCCCCTCACTGTCTCCAAGGTACATACCAGCCTTTCATTCCGCCTCTGGAATCAGCTCGAGTGTCCTGTATGCATGTAGGCCTGGGGTGGTCAGGGGGAAAGGTCAGGTGTTGATGGCCGGAGCCACAATGGGGCGGGGCCTATGTGATGGGACAGGGGTGGGCTTTGTGTGGAGGCGGGGCCTATGTGATGGGACAGGGGTGGGCTTTGTGTGGAGGCGGGGCCTATGTGATGGGGACATGGACAAGCTCACCTCTTCGCACAGTCAGTTCGGTAGCATGTTGGAATTCAGCAAAAGGGGGAAACCTGAGCTGTGGAAAATGTCCGTCTCGCGTCAGGGTGTGATTGGGGCAGGGCGGGGTGTGTACTGGCAGCACTCCCAGTGCCAGTGTGACGAGATCGCGGTGTGTTTGGGCCTGTGAAAGCTGTGGGAGGGGCTGGCAGCAGGCAGCACAGTGTTAGGCATCCCGCACACCAGGTGAAGACGGCGTCAGACCATTGTTGAGGTGGGGGGGTTACTGTGGATATTCCCTCCTGAGCCTCACAGCTGAGGCTGGTGCGATTCACACGCCACGACGTCCGAGCGTTTTCCTGCTCTGAATGTGGCTTTCCGTCTGACCCGGACCCTCGGGTGCTTCCCCGGGTAGGATCTCCTGGCCAAGCAAAGGGGGTCAGTGCCTTTCCTGCTAGCAGGACAGTTTTAGGAAAACATTCCCCAGTCCAAGAAACCAGGCTGGTCCTTTGACAGCTGTTCACAGATCTGTCATTTAAGCCCTGATTAAAAGTTTGGGTCTGTGTGTGAATAATCTGTCACATTAATTACTATTGACTCGTTTGAGCTGTGGTGTACTGTATGGCCATGGTGTGTCGCACCTTGAGGCTCTCAGCAGAGCCTGGAATGGTTTATAGTGCCTCTGTTCTGCTTATGGGGGTTTCACTCACACCTTTCAGCTGTCATGCTGCGTCAGATGATTTATTGGTTTGTGTTTCGGGTTGTTTCATTGGCCTCCAGGAAAGAGGGTGTGAAATAGCTTAAGCAGAGACCTGATTCTGAGTGTTCAGTCAGTTAAAGTGACATTCCACTGCGACTGGCCTCCCCTGGATGGGAAATGGTTCGGCTCACACTGACCTCGCCCATCATGGGCGTGGAGGCCTCTGTCTCCAGTAAGCCTCTCTAGCGTGTGTTTGTCAGAGACAGGGCTGTTGGTGATGTCAGGGTTAGGGCTCTGGGTGGCCTGTGAGCTGGCTGACCTTTGCTCCACTTCAGTCCTGCTGTTCAAACCGCTGCATGGTTATCTGGCCGTTGTTGTGCTCTCTTCTCTGATAATGAGTGTGATGTTGCGTCATGTAACGTTGCCCAATTGCTCATGTGTTCAGAACCCAAACGGATGAGGTGAGAAATGTCCCTGAGTGCTGCGTGTGTTTGCTGTAGTGAGTGAGTGGGGGTGAGTGGGGGGGTCACATGGGCTTGTTGCTGATCTGCGACCATCTGGCACGTCTGCATGGTTCCTAGCCACACTGGCCATGCTTCTTCCATAGCCTGATCTCCAGGTTTTCTTCTTCGGAATCTGGTTAAGTGATTTGCTGTGCTTTGAGTGCACCAGTCGGCGGGTCGATTGTAGTGAACTAGCGTTAAACCCGGATGACCTTCAGACTTATTTGGGTAATGTGGGTAAGCTGTGTCTGCTTCTGCTGTGAGGGGTTCCCGGCTCAGATACTTTAGAGTCAGAGACGTGCCTGTGCTCAGACATGTGCTGTCAGGCTCAGGCGAAGGCCAAACCTCGTTTTGAGGAGCTCAGGGAAAACCACAGGTATGAGCAGAACCACACGCTGTGGTTAGACACGAGGCAGTTGAATGACCTAGCCAGATATTCAGATCTTACCCTGTGGGGAGTGGGGGAGGGGGCTAGTCTTCTCTTTCCTTCTTTCCTCTGTTTCCTCATGGAGGTGGGTCAGCTGACCTCCTTGAGCCTCTGAAAGGCGCTCTGTGCTAATTTGCTGTCCTGCTCTGTCCCTGGTAAGGCTGGCACTGAACACAGTGTGTCCACTTTTTGGAAGCTGGCATATCTGTGGCTGGATGGTATATCGGTCGGGCAGGGATCGCGGTGGGCCGGGTTCGGCTAGCTTCACCGCTGGCTGTACCGAGAGGGCGGTTCCACTGTGTTGGGGGTTGGGGAGGGATGGGATGCCTTGTCAAGCCTCTGTTAGGACTTGTCAACATTCCCTTACGGCATTAAATTCCAAGCTCTCTGTCATCCTTATCCAGCAATAACCAGCAGATTGTTGGTGCTGCTCCGCTGTAAACGTTGGGTCTGAACGGACTCCGCGTAAGGTGCTCGGGGAACAGTCTGATCCTCGCTTCTAAGCTCTCGTACCCGTTAGCTGCTTTCTTGGCTTGCCTCTGATAGGTGGATCTCCTCTGGGCCTGGTGGATCTCCTCTGGGCCTGGTGAATCTCCTCTGTTTAGATGACAGCACCTTGTGGGCTGATCCTCGGAGACTCGACCTGAACTGAAAGCCCTATGAACCTTGTTGAACCTGGTTTCGATGCCGATGTGGAGGACAGACCTCCAGGGGAATGGCCCATCTAGGCAGCACACTGGTGCTGTGAGACTAGGTGTGTGGCGCTGGCTGCCCAGTTCAGCTGGCTGCTCTGGTTTCCATTGGTCTGGTCTGATAGGACAGGAGGGTGGAGCCCCCCCAGGGGCTTAGAGGGGAAACGGCTACACCCCATAGCTTCAGTTTCAGTGCCAGAGCCTTACATTCCTCCCTGGGGGTGTAAACACGAGCGTCCTGTTAGTGAGCTTGTGATCAGACCCTGATCGCGCTCTCTGTGCTGTCGTAGACAGGCTCACATACCAGTACCTTCCAGCTTAACCTGCAGCCAGCTGCCCGCAGTGAATCTGACACAGTGTGCGTACAGTGAGGCAATTTACCGAAGGGATCACTCTCATCAGGCTGCTGGGAAATACTGTTGCACGACTGTGGCTTGTGGGCGCCGCTTACAGGAAGTGGGCGGGGCTCGCAGACGGTGTCGGACCTTTTAAGGCCCACACGACGGTTCCTTGGTCCCGCATGAAACTGCAGAGGCGTTTACTTCCTGTGGCCTGGCTTCCTGGAGTGACTTATCCATGAATTGAGAGGCGCGCCTGGGGTCTCGGAGGTGTGGTGGCCCGGCCAGCTCACTCCAGGATGATTGCGAGGCCGCCGTGTACCTTGGGAGAGCCACCCCCCACGGCCTTCTGAGCGCATGAGCTGACTGAGGGCCCTTCTGCATGCGGGGGCAGACGGCCATGGAGGCAGAGATCCCTGGGGACTGGAGAGTGACGAATGGGTAGCCGGCATTTGATGTGGACTGCGACAGTGTGGTCCATTTCAGCAGAAAATTGTTTCAATGAAAGTGTCCATCCCCATCACATCAGCCATCATTTCCAGTTTCTCTGTTTGGTGACCATCCGACCAATAGCTGTGCACGGGAGGCGGGGTCCTGACCTGTCAATCAGATCTCCTATCCTATCCTCTCCTCTCCTCTCCTCTGTACAGATGTCATGAAGAGATGACCATCTATAAAGCTTGATTCGTTCCTCGGGATTAATTTAAATTACCAAAAATGTTTTGATGGAAACCATTCGACTGCAATTGGATCTAAAGTAATTTGCTGCGGTCTTCTCCTGATAACTTGTCATTAGCGCTAATTATATTATAGGGAGCTCAGATGGAAGCAGTTCCACGCTGGCGCTCGTCTGCTGGGCGGTTAAACGCTGTCAGCTCTCCGTTACTCCTGCTTGCATCTTATTGTCGCTGCAGGGAATTCCTATCGCCGTAGTTACCGTGCAGGATGAGATGTCCCGCAGAAAGTGCCTGTCACCTTTGTAAGCCGGACAGAGCGGTCGTCCGACCATCCGTCTTGGGGCTGGAAGGCGAGACCCAGCTCTGCTGTTCCCTCCCGACTGTTTTGCTTTCCTGATTAGTCGATGGTGGCAATCAAAACGACAGATGTGGAAGTTCGGATGGGAGCCCATTCCCTTCAAAGCCTCAACATCTGTCCCTGCTTCCCTAACGTGCCCATAATGGGCAATCAGGAGAGGCCGCCGTCTCCTCTACCCACACGTGCCGGAAGGTTCTGCTATCTCTCAGCTACAGGCCCTTCCTCACATGTCCGCAAAGGGGCTCTTTTTCTACTCGCTTTCAGCCGGGCGGCAGATGGAACGGCAAGATGAGGTTGTTCTGCATGTTTCTGACAGAAGCCTCTTTCTGGAAGGTGCTGGGTTATAATTATTAAAGACAAATAAGACTGTAACAAAACATTCTTGTAAACTGAAATAGAATAAGACAAGGAAATGAAGTAAAACACTATAAATGAAAACTGTCCGGCTGTCCATGTTTTGTCCATCTTGAGGACATCAGTGCATAATGTTCACTGTGTATTCAAATGGGATTCTCTAAGGCTCAGACTAGAAATAAGATCAGTAAAACTTAAACTAAAATATATAAAAATAATAGAAACGAACTTTAAAATAAAAAAAACAATAAAACAACAGTGAAAACTGTGTAAAACTAAACTGGAATTCAAATATAAAATTAAAAGAACATAAAAATAAAACCACACACTGTAATGACGCTGGGAAGGTGTTGGTGTCTTTGTACCGCGTTACGCACCCGGGAGGGTCTTACTGGCTCTGTGTCTTGGCAGCTGACAGACGGCGGAAAGGCGGCCGTGGCGGGCATTGCCGTGGGAGATGTGGTGGTGTCTATCGAAGGGCACGCCACCATTGGCATGACTCACCTGGAGGCTCAGAACAAGATCAAGGCCTGCGTGGGGAACCTCAGCCTCGCCTTGCAGAGGTAAGCATTTGCCATCTACGCGCTACTCTGTCTCTGGGGCCGGCCTGTTCCAGTCATGTGACTTACACAAGCACAAATGGGTCGGTCCTCTCCCTGAGGTCTCTGCCTGCGGTTGGGTCTCCAAGGAGCAACTTCTATATGTTGCATGCGCAGCAGATTGGCAGGCCCCTTGTCCACGTGCATGTGTCTGCAGTAAACATCCGGTAGTCCTGTTTCTAAGAGCTTCTGGGGAATCTCAATGGCACAAGCTTATAAATTTGCGAGCGTGGTGAGAGACCCAGAGGAACTGCTGACCGTGGGTCAGTGTAACCCATTGACAGGTTCTCCATGAGGTTCTAATGTCCTCCAATGGAGGAGTGTAACTGTGTTTGAGTGTAGGGTGTGGTGGTGTCCCTCTAGAGCGGGGGGTAGGCAACCCTGATCCTGGAGTGCTGGTATCCAGCAGATTTTCCATCCTATCTGATGAGTAGGATGCTTGAGATCAGGTGTGGTTCCACAAAGCAGGATTTCTCAATTAGCCGAGTTACTCCTATTAGACAGTCATGACTTCTAGCTTAAGGTACATTCCTATTGGACAATTATGAATTCTAGCTTAAGTTGACCCAGCTAACTGAGAAATCCTGCTCCGTGGAACACCGGCCCCCCCCCCAGGTAGGATAGAAAACCAGCTGGATACCGGCACTCCAGGATCAGAGTTGACTACCCCTGCTATGGAGGATGGGCTGTAGGTACATCAGCACATGGAGCAGGAAGCCAGTGGTGATGACAGGCGTATCACCTGTCCCCTATGCCTGGTGAGGAAGCATCAGTCTGTTTTTGATGAACAAGGTAGCTCGGGGGAGGTATAAGTCTCTGTGGATAAGTGTTTTGAGTTGGGTCGTCACCTTGTGGAGTCGGTGTAATGTTGCCTTCAGAAGTGTTCAGGCCTGGTGGTTCTCATTTTGCTGGTTTCATATGTACTTTCTGCTGGAGTTGTGTGTCATGCTCAGAGCTGCTTAAGTTGGAGCTCGACTTTGTTTGTTGCAGTTAAGTGATTAATAACGGGTTGTGTTTAGCGCACAGCTAAGCATCTCTGCATCCACTTTAGCCCAGTTTAGTTCTCTGTTAATGCAGTGCAGAGTCTGTTCCAGAAGGAACCAGTTATGCCAGACCCTCTGCCGCAGCGTTAAGCAGCCACACTGCATGGTTTTAGTCTCGCTCTGTGCACGTTGGACTCGTGAAACCGTGATTATGATACAAAGGACCAGCAGCAGCCTTTGAATTTTGTTTTTCGTTGAGTAAACCACGGTATGTATCTCAGCCTTTCAGTTTGGGCTTATTGATGAAGTCAGTGAATGCCGTCAGATGGTGCCTGACCACATTTCACTCTTTCTCGGTCTCTCTGTCTGTCTTGTGTGGGAGGGGATTCATGCCCTCACTGAAAATATGCTGGAGAAGAAGCCTGTGGTTTTCTCTCCTTTTGTCTGTCTGCCCTGTGATTGGGCGGCTGGTGTCTCGCAAGCTTGGTGTCAGCTTTTATGTCACGCCCTACTTTCGTCTTCTCCATCTGGGAGAAACATGGAGCCCGCAGCTTAAGGATGCAGCCCCGTAACTGGCAGGCTGGCAGGCTCGAAGGCCTGTTCCGTCTTGTTCCGCCGGAGTGCTGTCTCCGCGAAAGCCCGCGTAGGAGCTGACCTGGCCGGAGCGTTTCTAGGGTGTAGGAGTGCTGTTACAGCTGGCTTTTTTTGGTGACACATGGTGACAGCATTTTCAGGAGCTGCTCTTTGCTGAAAGAGTGACGTCCCTCCCAGGCGAGCTGAACATGCATTTTCAGTCAAGCTGTTTAGAAAAGAAGATAGCTGGCTAGTTTTCACAAGTTTTATTTGAATAATGATAATTGATTGATCCCCATGGGGAAATTCTCTTTATGACTCCCCCCAACTTGCTCTCTGTAGGTGACAGTAAGCTGGCTGTAAAGGGCAGCCCCCCCATAGCAGCATCCAGGAAGGTGGGTGTTAAGGGCCTTGCTCAAGGAGCTGCAGATATGCTGAGGCCAGGCTCGAACCTGCAACCATCCGCTCACAAGCTCAGAGGCTTGGATCACTGGGCCACATGTTTCCACAAGCTTTAGCTATTCAGTCAGTATCTGGATTGCGTTGTTACCGCTGCCCCTGCTTCACCCCGTCATGGTTCTGCTTAATGGTCCTGTTCCACTGAACTGAGTGAAAACATCCCATACGGGGGCCTTGTCTGCATCTCTGCCTGGGAGCTGTTCCCCGATGGAGCACTCCGGTCATTTTCCAGGCCCCCCGGTATCTGGGAGCCTTGAGTCATGAGAGAAGAGAACGAGCCCAGCAGAGTGGTGGATGCTGCAGTTTTATTGCCTGGAGCAGAACCACAGAGCACTACCGAATTCAGCCTGGGCCACACCAGAACGCCCGGTTCCGGGCCTTGCCGGCCAGAACCCTGCAGCTAGCCGCTAACCATCTGGCCCGTGTTTGTTTTCAATGTGGCCGAGTTTTTATGGAGCGTGTGGTTTTCATAAATCGCTCAGAGACTGCTTTCCTGCTCAGATCCACACGTTTAGCTGAGGATCTGCCCTTTGCTGAACGGGTGACGTCCCCCCGAGGCGATGCTGAGTTTCACTCAGCTTTTACCCCCAGGTGATTCTTGTAGGCGGCTGCGTCACTATGATTTTACCAGCTGGGGGTCAGTGACACTGGCAGCGCAGTCGTTAATATGAAAATAAAGGCTCTACGGTCCCTCCCCAGTCAGCTCCTCGCTGCAGCCCACACTGGCCGGGGTCCTAGAGTCATGTCCGGCCACGTGGAATCGTTTACCCTGGCAAGGATCTGGGGCTCCTCGCTCAGTACCTCTCGGACTTTAAATTGTTCTCAGGGTCCATCCTACTGGATTGCCATCAGTCTCAGAATGGACGAAGCCAAATGTCTTTGTTATTGTCCAGTGGGATGGGAACGCGAGCTGCTTGGGCAGGTTTTAGGCCACACTCAGAAGGTCTGTGGCAGATGATGTCAGCTAGGAACTCAGCACTGCCGTGTCTTGTTTGCATTTTGCCCGTCTTTAATGTAAGTGATCGTACTGAAAAAGGGCTGACAGGTTGTGTCTGTTGGATTTTTTCTTTGGAATTCACTGTGTCTCTGTCCATATTTCCATCCCTCCAGACTCGGATTAAATGTTTGCTTATGGAGGTTTGGTCAGTCAGGGTTGTGAATGGCAGAGGAACACTTGGATGTAAGGGAAGAAGGGGGAAAGCTGGGATTGGGGGGGGGGGGGTGAGAGAGCCCGGGCCAGCTTCAGGACAGCAGTGGGGAATTATCGTGCGTTCCATTTGCCCTCGGAACTCGGATTCCGAGTTGGATCCCGAGTTTCGGAACCGGAAGTGACGACATGCGCGCTCCCGTTTCTCGGAGATCCAACTTATCTGTGGACGTGTTGCTACGGAGTTTAATACGTGAAGCACCGCGCGTAATGTGTTATCTAGTGATAT
>JAODJW010000117.1:21231780-21276627 GCA_026777045.1 Hyperopisus bebe | reverse complement strand
CATGGATTACCTTACATTTATCTATGTTAAATTTCATCTGCCAGGTATCAGCCCAGTCGCTAATTAAATCAAGATCCTGTTGCAGCCTCCGTATTTGCTACACCACCCACCTTGGTGTCGTCTGCAAATTTAACCAGTTTACTGTATTGGTGTCAATATCATTAATGTAAATTAGGAACAATAGTGGTCCTAAAACAGAACCCTGCGGTACCCCACTATGAACGCAGGCCCACTGTGACATTGTGCCTCTAATAACTAGCCGCTGCTTCCTGTCTGTTAACCAGTTTTCAATCCAAGCTGTTTCAATCCAAAATGACTGAAATCCCTGCAGCTTTGAGCTTAAGCTAGAGCTGTTTGTGGGGAACAACATCAAAGGCCTTCTGGAAATCTAAGTAGATCACATCGTAGGCCTTTTTATGATCAATTTCACTTGTAGCTTCCTCAAACAGGATCTACCTCTCCTAAATGCATGTTGGCTATCTCTCAGAATGTTATTTGAATCCAGGTAATCTATCATTTTCACTTGGATTATAGCTTCCATTATTTTCCCAGTAATGCTAGTTAAACTGATTGGCCTATAGTTTGCTGGATTACTTGTATCCCCTTTTTTGGGGGCAGCGTGTGGCTGTAATCACAAGCTTGCTGGTTCAAGCCCAGCCTCAGCACGTCTGCGGTTCCTTGAGCAAGGCCCATAACCCCCAGCTCCCTGGGCGCCCTAACAGGTGGCTGCCCTTCACGGACAGCTTGCTCTACTAAGAGGTATAAAAAAGAATTTCCCCACAGGGATTAATAAAGTATCAATTATTATTATGAATATGGGTGCTATATTAGCATGCTTCCAATCGGAAGGTACCACACCACCAGATAACGATTTCTGGAATAGTAATGTTAAATGTTGACTAATAATGTCCCTCATCTCTTTTAAAACTATAGGTAAGATGCCATCAGGGCCCTGCAATTTATTTATTTTGAGCTTAGCTAGGCTTAGTACCACATCAGCCTCAGTTATACATATATGGTGCCTATAAAAAGTATTTACCCCCTTGGATGTTTTACCTTTTTATTGCTTTTAGAAATCAATCATAACCAACATAATTTGGCTTTTTTGACAAAAAAAATACAAAAAAAAACTTTTAATGTCAAAGTGAAAACTGATTTCTACAAGATAATGGCATTTAAATAAAAATATGTAACATAAAATAAGTGATTGCATAAATATTCACCCCCTTTAAAGTGACTGACCTAATTCAACAGAGGTCCAACAAATTGGTGCTAGTAGTATCACAATTAGTGGAATGAAGATCACCTGAGTGCAGTGACTGTGTCTCAAATGATTGTAGTATAAAGACACCTGTGTTTGGAAGGTCCAGTCACTGGTTAATCAGTATTCCTGGCTACTGTTACAGCATGAAGACAAAAGAACACTCCAAGCAAATCAGAGAAAAGCTTATTGAAAAGTACAAGTCAGGGGATGGCTGCAAAAAAAATTTCCAATGCACTTAACATCCCCTGGAGTTCAGTTAAATCCATCATCAAGAAATGGAAGGAATATGGCGCATGTCTAAATCTGCCTATATCAGGCTGTCCTCACAAACTGAGTGACCGTGCAAGAAGGAGACTAGTGAGAGAGGCCACCAGGACATTTATAGCTACTCTGAAGAAATTGCAAGCTTCAGCAGCTGAGATGGGAGAGACTCTGCATACATCAACTGTTGCCTGGATTCTTCACCAGTCAAAGCTTTATAGGAGAGTTGCAATGAGAAAGCTACTGTTGAAGAAAACTCATATTAAGTCTCGACTAGAGTTTGCCAAAAGGCACGTTGGAGACTCCATGGTCAAGTGGAAGAAAGTTCTCTGGTCTGATGAGGCCGAAATTGAGGTTTTTGGTCATCAGACATGATGCTATGTTTGGTGGACATCAAACACTGCACATCACCACAAACACTCCATCCCTACTGTGAAGCATGGTGGTGGCAGCATCCTGCTGTGGGGATGCTGGTCGGCAGCAGGCCCTGGAAGGCTTGTAAAGGTAGAAGGTAAAATGAATGCAGCAAAACATAGGGAAATCCTGGAGGACAATGTGATTCCATCTGTAAGAGAACTGCGGCTTGGGAGAAGATTTATTTTCCAAGACAATGACCTGAAGCATACAGCTAAAGCTACACAAGAATAGTTTGAAGACAACAAGGTAGATGTTCTGGAGTGGCTGAGTCAAAGCCCACACCTTAATCCGACAGAGAATTTGTGGCTGGACTTGAAAAGGGCTGTTCACACCAGATCTCCAAGCAACCTGACCAGAGCTTGAACAGTTTTGTAAGGAAGAATGCAGTAAAATTGCAGTGTCCAGATGTGCAAGCCTGACTAAAACCTATCCACACAGACTCCATGCTGTGATTGCTGCCAAAGCTGCATCTACTAAATACTGACTTGAAGGGGGTGAATATTTATACAATCACTTATTTTATGTTACAGATTTTTATTTTGTAGAAATCAGTTTTCAGTTTGACATTAAAGGGTTTCTTTGTCTCTTTTTTTGTCAAAAAAGCCAAACTCTGTTGATCATGATTGATTTATAAAAGGGTAAAACATCCAAGGGGGTAAATGCGTTTTATAGGCACTGTATTGGTCATAGACGATACTGTATTTGTACTAAATGGTGGTAAGTTACTCGTGTTCTCTACTGTGAACACCCGTGTAAAATAATCATTAAACTCATTTACTGTATCGATTTCATTTTCAATTTTAAGGCCCTTACTGTCCTGCAAATTAGTGATTTCAGCTTTTAGAGCTCTTTTGGAGTTAAAATATTGGAAGAAACTTTTATTGTCATCCTTAGCCACTAATGCAATCTTTCTTTCTCAGTCTCTACAGCAATCCCAGCACCCTCTACAGCAATCCCCATCATGAGTGCTGTGGTCTCTTGTTTTTTTCCAGAGCTGTATATGACATTGTGGGGATCAAATATCCCCCATAATATAATAAAGATTATGTAATAAATTTGTACATTGTGGGGACCATTTTTCAGGTCCCCATGAATATCTGTGAATGCAATTAAAAACTAAAAATACCCAAAGTCTCATATTTTATTTGGTTACTTATAGTTAAGGTTAGGGCTAGGTAGGGGTTTGGTCGTCATGTTGGAATTAGTGTTTTTCCCATAGAAATGAATGGAGAGTCCCCACAAAGATATAATTACAAACCTGTGTGTGTATGTGTGTGTGTGAGACAGTGGCCTTATTTTCGGATCATTCTGGCATAAACCTCTGGGAGTCCATTTTAGGTCACTGCTCCAATAGTAGCATTCTTGATAAATGGATAATTTCAGATATAACCGACATGCTCATGCAGGTAGACCGGGGGAGTGTTAATATGCAAATCCACTGTGGTCTGCCTCAGCAGAACAACACACACAGAGCGGCAGGCCTGCACTCCCGGGAGTGTGTCAGTGCCTTGGTATGTACGCGAGGACGGTAATGAGGATAGCAGTTAGCGTGTGTGTGTGTGTGTGTGTGTGTGTCCTTTCACAACATACCTGCAGATCCTCGCTTATCAGAATGCTTTAACTCTGCCTCATTGCTCTAGTCCCTTACAGAAATGTTACCATGGTATCCTGTCAGTATGGTTGTACTGGATTGTACTTTTAGTGTTTTTCTATTTTGTGCGTGGTACATTTAATATAATTATGATGTCTAATTTCAGTGCTATGTCCTTACGATACAATGGTAAACATTACGTAAAAAATACTATTGAAAACAAGCCTATATTAATGTAGTATTGGATATTGAAAAATGTTATTACCATAGTACAATACAAAAAGCTTGACGCATTACCATTGTATTTTAACTGAATATACATTGTAATACTATGTAGTATACTATGGGGGCTAAATTACAATGGTTTTAGTAGTACTACTATGCTACTACTTTGATAATTATACCACAGTACTTTCTTGTAAGGGGTGGCTGCTCTCCAACGTGGAACACAGCATTTGTGCACTGAGCTCTGTTGTGCGTATCAGTGAAATGTGATTTTATCAGGCATTGAGGAGGAGGTATGTGGGATTGGTGGCAGTATTTTGTTGGGGGGGGGGGGGTGAGAATGATGAGCCCAGCAGCTGTGAAGGAGACGGTGCTTGGGGTGCCTCCCTCCCCTCTAATCTCTTCCCTGAGCTTCTTCTCCGGATCGGCTCCAGCTTTTGCCTCCTGGTGTATTCGCCCGCTGTCCCTCCCCCCCCAGGAGTTCGCTGCCCTGTCAGGGCCACAGGTACCTCCCTGCACCTGCGGAAGGCGCTCTTCTATCCTCCGCAGCGCCGCAGTCCGCAGAGCTGCATGTGAGACAGACTTTGTAGGACATACGGAGGAAGCTGGATGCTGTTGAGCAATGAATTCCTCTGCCCGTGCAAAAGTCTAGAAAATTTCTTTTAAAAAAATCTCTTAATTCCTGGAACTAATGAGCGAGTCACTTTGCCCCGGGTGGAGACTGCTGTTGGTCTGCTGATAAATCCTTACAGTAGAATTAGCAGAAGCTGCACAGAGTCTGAGTGAGACAAGGTGCCTGGAGACACATGCCTGGTAGAGGCTCTCCTCACTGGCCTTTATGGTCTTCTCCTTTTGTGTCTATATCTATATATAGTCTACGTCTATATCACATCTAAACGGTGAGAAGGTTATGTTCCAGACCCACAAGCCCTTAAGCCGGTTACCTGGTCTGGGACATGGCATTGCAGACTCCCCCAGACTGTGTTCTGAGTGTCAATCTGCACCGCTCTGCAGGTGGGGTAGAAAACTGCAGGCTTGACTCGGAGATCAATCGGCCAGGTGCCGTAAAGACCATGACATCGCTGACATCACTGCTGTCCCACCCGCAAGATCTGGGAACTGCTTCCACTAATCTTTCCCTCACCTGAAACACACCATTAAGACTCCAGTTCCTGGTGTGAAGACCATTGCAGTCTGACCACAATGACTGCGAAGTACAGAGGGAGGCAGGGAGGATGGTTAGCTGGTTAAATGGAGAGAAAATGAATGTGAGTAATGAGCTGGGGTAGGATAAGTCCATTGGTGAAAAATCTAAGTTTCCGCAAGAGAGGATGCTACTGGCAAGCGCATCAGAAGAGAGCCCTGGAGATGGGAGAGCCATGTGGGGAGAGCCCACCTCTCACCTGTGCTGTCCTGTGCCAGTCTGTTAGCATTTATGATGCTAACTAGAACTTATCATCACAGGGATCATGGTCGCTGCAGAAGGAGGAATCTGCTGGAGTGAGGAGAGAATGCAGAGAATCGGTATCCCTGGGAATCAGTGCCCTACGTGTGTGTGAGGTGGGCTTCCAGTAAATGGGATCCAGCTGTGTGTGTGTGTGTGTGTGTGTGTGTGTGTGTGTGAGGGGGGGTTATGTATATAGTACATTGTGGGGGACAAATGTCCCCACAATGTGATGAAAACCTGTTATTTTGACCTTGTGGGAACATTTTTTCGGTCTCCACAAGGGGAAACTCAATGTTATATATTTTATATATATATATTTTTTTTTTTTTTTTGACTGCAATCAACAAACTAAAATGTTTAAAGTCTTGTATTTTGTTTGGTTACTTATGGGTAAGGTTAGGGGTGGGTAGGGATTAAGGCTGTCATTGTTAGGATTAGGGCTATGCTCATAGAAATCAGTGGAGAGTCCCCACAATGATAGGAATAAGCCTATATGACCTGTGCACGCATGCGTGTGCATGTGTGTGTGTGAAAGTCTCCTGCTACATGTTTCTACCCGAGCACCACTGGCCCCCACTGGCCACTGCATCTGCCTGCAGTGTTAGAACCACCGTGAGCGAAGCCTCTGGCCCCGTCGGAGCAGCCTGTGCTCTTTAAAGCCAGCCTTTTGAAGGTGGCTTGGCAGTGTTTCTCCTCTGGGAAGCTCTCCAGTAGATATTCATTGTATTGCACTCCAGGACTGAGTCATTGCTCTGGATCTGTGGTCCAGACCATAACACTCCAGTTAAAGGCTTTGCCAACCATTTAGGTTTGATAGTAAGGAATGTTGTCCGTGTAGACAAGGTGATAACGGGACTCTCCTGCAGATCTGGACTCTTCTGACAGTCGAGTGTGGACTGCACTGCTGGATGCATGCTGAGTCAATCCAGCCATAAGGCTGTTTTCCATTCAGCGGGACCTGTAGGTCAGCACTGTGGGTTATTTTCATTCCTCTTGAGCAGATGCGATGTGCAATGTTCCATTTGTTCTTCTGTGCATGAGTTTCTCCTTCAGCTTCCAAAACATGGATGCCTGTGAGGTCATTCACAGCCCAGCCCTATAACAGGATCTGGTATCAGAGAGACCTACACCTTTAATTGGTCAGTTATTTTTAAGGCCAGATCCAAGAATTTCTGATGGGTGTCTGAATGACACCGACGATGTCTGGATGAATTGTGTGACTGAAGAGCAGTTACTTTCTTGCATAATTAGAACTGGTAACGCCAAGTGGACCTATATGCATTTTAATATTCACATGTCTTCTGCGTTCTCCCGCCTCCTGTGCTTAGTTATGGTCCCGCCCCTTCCTGCTTATGAGCTCCGCCCCTTCTGAGTTAGAGTGTGAGATGACTCCCAGTGCACTGCCTGGAGGACGGTAAAGGCAGCTGGCGGTATTACTGGGCAGACTGGTTAGGAGCAACACGGTGACAAAAAATCGGCTGCCAGTTTCCTGGCTGGCGGACAGTGTTAGTAATCAAATCATCCTTGTGACCCTTGTTGGAATGTGAAATGTAAACTTACAGGGGAGCTAAGCTTGCAGTCTCAGGGCAGGCAGGTTCCTCATCTCTCCTGGCTTGGGTATGACTAGCAGCGTTACAGCCAAGGGATCATGAAGTTATATTTACTAACAATCTATCAATGGTGCCATTTTAGAAGCTTATTCTGTTAATTTTTCCCATTAAGTACCTTTCCTGCAGTTCTGTGTCTCAGGGTTGCCAACTCTCACGCATCTGGCGCGACACTCACGCTTTAATACTCTCACGCTCACGCAAAAAATGTTACAGCAAATCTATATTGCTCCATTATAAACCTAAAATTAGCGACATCAAAAGCGTTGGGGCAGTTTGCAAACCCTATAGACCATTTGCAAGGTAATAAAATTCTCACATGCACTAAGAATTATAAACTAGAAGCTTATTCTAATGGTGAATAGATGTGTGACAATCCTATGTGGGGGATGTACATTAAGCTACTGGCTTGGTGGGTCACAGCCTTACTGATTGCTGCTGATGTCATTGAGAGTCCAGTCTGCCCATCGACTGCAGGATGCACATGGACAAGGGAGTGTCAATGGGGCGGGGCCCCCTTGAGTCTGCCAACTTGCTGGACATTGTCTAGGGGAGCCCATCTGCGTCTTCACACAGGAGGACAAGCCCGGCCGATCCCCTGCCTGTACTGACATGCACAAGTGTGCGGCACCTTCCTGAAGCGAAACGGCGCCCCCAGTCGCTTGTGTGGCATGTGCGCGATCCATCTTCCCTATGGAAGCGTGTAATCGACAAAGGAATCTCACTTATGCTCTGAGCAATGCTTTGATCCCAGACTTTTCCTTTCTGTATTGTCTGTAAGGTTTTTGCTGTGCATGTTGCTGCACTGGGCAAACCACTTCCTTTGGGATGGAATAAATGATCTTGAAATCTGTTTTCCCAGTTTCCTGTTTTAACTCAGACGTTTCCCATAGATTTTTCTGCCCCCCACCCTTTAACCCATCTAGACTCGCCCATTAATGCAGCCTGTAGACAACACCCCCCCCCCCCCAGCCACCTGTGAGTGTCAATCATGTGGGCTTCAGTCACATGACTGAAAGATGTCAGATGAAAGATCTGGCTCTGTCCCTGTGATTAGGCTCTTTGGCTAGGCTGGACGTTCTGCAGCAGTCCGTGAGCCACCATGGAGGCCGGTAGCTTATCTTCTCGGATCCCACCTTTCGCACAGGTAGCCTTCGTGTTTCTGTCCTGACATCATCTGGCTGGTCTGTAGGACTGGAGGCTGCTTTGAGTCACCAGATCCTGTAACGAACTAGGAGCATGCAGTCTCCCTTATCGACTGTGATGACAGACATCTGCTGTTTTGTTTTGCTGGCGTGTGTCTTCTGAGTGTGTTCCAGGCCCGTCTGTCTCGGGGAACTGGGTCTTCATTAAAGGTCTCTGATGGTCTCGCTTTGCCAGCAGTCCATTAGTTGAGCAAAGCTGAACTGCTGAATGATATAGAATTTGACAGGAAGTCCTGAATGTTATAGAAAATCAGTGGAGTGAAGTCACAGCCTGTATGGCTTGGTTCAGTGCAGCATGGGGGCCATTTCTGGGGGGGACAATGGATCTGAGATCAAAGGCTGGATGAACTGCTTCCCAGAAAAGTCACGGAAAATCAGGAAGTGGCCTTGGGGGTGGGAGTCGGCCTTTAGGACAAACTAGCCCTCGTTCCTAGAAGAGCGGTCAGCTGATAGTGATGTCATGGCCTAGGGGTTAAATTCTGACATAATGCCAAAGCTACCCCGTGGGCACCTGTGTGTTAATGTGTATTTTAGATCAATATGTCATTAATGGCGGTAGGATGCACTGACCAATCAGTGCGAACACCAGTTTATCAGAGCAATCTGATGCGAGTTTCAGGTTTTGAGTATAATAATTGATAAACACAAAACATGTTTGTGTGTTATATTAATGTAATGAGCATGTGACCTTTGAGGACCAATGAGTTTTGATGGTAAACCTCCTCTGCAGAGATTCCAGAGTCCAGAGTAAGCAGTTTCTTCCTGATGGAAAACAATTCAGCTGCCATGCAGAGACGGGTCTGCTGTCCAGGATACTGACTGATCTGTTGGTTTACCATCCATACGTGCCCAAGATGGTCCGGTGTGCACTGAGAGTGTCTCAGTGTTATTTTCTGAATCCTGTCTCAGCGAGTCAGTGTCTGTTCCCTTCCCTGTGTGACCCGCGGACTCGCTGAGGTGTTTAGTCGAGGTGGGGGTGAGAGATGTGTCCCTTTTATCATACTGTGTGAAGGCAGCTTATGCGCAAACAGAGACTGACCTTGTTTTTCGCTGTTGTGGTGCCTTTTTAATGTGCTGAGATGTTAGGGCTGTGTTCTCTGCCCACTGGGCTCACAGTGACAGGTTCTAGGGAGATCCTGTCAGAGAGGAAGGTAATCCTCATGCACAGGGCAGCCCAGCAGTGGCTGGTTTCTGAGGCAAACAGGATCGATGTGCTGAGGAAAGAGCATCACCCTTCAGCAACCATGCCAACATCGTGTGTTTCTAAGTTCATCAGAGGTGGATAGTTCAGGTTCAGAAAGTAAAAATTCAGATTTTTTTTCAAATAACCAGTTGCATGCTCTGTGACTGTGACTCTTTATACTGTTTGGTTAAAACAAAATCTTGGTCTGGTTTATTATTTTCTGCACCTGAAATGACCTCTGCACCTCTGCAGTTTATCAGAGCTGAACCTCTGGGGATGGAAACGAAGAAGTAAATAATGACATGAAGGTTCAGCTTTACCTCACACCTCACTTAGAACAGTGGAGTTTCATTCTTGTTTCATTCCCTTAGTTGGGTTTGTCCTAAACCAACGATTCTCAAAACTGTTCCCGGAGCCCCGATTGCCAGAATGTTTCCATTCCAATCCTACCTTAATCAGGCTCACATGGTCTTTAATATGCTAATAATCAATGTGGCAGGTTGAAAGCAGTGTGGGTTGTAATGAAAACATTCTGGCGGAGGGAGCGTCAGGAACAGGATTGAGAACCACTGGCCTAGATGTAACAAACACTCATCCCTATAGTCTGGTCGAAACTCAGGCAAGGTAAATATCCACGGATCAGCTCAGATAGGATTTGATAAATAGCCCTTGGCAATGATAGTTGACGCAGCAGGTACCTGCAAGAAGGAGCATTTCCCTGGGTCTCGTCTTGCTTTGTCCCCGCCACTGTAAATCGTAGATCCTCTCTTGCTTGGTCGCCTACCCTTAAGAGAGATGGATCCCAGTCTACAGGCTTCTGACCCCACGATCCATGCTACGCCCCTGCTGCGTTGCCAGTGTGTCCCGGATGGCAGGTAAGGACCTGCCTTCTCAGGCCACTTGTCAGTGCACCTGTTCATGAGCGCAGGCAGGTAATCCACCCATAACAACACTGGCCCGGGATCATGTTCTTGCTGTAGAATATTGGAGAATTTCTCAGAGTTCACATGTACATTTAAAACCTCGTGGTTCTGCTTCAGTCTATCTCCGGCGACCACGAGAGGGGCTCAGTTGATGGACGTGGTTGTCCGCAGCCCGGGCTGTGCTGAGAAGCCGGCCCTTATCCAGCAGCCCTTACAGGAAGTGTCAGAGTGAGGTTTCACGCAAGGATCGTGCTTACAGTGTGTATCGACAGGCTGGGGGTGGGGGCTGCTGGGGATCAATCCATCCATCTCCGTCTGTCTCCCAGCTGAAGCGTGCAGACTCCAGGGTGGGGCCTGCTCTGCTTCTTTTTAACATGGTGTTATATGGTGTTTGTAGTTCTGGAAGCCAGACTGCCCAGGTTCACCTGGAAGGAAACCTTTTGTCCCACTGTTTAAACTCATAAACAAACAAGTATATGTTTTGTGTTTATTTGAATTGCAGTCAACGCATTACTCATGTGTTTGTGGTGATGCTGGTGCAAACAAACTTACTGCGCTGCCAGTCGTGTACAAGTATAGCAAATGCAATTATGTATAATACTTAATACTTGATAATGATAATAAACAACAATGTTACTGGTTTATATACACGGCCTGGCCTGAAAAGTCACAGACTTTAATAACTCATTGTACCGCCTTTAGCTTTGATTATGGTATACATTAGTCAATGCACTGGTCCCACATGCTTATGTGCCAACTTCTCAACCTCTTTTTTTCATCCAGATATGCATTAATTTCTCGTCATGATCATGTATTGATGACAAGGTGAATTGAAGTCTTGTAAAGTCTTCTTCAGCACATCTCAAAGACTTTCAATGGGATTAAGGTCAAGACTCTTTGGAGTCCAATTCATGTGCGAAAATGGTTCCTCATGCTCCCTGAATCACTCTTTCGCAATTCGAGCCTGATGAATCATGGCATTTTCGTCCTGGAATATGTCCATGCTATTAGGAAAGAAAAAAATCCATTGATGGAGTAACCTGGCCATTCAGGAGATTCAGGTACTCAGCTGACTTCACTTTATTGCTGCATAACATTGCTGAGCTGTAATAATGATCTAGTCATTAGCTCTTAAGTACTCGCTAGTTTAAATTCAAATGGTGACCTTTTTTGGCCAGGCCGTGTATTTACTATACTGTAACTTTTAATCGTTATTTAGACTATACAGTATAGCCTAGGTGTGTAGTAGTCTATACCATCTAAGTCTGTGTACATTCTCATTTCTCATGAAGCGATAGATAATCGTATACACAAAAGAAATTTTCTTTTCTTACATTCATAGCTCACAGGCATGACATGGATTTGGACAAATGTCTTTCCTGTCGTTATAACCCGTGGCTCCGATGGACAATAGCTTGGGTTAGAATGCTGCTGATGATACCGTCCTCCTCGCTGTGCAGGGTTACAGTAACACCCTCGCGTGTGGCCCTCATCCCCGCATGCCTGTACGTGAGGTAAGCCCTGGCCCCTTCACTTCTTTGTTCCCTTTCTCTTCTCTCTCCCTTTTGTTCCGTTACTCATCCTTTCTTCACACTCAGCTGGTTACTATCCCCCGAGGTTCTGTGAGTGCTGATTGGTGAGGCACACAGGTGGTCCTGCTCAGTGGGAGGCTGTCCTGTCTGCCTGATGTAAAAGCAGGATACACACACCTGCTGGGCACCAACGTTGACCCCCCCCCAAAACTCTACACTGGCACCAGTGTCAGCAGAGTACACACAGTAACAGCTGAGGTACATACAGTACTGTGTAAAAGTCTTTTTTTAGAAAAAGATCTCCTTTTGATGTAAAACTATGACATAATGTCTGCCAAAGTGCATCAGATTAGCCATTTCGAAAACTCTCCTAACATCACCCTGGTATTTGCAGCAACCATCAAAGTCACACATGTATTCCTTGACTTGACTACTAGCACACCATGTTTGGCAAATGAATGCCTCATCAAACTATTTCACTAATTAAACTAATTAATTGAGCTTGTGGTGAAACAAGGTATCGGTAATTTTTAGATAACATAACACATTCTTGTTTTTAATTGTTCACCTGTACATACCCGTACATAAAGTTAACTATGCTTTTTTTCTGAGCAGAACTTACCTACTACCCAGATAAATGGCTTTAAACGTTGATATCTATGTCTTTTGCACAGTGCTGTATATGTCATTCTAAGGATCAGGGTGACGTGGTTGAGGTCCAGTCCGTACTACATAAGTGCCATAGGGGGTGTATGTGTGCTGGCCCATGAGGGCCGGGCCGAGCTGAGTCAGGCTGGGGGAAGTGCGCTTTCATTCTGCTTCCCAGTGAGTGGATTTTAGGGACAATACTGTACAAATCAGTCAGGGGCCAGAGGTAAAACCTGCAAGCCTTCTTTTGCTGTTAATCCCAGCCATCACTGTCCCTCTCTTTGTGTATATTCATGAAAGCCTCCTTTCTCACACAAACGTGACTCTGCTGGAGATCTGCCAGGGGTGGAGGGGGACGTGGGGGGGCAGGACCCTCTGAAGTTTAGGGACATTCCGGTGTGTTTGTGTTTACCTGAGATTTTTCCTTTGCTATGTGCAACTGGTCATGTGTGTTTATGGCAGCGGGTTTTATACACGGCACATCCTGAGTCGGCTCACTGATGTTTCCCAGCATGCACTGGCTGTCGTTACAAGGCCGCATTCTCCCCTTGAATGCTGAGAAGGTACCAAAAGAAAAGATCAGAATAAGCTTTGCCTGCCAGGCTCTGGTAAAGGACATGGCTGGGAAGAATATGGGCCACCATCGCCAGCAGGGCTGGAACTACGAATCTGCAATTAAGCACTGAGATCAAGCAGGGATACCTTCACACCTTGTTCTGCTGGAACCACCAGCCAGGATGTTCTGGATGTTTTGAATGTTCGGAACATATGTGTAACAGCAGCAAGGTTTCAGAGTTAATAGCCGCTTAACGAGAAGGTGGAATCATTAAGCCATGTGGCACAGTGTATGTTTATTAAACCAGTAAAAACAGCACAGCATCCAGGGGCTGCTAGATACCAGCACGGGTAGTATCTATGCTAAGCTACCTGTAGGGGGCAGAAGAGAGCATTGCAGAGTGGACCAGGATGGATTCAAGCGCCGGCTTCCTTGCTGGGGTCCTCTTTCTACCCCTCTGTTTGGGGAGGTTTTCATGGTGGTATGTATCTGGAAGGAAGCCTTCGTGAGGAGCATAGCGGCGGCACTGCAGAGTTACGATATTTGTTTGCAGCTATTGACGGCAACAGTTAAGCAAAGTAGGCTGCAGCTTAGCCTTTGCTAGTGATGGATGGGTGGGGCTCTAAGAACAGGGGTGATGGCATGATGGGAGACTGGGCTGGGCAGAGGGTTTGCAGGATTGGGGGGGGGGTCTTCGTTTTTTTGTTGCTTGTCCATTGCTGAAGAAGGTGCCTCTTGTGGCGAACTGTAGTGACTCCTTCCCCATTGTCCCACGTGTATCCAGCCGCACAGGCACCCGGGAATCCCATCCCGCTTCCCGCGATGCTCGCGCGGATCAGGGGAGGTGATGCCCTGTGTGGGGAGCCCGCGGACCCCAGGGACGGGCAGGGCAGAATTCAGAGGGTGGAGGATTTATTTCTGGAAAACTGTGTGAGTTTAGCAATATGCTGCGTGAATGTGCACATGATGGGCATTGACAGGTGGAGGACATAAGAACTTAATCCTGAGTAAGAGTGTTTCTGTGTTCCTGAAGAGAGAGGGAGCCCATTTGCGGTCAGAGACTCGGACTCCTGGGATGCGGTACAGAATCGGCCCGACATGGAACTACGAAATCACGTTACCCTGTTCGTGCTGCAGTGTGTGATGCAGTGTGGTCCTCCCCAGTGGTGGGTCACCCCCCATTCTTTAGCCCGGGGTGGGGGGGAGGTGGGAGCTATGAGGAATAGCCTGGGGCTTCTCTGTTGTCCAGCCCACTAGGTGCTTGGAAGCAGTGGGCCGGCCTGGCGGGATAAGGGGTGTGGGAGCGACCCAGAGCGTCACCGCCCCCCTCCTCCTCCTGGCCCTTCCCTGCAGCAGGGTGTCATTGAGGAGCAGAGACGGACCTCCCTCGCTCACGGCTTTGTGCTGGCTGCTCCTGTCTGTCCTCCTCCTCCTCCGCGACACGCGAGGTGAGTAACAGGCTATCCGCTGGCCGCCCCACTGGGCAGGCAGGTGCTCTGTCAGTGTTGGGCGTGTTTGGAGAGATGCAGGTACCGCGTGTAGCCTGCAGGTGTGTCCGACGCTCTGCGGACGTGTGCGTGTTTTCGTGACGCGGCCGGCCTGAATGTGTTTTTGGGTGTTTTAAACAGACGCACAGTCGTCTTTGAATGCACATTCCAGCTGGCTCAAGTTAACTGGAGCACTTCCACTCCAAGTATGCAACTTAAATCTGTCCTGTGAAACACACCCGGCCGCATGTGAGGCGTTTCTGGCCGCAGTGGAGGATGGCACATTTTATCACTTGTGCTTTGTTGTTTTACGCTGCCCTCCTGAAAAGAGCCTTGAAGGCAGTTTGTTATTGTGTCAGTCTGGTTTGCAAAACGTGGTACACCCTGAGTCAGGTGTCTTCCAGTACTGACTGTTCCCCGTTGTTCTTGCAAAAAATGCTAGTTCTGCTTTAATTTCTTGTAGCTTGGCTGCTTGGGGATTCTGGGATGGTCTGGACTGGACTGAAGTGTTTGGAGCTCAGCTGTCTGATGTGTGTTAGACTCAGTTGTCACACATCGGGCATTAAATCCGTCATCCCCCAGACAATTGCACACGCACACACACGCTCACGCACACACCGGGAATAGTGGCGGTTCTGACCTGGGGTTTCACCTCCTTTCCTTGCTGTCTGAGTGGCCTCTGTTTATTTTCAGAGTGTGTATGCTATCCAAGCACTATTTAAGACTGAAAGATCCCTTTATGTTACAAATGCAGGGCTGAGTCTGTGCCTTAATACCACAAACATTTCTAGAATTGAGTTTTACTCTATGAGATTAAACAACGGGGTTTCTTTTAAAGTAGAGAAGCTGCTGTCGGTTTTTACCATTTGAATCCAATAATAAGGTTAGTAGGGTCATTTTAAATTTTGAATACTTTGTGGAAAAATGACATGGTAAGAATTCTTCACTGCTTCACACTGCTTCGCTGGTTTTTTTAAATTTTGTCCAAAGACTTTGCTTTCTGGGAAAACGTGCAGAAGTGATATTCTTGATCGCATGTGGTCATACATGGACTTAGATGCCGCGCAGTGTGGTGACCGCAGGTGGCGCTTGAACAGTCACATGTCACCAAGCCTTCAAAGAAAGGCTTGATCTCCTTCACTACAATATTAGGCACAGGGCAGGACAGCCAGACCTGTGTGAAACTGAGGCTGCTTGATGATCACATCACTAACAATCTGCACGATCTAGCGTGTACTTTTGCAGGTAGCGATTAACGTTCATGTTTATAAGAAAATAAGAAGACTATAAGAAGCAAAAGAGTCCTGCGTTTGAGCTCAGGATGGCAGTTAGGGAGACGAGGAATTTAAGGGAATTTGGCCTCACACTTGCACCCCCTGCTGGCCAGTCAGTCATAATATCCTGCAGTGTTAATTTCTGTCTATCTGGAGTGTGTTGATAGTGGTTTGGGAAACTGCTCGCTTTCTCCCAAAGAAGCTCATGTTTGTTTTTCATGTTTATAGCCAACATTTGTGTGTTTTCCTCGCCCATAGGCCTTGGACTGCACATTATCAAAAACTGCTGGAAGTTATCAAAAACTGCTGCACCATTACAATGTTAAATGCGTCCTGCTGAGGGGGCGGACTGTGCACTGCGTGTTCCGGGTTGGGGGTAGCGGGCTGACTCACAAAGCAGACCTGACCACCACCCTGATCCCACACATGCTGTGAAGTTCCAGACTGCGGTGGGACTTTTCTCGTGATTATTTTACCGGGATCCGGGCGATCTGGCGGCGAACTGCGGCGTTTCTGTCAGACCCTTCCCTCAGCATCAGCCCTATTTTCCCATATTGCATTTCTCTGCCTGTGGCAGACAGTGTTTATGTAACGGGAGTCACTGGCTGGGCTGCTGGGCCCTGCTGACCCCCTGTAATCCACACACGCTGCCGCATAGGATGTGGGCTCACTCTCCTGCACTCTCTCCTGGCTTCTCTCTACTTTGGATTCAGGGTGATTGACACTGCGGAGCCCCACGAGCTCATCGGGGAAGGGGGAGGGGAGATGTGGGCTCCTGGTGGTTCCTAGGAGATCATCCCAAGGGCAGTTGATCAATCTATGTATAAGTGTTTCACTGCGACTGAGGTTGAAATGTAGCTGGGATGTCCTGTGTCCGCGGTGTGGGGTGGGAAGAGGTGGCAGCTACACAGTCAGCCGGTCACGCGCACACACGCACACGCACACGCACACATGCACACGCACACACTTTTCATGGTCTATCTGGCTGCTAAGATGGTGCTGTTGTGTCTATCTTTGGTTAATATTCATGCGGCCGCTCTCCAATCATGTGGTCGCTCTGAGGCTCTGGTCACCATGGTGGCGATCACCCCCCCCCCCCCCCAAACTGATTTTAAGGTAACTATGTACTGATAAACTGACCTAGCAATGACACACAGGCTGAATTCCATCTGACTGCGACTCAGCAAGGAGACAGTCGATCCAAACCACTAGAGTGATGTACCGAAGGTCAAGCTGGGGCCCAGGGTTCACGCAAACGGAGCCCAGGACGCCAAGCTCCGCCTCCCTGACGGATACGCGGGAGTGGGGCGTGTGGCAAATCCCTGGTACAGAGCTGCTGTCTATTTAACGTCAGATTGTAATGTGATCTTCGCAGAGAAACCCCAAGCTCAGAGGGGACCGGAACCCCCCAGGGGCCCAAACGCTGTCCACGACGGTCCTGTTTAAGCCGGAAACAGCAGGTGAGGAAACCAGCCCTTATTTGACATCAGAAATACCTCCATTCTTGCTGGCTATGTTCAGCTTAAACAAACAAGAGTTCAGAAAAACAATATTAAAGTGAAACATGAGCATGCAGAAGGATTGGGCCGTTCATCCAAAGAGGACGCTGTCTTTACTGAGATTGACGGTCCGAAACCCTACAAATAACTGACCTTTGAGCTTAGCATGCAGCCAGTGCAACGCTAAGAGCTTGAATGATTTTCCAAAATTTCCTGGCTGAGATCTTGGCGTGGCCCTTAGGTCCGGGCTTTGTGAGGTCCTTGACTGGGAGACGTGCAGGAATTCCCGGCCACCCCTCCGCCGTTATCCGCCTCGTGGGTTACAGACTTGTTTGTTTTCATGCTCTCTCTGGCCTTGTCCCCACCGCCCTCAGCGCGAGTGCCGCCCGTCATGCTCCTGAGGGATTCTGGGAAAACGACAATGGAAACATCCAGCCCACCGCAGCCGCAGCGGCTCCTCTGGTGTTACTGCTACCACCACTGTCCGGAGGAGTCCGCCAATAACAGCTGCAGGTAGGGCTAGTCTGGGGGGGCCGAGGCCGTGAGCATTAAACACATCTGCGGAATAGAACAGTGTGTAACATGCATTACAGGGCATTTTCATTGAAAGCAGAGGTTTCCAGGAATTATGGGCCCCCAGTCAAAATGTCACCTTGGCCCACCCCTATACAATTTCACCTCTAATTTTAAGTGCTGTAAAGTGCTGGGCCACTGAATCTGCCATGAAAACCATGCCCCCTTATTCGCTGTAATTGACTCTGCTGTCACCCATGGTTACGGTGGCATGACGGTGTGGGTGACGTGTCTACAGGACGGATGGGTACTGCTTCACCATGGTGGAGGAGGACGACCGAGGCGTGCCAGTCTTTACTTCGGGGTGTCTGGGGCTGGTTGGCTCGCAGTTCCAGTGCAGGGTGAGATTGGGGGGGAGGGCGGTAGGAATTAAAATACCAAACAAAGAGGTTTTAGATGGGGACCACTGGTTAGTCAGTGTGTCTTTGCATTGAAGCAGACCGTGCTCTCAGAGGGCAGGGGTGCTGTCAGAGAAACACGTAGTGAGACATGTCGGTTTGTGTGTGCCCCCACCCCCCCCCCTTACAGGACACAGGGGGGTCACTGCAGAGGAGGGCCTTGCTGTGCTGTACAGACATGGATTACTGCAACCGGGACCTGCACCCCAGCTTGCCTCCACAGCACAGTCCTGGTAACCAATCAGCACTGGTGGGGGTCTCCTCATGCTCTGAGTGCCCCTCCCTGCTCTCCTCGGCAGTGTGGGGGCCTGTATCCTGTTCAGGGATGTGGTGGGGAGGACGGGGACAATGGGAGACAGATCATTCCAACCTCATGAACTGTCCTGTCTTCCTCAGGCTATGCGGACAGCAGCATCCACTACACAGCCCTATTCATCTCCATCAGCTTCTGTACGGTCATCCTCGTCTTCCTCACCATCCTGTGTTACTTCTGGTGAGCAACTCATTCCCACATTTTCTCCAGGGAACTGGATTTTCTAAGAGTGTTACAGGCTGATCTTAAACGAGGAATGGCAGCATGCAGGGGATTAATTTGGGTGTTAATCCTACTTATGAGAACTCTTCATTAATAAAAGCATATCATAGAAGCCTCTTCCTCTTCCAGGTACAAGCGGCAGGAATCACAGTCACGCTATAGCTTCGGTCTAGAGTCTGATGACATGTACATCCACCCCGGGGAATCGCTGAAAGACCTGATCGAGCAGTCCCAGAGCTCTGGCAGCGGCTCCGGACTCCCTCTGCTGGTCAGAGCCTTGCACTGCAGTTTCCATCCAGGAGCATGACAGATCCAGATTAAAGCAGGTGAGAGTGATGGTCCTCTGTCCTCATGCCGGCCAGGTGCAGCGGACCATCGCCAAGCAGATCCAGATGGTGACACAGATTGGAAAGGGCCGGTACGGGGAGGTCTGGATGGGCCGCTGGCGGGGGGAGAGGGTGGCTGTCAAGGTCTTCTTCACCATGGAGGAGGCCAGCTGGTTCCGGGAAACAGAGATCTACCAGACGGTTCTGATGAGGCATGAGAACATTCTTGGTACGACTTGGATCCAGTCCGAAAACCATAACGCTATACTTCACTGGCGGAGGGTCAGGTATCTCTCACCCGAGCCGCGTGTCTGTACCTTGCTTCTCCCCCCAGGCTTCATTGCAGCGGACATTAAGGGCACGGGCTCCTGGACCCAGCTATATCTGATCACCGATTACCATGAGAGCGGCTCCCTCTATGACTACCTCCGCTCTACCACGCTGGACGGCAGGGCAACGCTCCGGCTGGCATACTCCTCCATATCGGGCCTCTGCCACCTGCACACCGAGATCTTTGGCACTCAGGGCAAGCCGGCCATCGCCCACCGCGACCTCAAGAGCAAGAACATCCTGGTGAAGAGGAACGGCACGTGCTGCATCGCCGACCTGGGGCTGGCCGTCAAGTTCATTAGGTCAGTGTGGTCAGGGGGCGGGGACAGGGGTGGGGCCAGCATGGGTGGTCAGGGGAGGGGGAAGGGAAAATCAGGACAGAGGGTGGAGCTTCTGTTGTCAGATTGCCAGTAGACACAACAAATCAGCAAATAGGTGGACATAGCAACAGGGGCTGTAGTGGTTTAGCTGTCTGGTTGAAGATATTTAATATGTATGCTAAAGAATCCAGTTGTCAAAAAGATGATAAAATGGCCATTGATTCATCTTATGATAGGAGGATCATGCGAGTTCACCTCTCCTGTCCACAGTAAACACATCAACATGTTTCTCCTTGCAGTGACACCAACGAGGTGGACATCCCGCCCAACACACGGGTCGGCACCAAGCGTTATATGGCCCCGGAGGTCCTGGACGAGAGCCTGAATAGAGCCCACTTCCAGTCATACATCATGGCTGACATGTACAGCTTCGGGCTGATCCTGTGGGAGATCACGCGGAAATGCATCTCAGGAGGTACCACAGCACACTGTACCTCAACGTCCCATCTGGGCTGGGGGAGGTGGGCTTGGCTGCTCTGTGCCACCAGTATTACTGTGGCTGGATAAGGAGAAGATGGGGTCCAGCCATCCAGTGGGCCATGAAATTATCCGACACGGTCTCAGCCTCCTTTGTGTCCATCATGGAGATGACCAGTGTCCTCCTGTCTTCCTCAGGGATAGTTGAGGAGTTCCAGCTCCCATACTATGACCTGGTCCCTACAGACCCCTCTTATGAGGACATGAGGGAGGTGGTGTGTATGCAGAGAAGGAGGCCCCCGTTCCCCAACCGCTGGAGCAGCGATGAGGTACCAAGGCGCTCCATGTAGCTGTCCGTCTCTCGCCTGTCCCACAGGGTGACCATCCCTCTCCTCTTGTCCCACAGTGTCTCAGGCAGATGGGCAAGCTGATGTCCGAGTGCTGGGCACATAGCCCCGCCTCCCGCCTCACGGCCCTCCGGGTGAAGAAGACGCTGGCCAAGATGTCGGAGTCCCAGGACATCAAGCTGTGAGATGAAGAACATTGACCTGGAAATAGCAGGAGCAAGGAGGCCAGTGGGAGCACCTTTTCCTAGATGTCCTGGGACCTGCCAGGATTCTCCTGGGCTGTGGACCCAGTAAGCGCCTCCCCCCTCTGCAGGACACAGATTATTGTCTAGCTGGGCCCCTTGGTGTTACTTCCTGCTGCTGTTGTCACAGTGATTAATGAAGCTCAGGTCAAGGATCGGTTTTCCTGGAGCTGCTGGAGCACGATGAGAGTCAGCTGTGACTGTGCTGGAGATCACGTCTCCCATGCTAGTGTGCTACACACAGCTACGTGTGTAAGAACGTCTGTCCTTTCTGTCAGTGTTCGAGCCTGTTCAGAGCAGGCAACCGAGCTGGAGTGGACCAGCTGTACGGACTTAAGGGTGAACCTGACATATAATAAACTGCTATCAGCCTTTGGCTGTTCGTGGCTCTTTTGTTTGGACAGCGGACAGATGTGGGGCACAAAACACAGTGAGATACACACTCAGCCACATAATTAAATACACATGCATACTCTCACACACAAATACACACAGATTCACACACTCAGCCAGACACACACACACAATCAGACACAGATTCACCCATACACACAACCACATGCAGACACAATCAGATACACACTCGCACGCACACACATACACAGATTCACACTCAGCCAGACACACGCATTATAAAATATACACACAATAAGCAGACAGTACTGTACAAAATCTTAGGCAAAGAAAATGTTCAAATGATCTTCATGTTTGTAAAAAACTATGATGTTATGTCTGCCAAAATGAGCCAGCTTAATCATTTTAAAACCTCTCCTAAAATCACCCCAATATTTCAGCAACCATCCAATATACTAGTGTATTTTTTGACTGGATCATATCCCACTTTGTTTGGGTAATCGGTTCCTTATCAAGCTATTTGACTACCCATTGCAAGTTAATCAGTTAATTTTGCTGGAGGTGAAATTTAATGAATTCGTTGAATTCCTGGTGTGCCCCTGACGAGAGGTTTGGGAACCAAAGTGTTCCACCAGTAACGATTAGGGATCAGACGACATTCTTGTTAGTTTTTATTGTTAGTTAATTTGCATATATTCTAAGGTTAATAGTAAATCATATTATTTTCTGAGCAAATATACACTTAGTACTCAGATTAATACCTTTAAACACTTTCTTTGACTGCCTAACCATACGTTCACACCGAGAAGGCGAGAGCGCAGCGTTTGCTGTGGCCGCCCTGTCCGCAAGGGTAGGGAACGCTGGGGACGCTCTCTGACCTAGACGGACTAGATGGGACAGACAAGGTTGCAATGCGAAGTTTCGCAGATTTGTTAAATCGGCCCGCAAAGCAAATAACCTTGTAAGCTGTCTTGGTACTGACTATCGATAGGCTATAATTTGCCAAATCACTCGTAATTACGCAAACGCTACTTCTATAAGCAACGTTAAAGTTACTGACAATTCGCAATATTTTGCATTCGGTGGCGCCAAAATAGTATTTGATTTCCTGCCCCCCCCAACAAAAATATTTTGCACTCCACCAAGTCATCTGGATAATCAATTTCAAACATCTTGGTCTATGCCTCTTATAAATATTTTTGCTCCTGTATCAAACACGCTTTAATTATTATCGGTGAAACGTTCCAGCAAAAAAATACATGAACGTAAAATTAACGCAAGTAAATTAGAATCTGCGTTCAATAGATTAGATAATGGATATGTTAATGGAAACGTATAATAACAGTGTTGTTTATATGGTTTTATATTTGGCTGTCTGGGTCTTGAACTTCGTCTATTTTGTTCTTCACTCCAATTCAGACATATCAATTCAGCGTATCAGACAAAACAATGAATCTCTTCGTTGAAATTTCCACAAAATTTCAATTTCAGTATCTATGATTTAAAAACCAAATATTATAATACGGCAACAAATATAATGCACTACAAACAAACTTTTGCCCTTGAATAGCAAAGTACTAGCCTAGGTATATCTCAGTATTCAAAAACGCGTGTTGACGCGGTAAGATAATGCATGTCTACATTGTTTTCTAAATGCGCAGTTTTATGCAGCCTAAACACGGGTATTTTTACAACGTCTAGAGGGTAAAATGCTGCGTGGAGATGAATTCTGTCTCGCGGTTTATACACCCACGGTGCTTGGGGACTGTTTGGTCGAAACAAACGTTTACACGCTAGTGTTTTGTGGAACTCTCTACAATCTGATTGGTTGTCGCCGAACCACATCATAGCTCATTACCATAAAGTTAGCCGGGCATCAGCTTCATTTTGACGTTCTCCCCGCCCAAATCGTGCCTAGCGGCGCCGCTCCTCCCCACCTGGCGAAACACCCTCCCACAGAGAATGAACGACTCTTGCATAGTACTGTACATACCATCAGCTGCACAGATACACACTATCAGCTTGAAAGGTTTGCTGGGTCTTGCTTATAAATATAATTTATTGCTTATTTAAACCTTACATTTGTACAGAGCCCTGAAAGAGGATAGGTCAGCATTTACAGGGAGCGTGTAGATCCCACAGAGCAGATCGCAGATATGGCAACAGGACGAGCATCGGGGTGGCCAGGCTTTGCCAGCAGGTTTGCATAGACAGAGAAGGTGACATCTCAGCAGGAGAGTGAAGAACATCCTACAAACAGTGACCTGGACAGCTGTACATCATCACCATCATACCAAAGTTTACCTGTTTAGGTTTAGTCTAGTAGAGGCTAACATGCAGTCTTCAGAAGGCAAAGGTGATGTGGAACAAGGACAGTCCAACCCACACTAGGAGGACACTGAACCACGGCAGTTAGACGTTCAGGGCAGATCCAGGCAAGTGTGATGTCCCCCTGGTCTGGGCCTGTGGTGACATCAGAGGGCCACCCACAGCAGACAGTGTCCACAAGTGATGGCAAAAACACCACTTCATGAACCATTTGCTGCATTTCCTGTCTGCTCAAAAAAGGAGCTCAAAAAAGGGCTCAAAGCAAACCTCCAAACCAAGCCAAGAGCACCATCTAGTGGGGTCAAAAAATACCACAAATGGTTCATGATGCGTTGTTTTTACCGTCACTTGTGTCCACATCACCCGCATGTCCCACAAAGGGCTCAATTTAGAAAAATGACCATAGAAAAAGTGGACTAAATCCCTTCAGCAGACCCCCCAAAATCAGTTTTGCTATTTACAGGTTTGAACAATAATCTAGTCTGCCAGCAGATGTAGTCCCTGCATATGTCCACTAGATGGCATCATGTAACAAGAGAAAGTGGAAAAGCAAGTTATATTAAATATAAAATTCATAAGAAGTATAATGCGTATACAAAATGTGATGATTTAAAAACAGTGACCACTTGAAGTCCTAAGTGCTGTATGCAAGTCAGATGGTCTAATATGACCGTATGTGGCACAAAGGGGACTCCGAGTGCATCAAGGCTCATATACCTGCACCTGACCAAAGGGTCCACATGCTGCACTGTCCAGAGCAGCCCGGCATCCACATATATGGACAAGAGGACATTCCGTTTCCTCAGAAACTATCAAGGTTAAGAAATATCTACCAAGGACTCTGTGGTCCAAGCAACAAAGTCCCATTTGCATTTGGTGGTAATTGGTTTCATCTTGATCCATCGAAACAAAGCTGGACTTCTATTCTGGAGTTTTACTGTGACTTTAGTGACTGGACCGCATTCGCCCGCTGCTCTCCAAGGCCGCATGAGCCTCAAATGCCAGGTGCGGTCGATCGGCCAGTCCGGGGCTTTTTGCTGACGTCAGAGGTCTGGCACGCTGGAGGTGCTGCAATGGCGACCCATCTCCTCCAGAACAGCGGCCAGCCGGTTTAGATTGCCGTCAGGAAAGTGCTGGGCCTCCCACAGGTCTAAGATCACGCCAGTTGGACTTGACTTGGTGGCAAAGTAGTTCAGATACCTGCAAGAAAAAATTGGCTATGAACTGTAACGGGAGCTAGCTCTGCGATCCCGTGCCACATCAACCAAACTGCAAAGCAAATGTTCCACTATCCAGAAATTCCTTCATCTCTTTACGGTCATTCCTCCCCGATCTGCTACCATCAATACATGCTGAATCCAGCGAATAACAATCCCCCTGCTCAGACGCTAGCCGTGGCTTACCTGTCCAGGTTGAGCTTGCGTGCCAGCATTCTCCAATCATTGCCCCGTGGTGGGGGGGCATCCAGGCTGCTGCAGAGCTTCTGCCGGATGGAAAGCGGGATCCGGAAGGCGCTGGGGCCCACCAGTGTGGTGATGCTGCTGGCCGGATCGAGCAGCGAGGTCTCAATGCTCTGGGTGTTCTGCAGGAGATGAGCGTTGAGCTGAAGGACCAAATCCTGGGTGATATGCAGAGGGCATGTGCTGGGCAGACTCAGTTACTCACCTCCGACAGGGTGCTGTAGAGCTGGAAGATCTGGCCCTCGCCCTCCACCTGGCGCACGCACAGCTGGCAGGCGAGCTCTGTCACCCGGAAGCTGGAGCGCTCCAGTGAGAAGATGCAGTGCAAGCAGTGCTGACTGCCGTTCCACACCTGAGAGAACGACAGCTCCTGTCGTGGACAGAGATGGACATCAGGCCTGGGAGTCCCAGCCGTTGCCCCTCCCACTCCACGTGGCCTCACCTGGTACTTGGCCAGCAGTTTGCTCTTCCACAGAGTCGGAGGGATGTCATGGATGGACAGCCGGAGGTTGTGGCTGCTGTCCTTGAAGGTCAAGGTCTTCGGTTCATCCAGCAACTTGCCACCCATCTGCTTCTCCATCTGCAGGACCTCCTGTGAGATCAGCAGTGGGACATAAACAGCCCAGCTGGTAGAAGACAGACTGCTCAACATGAGCAAAATCCATCCCAAGTGATGAGATCCCAACTGGACAGACAGATGCACACATGGTCCTTCAGCAAGCTGGCAGCGTTCACTGCAGTCAGTGCAGTGTTTTGGTTAGGGTCACCCCCTCTCAAGGATAGGGCTAGGTTCAGGATCAGGATCAGGGTTAGGATCATACCCGCATCTGCTAGCTAGCAGCAGTTAGAGCTATATTTATTGCAAGGGCAAATAGACAGTAAAACAGACTGAACAATCACTAAGCTAAAAAATGCATAAATAATTACAAAACATTACAGTTAAAATAATCTAATTAAGATGCTTAAGATTAGTTTTCAATGAAAAAAATCCTAAAATGCCTTCAACTTGACTTTCCTAAAAACCTCTGTTAAAGAGTCAGTATCTATTAATTATTAAAATGGTAGATACCCTGTGTTAGGACAGCCGTCTGGTGAACCTTTGACTACAGTTTAATGTACCAGTGTTAAACCACTTCATAAGGCCTATAAACCACATTTAAGTGATAAAAGTTTATGCACAAGCACAAAAGTCAGACGTCAATAGTGTTTAATAGAATCTTTTGAACTTCTATAGACTCAAACCAGCATCGCTTGTACGTGTATGAGAAACGCCTCTGTGTGAAGCCTAATTTTAGTGCTTAGCGCACATTTTCAATGCACAGGGAGCCCGACACCCATCTCCAATGGGAGGGACGCAAACAGGCTCAGCTGACATGTGACGATGTGACCGGCGTCTTGGCCACCTCTGCGTTGTGAGGAGGTTAAATGCTGGTGACGCTTCCTATTAATGCTCCTCCATCTGACCATCACCCCAAAGCATGGCCACCTTGAATGAGCACCTCTCTTAACTCACTGGATTAACGAACGCTGCTTGTAACACCCACTTGTGTCCTCTAGGTGGCAGGACAACAGCATGGTGGCGCTGTGGTACCATCTTCCCTGGGCGTCTAAGCGGCCGTTGTGATGCATTGCACGCAGCGCTGGCCGTTCACCCGGTGACCACGTAGCACCTGTCTGTCTAACGCCTTGCCAGGACTGCTCAGCGGAGCCAGACAGGCCCTGATGTCTGCAGCCGCTGGGCTACTGGGCGTAATATACCATAGACGGTTTGGACATTAAAAGTACAGTCGCATATAACTGGTGTGAATGAGCCCCGAGGCTTACTGAGGCTGGCCAGGTGATTACCCACCTCACTGAGCGCGTGTCCAACGTTTCAGGCTGTTGCCCTCGATAACATTTCAAGAAGCAGCACGTATGGCTAAGTAATCAGGCACTAAACACGGAAACAGGCCCCAAAGGGACTCATACATCTCCTTTATTGGTTACGTTTGCGGCAAACCGTAGGTGAACGCAATAGTCTCCGGCAGCAGTACGGCTGCATGACTCTAGAGGGCGACAGAGCAACGCTCGTGCCAAACCCGGTGAACCCGACCACCTCACGCAATGCCTGGCACCCAGCGCTGGCGTCCCTGGTGCTCTCCTACCTTGAGAGTGTCCTGAGTGTCGTCCAGGCAGTAGACGCGGATGTGGTAGTCCAGGGCGCTGCAGACCAGAGGCCCGAAGGCAGCCAGCTTCAGCCGCTTGGCCGACGCCTTGCTGAGCGACCTGCCCAGCAGGCAGTAGGTTCCCAGCGTCTCCGTCAGGATGTGACAAGCCTCCTCGTTCATCTGGATGTAGCAGGGTGTGCTGTAGCTCTCCTCCCCCACCACCACCACATCCTGGGCAGACATGGGCAGACACAGGCTTAGAAAGGAGGGGCTAGAGGGACCCCCCCCTGGACCCATCTGCTCATTGCGGACACATTTAGAGCAGATAGTCAGTTACGAGAGTGAATAGAAATGAAGGACGATACAATGGCAATGCGATGACTGCTTTCTGGCCTCAATATCACACCTCAGGGGCAGAGAAACCATGAGCAGGGGCCTTTAGCGACTCTTCCTGTTAATGACTCTGTGTGCGTTTGGTGCTGCCTTGACCCAGGTGACCACTTATCTCATATGAATGACCATCACTACATTTTTCGAAGAGGGGCCGTCTGAGCTGAGAGCACAAACAGCTGTCTCTCCGTGTCCTGGATATTTGATGCAGTTCAGGCATAACCAAACGATCTACCTCCTTTTCCCACACACCCCCTCTGCAGCATTCCGTAACGCCTCCCTGGCTCGTTTCAGCTGCCGATGTGATGCAATCTTCCAGTAATGGCACTCGGACTCCATCACTTGTGGGATACCTGGCGTGTCTCTTTTGATTGATACCTTCTGCCAATTTCATGCTGATTAACTAGGCCTGCTTTCCCTGCACTAATATGCTCACAGACATTAATTTTACTATGACTTCTGTGACTGAACAGCTTGAATTTTTCAGGGGCCCATAACTCATAAAGTATTTCGCAAAGCACATTTACATGGATCTCTTCTATAGCATGCTCACACAGCGGTCACACACATACTCCTGGCCCGTATTCATTTGAGACTGATAACTAACCCAGTGTCTCCATCAGAGACTGAGGGACACTGTCCAAACGTCACTCCAGTTAAAAGTGCCCGTCCGCAATCTTTTTAGCCCGACGATGTACAGTCCCCAACTACTAATGGCTATTTTCATTTGACAGCAAGCGCACTCACTGGCACTAACAGCTGAAATACAGCCAAATCACACAGCAAATTAATCATTCTGTCTGGGTGACATGAGGTGCATGGCTCAGAAGCTCCACTAGGGGGCGAGGGTTGCAGGCATGCATTGTTCCATCAGTAAAACGCATTCTGACACTGCATTTATCAGTGAAGGGTTGTACTGAAAGGTATTCTGGGAAGTTGTTCAGGACAATGAGGAAACATGACCATTCATAGACTTAAAAAGGGTTAACAAATGCTTCCTTCCTCAACCTTGGAGGATATAGAAAGGGCAGATAGTGTACTCCTACTTATACAGGTGTGTTTTGTTTACTAAAGGAAAGGTCAGCATCTGCTCTCTTAAACACACCTAGTAATAACATCCATTTTACTTTTTTACCTATGCCATTGAATGTGCATCAATCTCTCTCTGCCACTAGGGGGCATTGATACCACCAACTTTCTGATGACCAGACAGACTGCAGCCCTGAACAGAGGCCAACAGCAACCCCTCACCCTGGAGCCTCAAGCTGCTCGAGCCCAGAGTGCCTCACCTCCCACTCGCCATGGGCACACTGGTTCTTCAGCTGAATCTGCCAGTCCAGGCTCCAAGCCTCAGCGCAGTGATGCATGGTGAGAATCACAGGCCTGTTCAGGAGGGCCCCTGGGGGTCCACAGCTGATCACTGGGCTCAGAACTGTCTCTCCCTCTTCTACTGGAGGTCTGGGGGGGGGGGGGGCAGACAGCACATGACATTCATCTCAGTTTAGCCACAGGCCTGTAGCTGCGGTAAACACGATCAGTCAGTCGCTGCTGCTGTGCTGAAATGAATTGTTCATACTGTCAGGTGAAACAACTTGGATGGGAGTGGGCGTACCTCATGCTCTCCTTCCTGTGCACGGTCACGAACATCTCATACGCCCTGCCCTGGGGTATGGCTCCAGCCGGGATCAGCAGACTGACTCCTGGAGGAGACAGAGTAGTTCTCTCGTCACATCCGCCCCCCCAACGCCCACCACACGTGGCGCCAGCTCCACGTCCCACATGCCACCTCTGCTCACTGAGGAGGCCCAAACATCTATCCCTCACTTCCGTTAAATAATGCGTCCTGTCCTTTTTTTCCAGGTGAGCGGTGGAGAAAATGCCTGCGGAGCAAGCTCAGCGATCGTGTGTGCGCCCTCTTGAAGGAGGTTCTCCATGCGCCCTCCTGCAGGAGGTTCTCCGTCTTCACTTTTCCAAGCTCAGCGCGCAGCGGAGGTGAAATCTGGTGGATAACCCCTCACAGAGAAACAGAGCAAACCCCATGACCAGGCGTTTCCATGGCCGTTAATGATTCTGCTGCAGATACAACCGTTAGTCTATAAACGTCACCAAGTGCAGACCCACCACTGGCTCCCAGACACTTCACAACCAAGCACTTTGCACATCAAATATTTAAAAAGTCCTATTCTCCGCTCTAAAGATCTCTACTGCATGTGTGGGGAATATGACGCAGGAGATACTGCAGTCTATCTGCTCAACCAAGCAGGACCAGAGCGCTGCTATTAATTAAAGCAAGCAGGCGGTGGGTATCAGGCATCTCTGATTTTCAGGAAGCTCTTGATCCAGAAATGAGGTGGCTGGCTGCTGCACAGGCTGGCAGGGGCTCACACGGTGCCGGCACGGACACGTGGTGCGGGTTCTTCCACCAAGCCAACTCTCTCCTCTCATCCTCTGGGGACCCGCAGGGTGCCAGGCTTTCCATGGTGCTGTGCGTGGGGAAGGGAGGAAGCCAGACGCTCCGGAAACACTGAGCAGGCGGAGGAGGATGGTGCTGGAAGACTGAATGCATGCTAGGCTTCCATAAGAATCACCCCCGTTTTTTAATCCTGTGTCGCAGAAGGCCTGCTAGACTGTAGAGGACGCTGTATCATTTTAGTCATTTGCGATTTACTGTCAGTGGTCCATCGCCACACTCACTTTCCATGGACATACATGCTTTCAAAAGTCCATTCAGACCTTCTCATGCATCTATTAAAGATCCTGTTTAATCTCTGCCAAAGCCAGCTATGTTGGGAAGGGCGTTATAAACAGATCGAAACAGAAAATTAATTGTCTCGATCAGAGGCTTTCTTCCCAGTTCCTGAGAGACAACTGGACATACTTTTGGCTGAGACCATTTATGGCATCGGCTGGACAGAGCTGTTTGAAGGGTGACTCATCATCTCCTAACATTATGTCTTAACTCTTTTTGAGAGATTTTACAGTTGGGGCTGTTCTGTATAAGAAAGTTAAATGAACAATGACTCATATTAATACCACTCAGATAAAAATAATAATAGAGAGCAAGTATTAATGATCCTTTTAGAAACACTTAAATCATGCTCTCGAATGCTCCCTCAGAGACAGGGAGAGAGACAGGGACAGAGGCTGTGAGAGGACCATGAGTACAGGCACAGATAGAGATATGTGCAGAGGCAGGGACAGAGGTATGGACAGGGACATGGACAGAGTCATGGATAGAGGGACAGACAGGGACAGAGACAGAGACAGAGACTGTGAGAGGACCGTGGACACAGGCACAGACAGAGATATGTACAGAGGCAGGGACAGAGGTATGGACAGGGACACAGACAGAAACATGGGCGTTGACATGGACAGGAGGGACAGACAAGGACATGGATAGACAGGGACACAGGCACAAACCAAAGCATGAATAAGGCAGGGACCGAGGCATGAAGACAGGCACAGACGGAGCCATTTCTACACAGATGTCCCCAGTGACACCCAACACATACCTGAGTTAGGCACGATGAGGTGCCCTCCCAGAGAGTTGAAGGTCCCAAGGGCGGTACATGAGGGGTCACGGATTCGAGCTAAGCTTTGGTTGCGCAAGGTCATGATCTCTGCATCCAGCAGGGGGTTGGTGATCTTTGGCGAGCCCCCTGAGCCCAGGTCCGAGAGCTCCTCCTGGGAGGGAGCCAGGCCAGGCGAGCTGTACACTTTGATCTTCAAGTTGGGCAGAGAGTCAAGCAGAGGCGAGGTGGTCATGGGAATCTTGTCGGAGGATTCGTGGAGGGCGTAGACAGGCCTGCGGTACATGGCTGCCGCAGACGTCAGGTCTGGGGGGGTCGTCAACAGCTCAGCTGGGGGGCATGAAGGTCTAAATAAAACTCCATATGCAAGCATAAATTCCCACTTACATCCATGAGCAGATTCATCTTTGGTGCCAAATTCCAAAGAATTCTGCAAGAGCCATAGAGGCAGGGCTAAACAGTGAGGTCATACTGTCAACACCTGCATCTACATTCATAAAAGCTTAGGCATTGCAGCACCTCAATTGGAGAGGATATGAATGGGGTTTTTTTGAGAACCCCTGGTAATAGGACTCCCTGACAAGCTCTGCACCTTCTCTAGCCAACGCCAACCCTAGTCGCCCATCGTCAAGGTGCCCTGTGCTCACCTGTCCGGCTGGTCTTAAGGTGGATCGGCTGGAATCCCCCACTGAGCACCGACGAGTCGACCTCTGAGCTGAAGCTGTGCCGGTTCCTGCGGTAGATGAGGAATGCCACTACAGCAGAGATGGCCAGGCACATGAGGACGGCGGTGAGGATGCCGGCGTAGAGCGCCACCTCATCCGTGCTGGGGGCGGCTGTGGGGAGAGAGCGAGGTAAGTCCGAGGGTGCTGAAGCTGAACCCAACGAGAGTGTCGAGATACCAACACTGCTGTCAACACACACAGCTGCAGAGCACACAGGGGCGGCCAGCTGGACCAACACGCGACTCGCACAAAAACAATGCACCTACGGCGGACCAGGGAGACAGATCATCTCTTGCTTTAGCCTTTGGTTATTACACTGAGTTTGGTCATACAAACCCTTGAAGAGGTAATAACCATCATCATTTACCACAGACACAGGCGCAGCATGATCTATATAGAGAGTTCAGAGAGTAAAGCCTTGTGCAGAAGTACCCAAGTTCATGGACTAAAATCTTTGTTATTGCCATTTTGTGCCATGAACCGCTGCCTGCATTGCTCCTGTAGGGGGAGCCAGAGAGCCCTGATCACAGAGATTGTGGGCACTGGGTCTCATTCTCCTGGACACCAGCAGCAGCTCATGGAGGAGAGAGTCCAACATTAGATGGTTCACATCAGCCACTGGAGCAGTGGTTAGGGAGGCACAGAAGCACTGTGTGGCTCCCCTCAATCAGCAAGTTAACAACGCATTTGGTCAGGAGTACTGAAGCACGTCCCTCCATGCCAAGGACATGATTCCCAGCTTCCCAGCATCCCAGCTCGACTGAGGACACACGCAGACAGGTGCAAAGCTTGGGAGTCCATGTCACCGGTGATGGGACAGAGCGAGCAGGGACTGTGAGCCCAACCAAAGACAGGAGGAGAAATTAAATGAACGGAAAGAGGATGGGAACCGCAAAGGAAGACAGGGAGGAGACAGGAAGCAAATAAAACGGGGCTGAAGAACTCACATGAAAATCCAACACCACTCTTGGCGTCAGGCTCAGCTGACATCTGATATAACGAACCTTGGGGAAGAGAGGGAGAGAGGGAAGGCATGTATGATGACTGGACGAGACCACCCCCCTCATTCCCCATCACGGAACCAATCCGGCTCGCCGTGACCAACCATCAGCAGCACTTCATGCTCCGCGTTAATCTCATCACCGAGCCTGAGAGCCGACAGCAGCTCCGCAGAGCTCAGGAAGCCTTTCCTCCCAGGTAAGTGCTGGGCCCATTTAGCACATGGACGCCCCAGTAATGTGACAGGGGGACAGATGGGGGCCGGCCATACCCCCACAGGAAAGGGGCTCCAGAGCCACATGCAAGCTGGATCCTGTGTGTGGACATGTATATGCATCATTGCGGGGACCGAATGTCCTCACATTGTGACAGAAATTTATTTTGACCTCGTGGGGACATTCTTTCAGGGAAAAATTTTTTCAGCAATCAAAAAACTAAAAATGCAAAAAAACTTGTATTTTGTTTTTTTCCTTACAGCTACGGTTAGGGCTGGGTAGGGATTAAGGTTGTCATAGTTAGCATTAACATTTTTCCCATAGAAATTAATGAGCGGTCCCCACAAAGATATGATTACAGGTCTGTGTGCGTGTGCATGTGTATGTGTATGTATGTGCACGTGTGAATGTGAGACATACTTCTAGTGCAGTGTTTGCCATCACATTTCTCAGAATTTTGCTAGGGGGGAAAAAAAAACACTTAAAAATCTCACCAATCGCTCAGATGTGTCCAAAAATAGATCTCTACATTGTCCAGGAGGAGAATCTCTTTATCTTCAGTCTGAGATTACGGAAACCACATCACCCGCCTTCTGCTCATTACGGATGCCCGTTTAAAGGGATCACAGCTATTATCCAGTGAGTAAGTAAGACAAGCCTAATCTCTTGTTTAATTTATTCACTAGCCTTTTATTGTGTGTGGGGGGGAGAGACAGAGATAATGAGGAAATAAAACAAAACACTGGACAGCTGGAAGAATAAATGATCTTACTGCAAACCCAAAGCTTAGCCAGCCAAGACAGTCCTCCTGTAAGGCTTACCTGGGGCTTGGCTGGCAGTAACAGTGACGTAGTACAAATGCTTGCAGTCTTTACAGACAGAAAGACAAACAAACATGCAAACAAAAACAAACAAACAAATACAGACAGACACTCTGGCCGAGAGCCAGGCAGCTTACAGAGAATAATGCTGTTATTTCTCATTGACACACAATATCTATTCACTGTGGCTGCGTCAGTTAAGTTCAGTTTCTAAAGCTGTTAGATAAAGACAGAATGGGATAAAAAGAAAAGAAGCCGAGAAGGATTATATCCTCCTTTTGTGGAAAGGTTCTCCAGTGAAAATTAATCAGAGCTACCCATAGACAATGACGCTTGTGGTTCAGAAAAGCACTGACTCATGAACCTACGTTAAAGATTAAACCAAGACAAAAAGAAAAGTGGGTGGGTAATAGTTCAGGGACATATTTTTTACCCACAGCCCTGTAATTCCGTACAGTGATCCGGCTCTAATTACTTGAGACACCATGTTAATCACAGCTCGCCAAAGCCCGCGGACTCGGAGCGAGTGTCTGGAAATGGGCCTTGCCTGCGTCACTGTGGCGCGTCACCGGAACACACTCAGAGGAACACACCCCACGCCCAGAAAAACCAGCCAGAACTGAGGCAAATACCACCTCCACTACCCACAAAGGCCCCCACCCTTTCGCATGGGCAGATTGGGTTTGTTACATTTTCAAGGGAAAAATAAAGATGAATGGAACGATTCCTGGCGCAGGGCCCCTGCCTCCGGCTGTAAGGAGTAACCTGTCTGGGCTACACTGACTCCCTGATCCCCAAGTCAGAGCACTGGGGCAATAAAAAGCTGCCACACAGACTGCATGTCTGCAGTCCCACAACCCCGAGTCAGAGCACTGCATCCAAAAAGAGCCTCCGCCTGAGTCACACTGACTTCATGCCGGCAGTCTCAGATCCCTGAGTCAGAGCACTGCGGCCATAGCACGTTTCGCAGGTGGATTAAGAGGAAGGCAACTCACTCTGCATGCACAGCCCATCGGTGCAGTTCTGTGATTGCAACAGCACACCCTCGCAGTCCTTGCCTCCGTTTTTTGGCGCGGGGGCGCTGCATTCCCGCCGTCGCCAGTGGGTGCACTCTGTGCCACAGGTGGACCACTTGCTCCACTCTGTCCAGAGCCCGTCCACTATGGGGGAGACAAGAAAGGCAGGGGTGGGGGGTAAGCTGGGGTTCAGGCACATATGGAGGAGGACAGGGATCCATAGGGATACACAACCTATGGAGATGCCCAAGGTCCCATGAGAATGGATAGGGACAAACAGGGACGGACAGGGACCTACATGGATGGACAGAAACACATAAGGTCAGACAGGGACACAGAGGGACAGACTGGTACACAGATTACAGACAGGGATGGACAGAAAAAGACAGGGATACACAAAGACACACGGGGACAGATGGGGACGGACGGGGACAGACGGGGACGGACCGGGACACACAGGGACGGACGGGGACAGACGGGGACGGACAGGGACAGACGGGGATGGAGAGGGACAGACGGGGACGAACGGGGATAGACGGGGACGAACGGGGACACACAGGGACGGATGGGGACTCACAGGGATCTTGTCATAAATGCAATACCTGCACAGAGAGAGGTACAGGCCAGCTTCTGGACAGACTGCCCCTCGCAGATGCTGCCCCCATTGAGAGGGGTGGGATTGGTGCAGCTGCGGGTTCGCTTCTGGTAGCCCCGCCCACAGCGGCTGCTGCATGCTGACCACTCGGTCCACATGGACCAGCCGCCATTCACTGCGGGATGGTGAGATAGCAAGGAAGTGAGGGTCACCCCAAAGCTGCAAGCTGTGGAACACTCTTGCATATGCATGCAAGTATTACTCGGAGGAGAGAGATCCGGCACCGCCGGAGTGGGTGAATACTACAGAAATGAAACTCAACCCCACGTCTCACACCATAGACGATGACGGTGGCTGTGGTACTCCTCCTCCTGGCCACCACATTCTTGGCTACGCAGGTGTAATTGGCTGTGTCGGACAGACGGGCCTGCTTGATGATCAGGTTGTAATCGATGGTGATGTAGAAGTTCCGATCGCCCGCCGGATCGATCGGCTCCTCGTTCTTCAGCCACTCAACCTGGAGAAGTGACGAAGAGGATGGAGGAAGAGGAGATGATCGCAAGGGTCCCAGGAAAATGGCAAATCCTAACCATGAAGAAGAGCCAAGGTAAAACAAGGGCCAGCATCTCTGAATTACACACTGTTAGTCTTTGAATCCTTGTATTTTGAGTTTTCTAAACTTTTCAGCCTTTGTCCACGCTACTCTTTGTCCATAGTGCACTATTACAAAAGTAAAAGTACTGGGACATATGCATACCAGACATTCTGGACAATCCTATGATTCCAGCTCTGTGTGAACAGTTTGGGGATGGCGACCCTTTTCTGTTCCGGCATCACTGTGCCCCAGTGCACAAAGTAAAGTTCACAAAGACATGGTTGGTTGAGTTTGCTGAAGAACTTGACTGGCCCACACAGAGCCCTGACCTCAACCCCATCAAACACCTTGACGATTAACTAGAACAGAGATTGTGAGCCAGGCCTTTACTTCCAACATCAGTTCCTGACCTCACTAATGCTCTTCTCCAATCCAAAATCTTGTGGAAAGCCTTCCCACAAGAGTGGCAGGGGGGACCAACTCCATATCAATTTCTATGGATTTAAGAATGGGATGTCATAAGTTATGGACAAAAGTATCTCCAAGGCCGTTACCATGGCCCACTGCAGGTGTATGTACTCGAGGTCTGAGCAGAATCACTGCAGTGCATGGAGGAGACAGGAAGATCAGCTTTGTAGTTCGTAAATCCTCAGGGCTGACATGACTGTTGCTTCTCATCAAAGCCCCACAATGGGGTGCAGCTCACCCGTAACATGGAGGGTGACACTACAAGCCGGCATGCATTAGAGCATCCTGGCCACTCTTATCCACGCCACGTCAGTAGACCAGAGACAGCTCCTCTGCGCCAGTACTCAGCACTCTACAAACTATATCGTGTCCAGAAACCCAGAAGGACAGGCGGCCAAACCCCTCTGCCACTGCTGGGATAGAGGAGACCTGATCTCAGAAGGTCAGGAGAACCGACAGATCCTTAGGAAGAACACCAGCGTAAGGATGTCTACAAGCATGACGCTACAAGTAGTAATTTTTGTCATAGTTTTCCCTTAAGATCCATATTGATTTACCCACCGCAATTAATCAATGTCAGTCTGATGGGCATGCATAAAAGAGGACCATGAAGGATATAAAACAGGGTTACACAGGTGAGTCACATTAGGGTGAATGCTGATTACAGTTAGTATAAAAGAGGTCTTTGATATCCAAGTTTTCAAAGTATAATCAGGCAGCTAACAGGGTTTCAAAGATCCCAAATTGCTGGTGTCTGAATTGCAGGTGTGTCAGTTACAAGACCTGCAGAATTATTTAATGTGTTAAGAGGAACCATCCCAAAAATCATGTCAGTGTTTGTCAAACACAGATGACACGGGCAAAGAGGAACAGTGGCTGTAATTCGAAGCTCACGCAAAGGGAAAGGCAGACACTAAACATGACAGTTGCCAGAAAAGTACAGCCTCAGAAATGACCACAGAACTGACTCAGCATCTCTGCAATAGTCTCAAAGACCGTACGGTTACTGGGAAATGGTCCCGTTAGTGACAGTCTGTCCCAGTCTTAATTATCAATGCGGATCAAGTTCTCCAGAAGCAGGTGATTTTGAGAGGGGAATATGTATGGTGGCCTGGAAGGGCAAAACACAATGTAAAAAGAATTACAAAGGAGATAACACAAAACAATGAAAAAAGTGAAAACTTTAATAAAACATGATAGTTTTCTCAATTTATTTGTTTTCTTAATATCTTTGTGCATCTTTTCTTAATGTTTTAATGAATTGGGTACTTCAGGGCCAGCTGAATTTCTCAAAACGGAACTGCTCCAGTCCACAGGGGGGCAGCACAGGAGGCAGAGAGCAGACAGAACAGAGGATGGACAGCAGAGAGCTGGGGATGGAGAGGGCAGGAGACAGAGACGGGACAGAGCATAGACAGGACAGAGGGGGACAGGGTACAGACAGGACAGGGTAGAGGACAGAGGGGACAGGGTACAGACAGGACAGGGTAGAGGATAGAGGGTACAGGGTACAGACAGGACAGGGTAGAGGATAGATGGGACAGGGTACAGACAAGACAGGGTAGGGGCAGGGTACAGACAAGACAGGGTAGAGGACAGAGGGGACAGGGTACAGACAAGACAGGGTAGAGGATAGATGGGACAGGGTACAGACAAGACAGGTTAGAGGATAGATGGGACAGGGTACAGACAAAACAGGGTAGGGGCAGGGTACAGACAAGACAGGGTAGAGAATAGATGGGACCGGGTACAGACAGGACAGGGTAGAGGCAGAGAGGACACAGCTGTATAATGCAAGCTATTCTGATGCTGAAGAAACTTATATAAGTTTTATATAAGACAAATAAATGATTTATATCACTTTTAATTTGTAATGCTAGATAGCTGATAGAATTTGAACTGTTTGGTTACTTTAAATAGAGACCGTGTGAAGTGGAAATGCGATTCGCTGTATCCATAAGCCTCCAGTCACACATTAACATGTCTACTTACACTACATGTAATAGTTAATATTTTATGCTGGATTTCTAAAAAATGAAATACTGTATGTTAAGTGTTACGTAACACTTTTCACACACTGTTTATGCAAGAAGGAAGTTACATAAATGCTGACCCAGTGGTGAAAGAGGAGTAGAGAGCAGGGGCAAGATGACATTTCAGATGAATTAGTTAATAAAGCAGATTTAATGGTGAGCACTGCCCTGGGGGGCCAGCAACGCAAGACATAAGCGGCCTGGCAGTGTGTCTCAATGGGGGGTGGGGGGGGGGGCACTTCTCAGAGCAGGGCGAGGATTGAACTCTAAAAACATCAGGAACACATGCTGGAGACACTAACGTGAGAATGACAGAGTTAAAAGAGGAAAGTACACGAAAGGCGACATATAGTGGAAATTTCCAAGTCATAAAAATAAAGTGCAAACCAGCACCATAAAACACACCTATCAACAGAGTGCTGTGAAGGCTGCAGTGCAGCACATAATGGTGAAGGGAGCTGGGAGGGAGCTGGAAGGAACTGGCACCACTTCTTGATGACAGAACGTCGTCGTCATCATCATCATCATCATCATCATCATCATCTTTATTAAAATGACCACCACCATCACCATTACCACCATTATTATTATCATCATCACTGTTCTCCTCCCTTTCCAACAAACTATGTCCAGCTGGTCTGGTCTCACAGGAGGTCTCCATGTTCCTCCTTCCAGAGTATAGGCCATCTGTACCTCTACAGGGCTCCAAATGTCCAGGCAGAGGTCAGAGACAGCTGAACCTCGGTGTGTATCGGGGACGTCCCAGTGCTCAGTGGGTCACCTGAGCGTTCAGCTTAGATATCCAGATATTAAGGGCCCAGGGTCTATGCCAGAGGAAATGGCTCTTAATGGAGTCAAAGATGAATGCAGGAGGTCAGTCTTGGGCGTACGCGTTCTCCCGCTCTGACAGGGGAAATAAAACTGAAAAATGCATGAACTTGTGACCAGCCACAAATTTCCATACGGATGGGGCTGCGGCTTCGCGTTTCATGGCTTCCGGCATCTTCTGGAGGAAATCTGCTCTCCAGCTACTAGGCCAAGAAGCGCCCTTGTTCTGAGCTTCACTGTGCTCCGGAGAGGCTCTCAAAAAGCCAGTTTCACGTTCGGAGGAAAACAACCTGGGGTATTCGTTTCGGCCCGCGTGCCGATGTTAGCGACACGGGCATGAAGTCCCACGGGGGGGGGGAGGGACTTATGGGTGATAGAGAACAGCTCCACAGCTGCAAATAAATATTATATCAGGCCTAGCGTTCAGGCGACTAAGCAGTCCAAGATTTATTTTTCATTAACATTTGAAAACCATGGAGAGAGAGAGCGCAATGGGAAAGTCGATTGTTCTCCTCTGAAAAACGCTCTTAGAGTGACGTAATGACAGCGGCCGGACAAAACTGGGAGTTGGAGCAGCCCTCTGCATCACACCCATGAAAGATGCTGAAAGGACTGGCACACACCAGCAGGATCTTTTAACCTCACCCTTTTCAGAGGTGACCCCTGAAGTGCATTTAAACCTCCTTACTAAGAGAAAGCCTGTCTGCTCCCTCTGTCCCACTGTCATCCTGACACGTCACATCACTCCTCCCAGCCCTTTATGTAAAAGAGCAGGTCATGGGGCAGAGGTGACCGCACGCTGGCGAGCATGTGAACCCATTGCCATGGCAGCAGCCATTTTCAATCAGGCATCTGCTTGGGGGACCGGGGTCCTGCCATGTTGTCATGGGCGACAAGACAGTGACTCAGCAGGGAGGCCCAGCTTCGAAGAAAAGCAGAATTGTGTTACAGGCCAGAGAAGAGTCTGTGGGAAATATCGACTATACTGTCAACCATTTACTCTACTGGACGATCATTCCTTTGTGTTGTAAGATAGGATACGCTAACATGGACTTACGCTGTATGAAGACACACTAATATCCCAAGAATATAGCTGCAAAGACACTAACCCTAATAAAATAGCTTCTCAAAGACTAGATGAAACACTAACACAGTAACTAACATAGTAAACACCAAACTGTTTATGCACGTTGGCTTCTGAATGCTGTCCCATATTCAAAAAACAAAATATCTGCAGTCTCGTACCTCCTCCTCAGTGACTCACAATTGAAGAACATTATTTGGAAGTAAAACGTGAAGAAAGAGCAAAAGCCGCAACCAACACTGGTGGGGAACCATTCCAGCGACGAGAACATGGGCCTTCTGGTATTTCGGGGGGTTTCCCCATTAGTCAGTATGAAGTAGTTCCTCTGTGTGGTGAGCAGCACTTCACTGTAACCGAATGTGACTTCATTCAGTTACAGACAGAGTGAGATGGATTGTCATCGGTGTTCTGTAGGGACAAGGTCTGTGCAAAGTCTGTGCCACCCCGACAGACAAAACCAGGGTGTTCTGCGTTTCTAAAGGATGGATGCACGCTGGAGCCTGGAACCTAATGGCAGTAAGGGGACAGCAATCTGCCACACTGACGCACAAGACATAGCCTTTGAGAAAACTAGAAGGGAACTCTTTGTAATTCTAAATGTTTAAACTATAACATACATTCATTCGGAATAAAATCTAACAACTGATGAACTGCAAAAACAGGCTAAAGTCAATCCCTTCAAACATCCCTCAGGGGAATCGCTATCAGCGTTAACATTTTTTGACCCAAGAAGCTAAAGAAAAATAATGATACTCCAGAGATACTCAATTCTGTTGATTTGCAATCAACAGAATGTTGTGGCTTAACCATACGCACAAAGAAATCACTCAATATCTAAGCGGAACATGACCCCCAACAGTCACGGCTCCTTTTGTAATAAACATACCGGTTCAGCCAATCAGCAACAGGAATTCCAGTGTTTTATACCGTTTTTTTTTATAAGCTGTAAAGCCAGCCGCTAGCTGACGCCGGGTGTCTCGGGGTGCTGAAAAGGCCCCACAGTACAGAGAGGCAGCGCGCATTCAGATTCTCCCCCGTGGCCCTGCTGCTCTCATCCACAGGCTAAGTAGACAGGCCTGAAAGCCACAGCTGTGCAGCTGGAACCCCATCCAAGCAGGATTTACGGCCGGCTGACAGTCCTATTTCAGCAGCTTCCAGAATATGCACGATGGACCCGAGGTGGTTATTTCCCCGCCTGTGCCTTTCTCCAGATTGACAGCGCCAAAATAGTTAAATACGACGCAGCCTGTGGGATTGGCCCTCACTCCCCAATCGCTAATGTAAAGAGATCTTCCACCCACCAGTGGCATCTCTTTCCAGTCACTATGGAGCTAGCTAACATCAAAGGAAAATGCCACTGTTTGTGGCTAACTGATAGCTTTCAGGTATGCGAGTCCCCCTGTTCTTAGTTTTACAAATAACATTCAGACATTTACCAACAAGCGGTAGCAGAGAGGATACGTGCCTATGAAAGGAGGCGATACTGAAAGGGTTAGCAGTGCTGTCGCATCGCGAGCGGCTTGTAGGACCGCAGCGTAGCGTGACCGACCCAGCGGGCGGAAAGCAGCAGGGAAAGGGCCCGTCGCTAAAGCGGAGATGATTACCGCATTGCCCTGCCTACAACTCTGCCTGCAAGGATTAAGGCAATTAAGGCTGCAGTGATCCTGAGACTGTTACTCCCATTCTGAGCAATTCCATCCCTTTCAAAAGCCTGACTGTTTCTTTTTTTGTGGGATTATACAAGCGTGAAGATATCAAAGAAGGGATAAGCTCATGCATTCCTAAAGATAGTGGAGAGGTAACTCCTGATACACAGCGGAGCTTATTGCCATTGTGAGAGCTCTGGGAAAAAGGCTCGAGGCTGCACCCACCAAAAAAGGAAATACACTTTACATTGAAGAAGGTATGTAAAGATAGAACTGATAAGACGTTCCTCAGCAGAAGCAGATGATGATGATCTCTAAGGCGTAGATATGCCAGGCCCCATGCAGCAGCACCTGGAGAGCTTAGTGTGAACAGTCCCTGGACCAGCTTCCCCGAGCAGAATCCAGGTTAGTGGTCGGTCTGTGCCCCAGGAAGGGGTCTGTGATGCTCACCTCCGCAGGAGGGACCCCCTCAGGCGGGCGACACTGCAGTAGCACCTCCTGCTCCAGAGACACCTCCTTCCCCAGTGGCTCCTGTTCGAAGGTCTTCTTCAGATCTGCAAGCGAAGGATTAAATAAGAAGTTATTCCGGTCCGGCCATCGTTGCCTGCTTAAATGTCTCCTTACCTACATGGGACAGAAAATGCAAGAGACAATGGGAAGTGTCCCTTTGCTGGGACAATCAGAGGTTCATGATCCAACAAGTTCTCCCCAGTGTAGGACAGGTTGGAGTCACGCCCTCCAGTGACCTTGTCCCTCACCGCCCCAGTAGCAGCATACGGAAGAATGTGCTGAAACCAGAGTCAACCCATGATCCTGTGTGTCCAACTAAGAGTGAATGTTACATCGTTTGACATGAATGACGATATGTCAGCTGCTTCTGTGTGCATACAGACATAAATTTGCAATCGTTTACTCAGATTCAAATGAGCAAATCCTTTCGTCGACATCATGTTTCATAACAACACAGTATGCCGTGTTTAATAAGCCAGCCCGGCCTATTTCCCACACAGCCGTCGGTGTTTTGCTCTGCGTAACTCAAGAAAAGCTCAAAACAACAGACGTCTGTCCGATGCACCCACACAGAAAACTTACTCACGTCTGCCAGTTCTTAGCTAATCCGACATGGTGTTTCCTAACAATACTTTCCATTAAGGACAAATGAAGCATCTCCTCCATTGCAGAGACTGCTGTTGGGGACATTATTCCACAGGTGGAGGTAAAAAAAAGAAAAAACAGGAGCATAGTGGAGAGTAAGGGCAACAGTTACAGCCTTAAATGTTCAATAACGAGCCCAGTTTGTTGCATGAAGGAAAATCAATAGCAAACATCGATACCATTGTATGAAAGGAATAACTCGTACAATTGTTGTTTTAGCCCGAATTCTCATTATGAATACCATCAGCATACCTTGGGTGACACAGCGTTTATTGGGGGAGGGGGGGTGTGGGGGTTCAGCTACAGCTGGATCAGATGCCTGTTCAACTCCACTCATCCCATTGCTGAGTGAGGATGTATCCCTACAGTCTGTGACGTCTTCATGTGCCCTAACTCTGTTTGCAGTGCTGGTGGGGGCGGGGGGCAGATTATTCTGAATGTGGTTAGGTCAGCGTGGACCCCCATGAACTCTGGACTACCCCAGCTGCTAAATCCGATCACGGAGGCAGAGACAGGTGAGAAGCCAGACTAGGGCGTGCCAACGATGAGGACGGGACGGCGGTCAGGAGCTCCACCCGCCGTGTGGAGGCGCGCAGAAGAACGGCACGAAAACCGACAAGCAATAAACACACAAATCACATTTTACTGCAGGTAGGAAACCAGATGGCATATTTTCTCCAATTCCAACCCCTAAGTCCATGCCAGATTTCCAGGAAAATCCATTACTGCCATTGCCCGCTCTAAAATACGGACCTTTACGGCGTTACTGAACAGGACAGTATTTCCTCGCTGGGTCTGACCCACAGGGCACACCCATTACCATAGTGCATAAAGGCCATAAAGAATCAGGTAACACAAGGGCGCTGAGGAGCACCGGCCTCACAGGAGGCTAATTCATCAAGGCACGCTCTGATTCGGAGGCGGCGTTAAGCACGGGACCGGGCCGCGGGGTCAGCCTGAAACAGGAAGAGCGTTTAGGGTCGGAGCAGAAGCTGACACAGTGTGGGGAGGAGGCTGCCATCTCAGCTTACCGCTACAGCTAGCCAACGACAAGCTAGCCAGCCCAGAACCAGCCGGCATCATCCGTACGCCGAGATCTCCAGCCAAGGGTCCGGAAACCCCATCTCTCTAGAGCGGTCTTAAGTTTCCTGGAGCTTTTCCATAGTACAGATCATCCTTTCTCCTGATCGCTCACTGCCTCTGCCAGTACAGTGCATTTAGCAGTTATCCGAGATCCGAGATAAAAGACTAATCCCAGTACTGACGCCAGTGAGACTTCCATGATGACGAGGCCTGTGCCCCCAGCTGGGATATTCAGGCAGCCTCCATCTGTACTGGGCTACAGGCCACTCTGATACCAACACCATAAAAACGCCTTAAACCTTCCCCCTGTCTGCTGTACCTGGCTGAGTCAGCCCAGCCTGCGGGGGCGATGCAGTTAAACTACCCACTCCAATTACCCATGTGTTTGTTCTGCTGTGAGCATGCTTTTCCACAGCCCCTCCCATCGGCGTCCTTAGGAACAGGGATTTGATTGGTCAGAGCTGCGCTCACAATGCAGAGAGATGTGGATTTTGCTGCAAAGGAGTATGAAAATAGACCGGAGTAACCACAGAAAAAGCTAATAATCTCCCTCCCTTCCCTGTGACACTTCCAGTGTTACCTCGATCGACTCTACACTGTGCAGTGTAAACGATGGGCCATCTTCATTATGATTCAGTATATTAAATGCTTTGCTCTCTGATTGGTCATTGCTGCTCTGGGATGCTCTGGGGGGGGGGGGGGGGGGCC
>JAODJW010000117.1:21197960-21231680 GCA_026777045.1 Hyperopisus bebe | reverse complement strand
GGTCAGAGTGCCAGCAAGCCAGTCCAGATACACCGCTACTCTGTGGCAGTGGGCGGTGGGCACAGGTTTATCAATGTACATGGACAGATGCACGAAAGTCAGGGTCGTCAGTCAATATTATTATTAAATTACCATTTATTTCTGTAATAAGTGTATTTAATCAAATCCAGGGCAAGAGTTGAGGTGTTGAGATGAGGAAAAAAAGACAAATCTAACAAAAAAAGTGCACAAAAAAACATACATTTTATCATAAATTGAATGTTTATTGTAGGTTACATGCAATTCAGTTGAAACATTTAAAAACATATTATCTAGTATTGCGTTTTTGTTAATCTTATGTTATGGTAATTAGATTTTTGGATACCTATTTGAAGAAAATGTGTGTGCTTTCTAAGTTTGTTTGCACCACGTTTGCTTGTACATGTGTACTGTCTTTGCATTTTGTCTGTTTGGCACTATATGTATGGTTGTTTGTGCTGCTGCATGCACCACAATTTCTCCCTGGGATCCATAAAGTCGATCTTAATCTTAAAATCTAAAAATGGTTTTTTAAAAAAATCATTAAATCACAGCAGCAATGAATTTTAATATACCTAAAAAGTTAAGGGGATTTCAATTGCTCTACATAAACAAACAAAAACAAACTCTATATTTCATTGTGACATGAAAAAAAAACTCAAGTTTGTGAGAATGACTCAAAATGTTCTTAACTCCCTCCCAAATAATTCCGCACCAATTAGTTTAAATAGTGTGCTCTCATTCATTTTCAGACCCCCCCNNNAGGCTCAGCCCCCCCTTCCTGCCCACGGCTCCTCATACATGAGTCATCACTTCACTTGCTGATAGATGCTGTTTGCAAGGGGGAAAAAAAATCAAAAAACAAACAACAACATCAAAAGAAAGAATAGAAGTCAGAGGTCCCGCAAACCCCCTTCCCAGAGCAGGCCAACCCCTGCCGACCCCCCCCCCAGCGGACAGTGGCCGCTCAGATGCAGTCTCCGTGCCGAGGCGGTGGGCTGTAACTCAGGCCATAAGCGCCCAGGGCCTTTATGGCTACGACATCGATTACCACGTCCCGACAACAGAGAGCACGGTTATTGATAGCTCTGAAGCGATTGCCGGTGATTAAAGTCCGTGCCGGAGAGGAAGAATGCGAAAAGGACCCCAAAGAGGGCCGTCATTTACCAGGCCGCGTGCCAGAAATCCACTTCCTCCACACGGGAGACACATTTAATAGGGAAAGGAGGTGAATTTATATGCATTTTAAGCAAATCAAAAGGTTATTGGCAGCAGGAGGCTGCTCTCACTCCGCAGAGAACACCATCACGCCTGGGCCCCCTTGGCCTAAACAGCAGAATAAACCGGTGTGATGGGGCGGGTCGTACACAGGCTACAGCGACACCTCCCTACCCCCACGTCCCCCCAAGCCATGTGGAGAATTGGGTTTGTTTCCCAGTTTCTTACTTGAAAAAAGTCTCCCTACACAATATTGGACATTTGAGGTCCTGAAGCTCCAAATCCAGACCAAGATTTTGTTTCTACCAACCAGTTGAGTACTCTGTGACTGTGACTCTTTATGCTCAACTGGTTGGTAGATACAAAATCTTGGTCTGAATTTTTAGCTTTTGGACCTGGAATGGCCAACACGGTTTCTACATTTACTGTGGTGATGAAAATGATGGATGTGACCCTGTTTGAAGTGAATAATAACAATGTTTTTGGCATCTATTTAGACCAATAAGATGGCTTGGGGTGTATTTATGTGCTGTGATCACAGCATTCAGCACCTGGGGGGGGGGGGGTCAATATCAATACAACTGCTCAGGAGGGGTTCTGCGCTGTCTGGCCAATAGCAGTGCTCAGGATCATGGCCGGCCCTCCTCACACCCAGCTTTCCCTCTTTCATTGGGCAAGGTGTCCAGGTATATAGGTTTTGAACAGAAACCAAATGTGATAAAACAGGCTTATAGTCACCCTGCAACCAACAAATGAAACTCCAATACCATGCAGGACAGAGTGACGGACTCACGGGCAATGAGGACAGACTCACAGGCGATGTGGATGGACAGTGTGACGGAGTTACGGGCAATGAGGACAGACTCACAGGCGATGTGGATGGACAGTGTGACGGAGTTACGGGCAATGAGGACAGACTCACAGGCGATGTGGATGGACAGTGTGACGGAGTTACGGGTGATGCGGACAGACAGAGTGACGGACTCGCGCCCAATGAGGAAGGACTCTCAGGCGATGCAGACAGTGAGGGACTCACAGGCAATGCGGACGTGGGCCTTGCGGCTCTTGGTGGTCCCAGCTGAGCTCCAGGCCACACACTGGCACCAGTAATCCTCCGGACCAAAGAGCTCCTCCACCTGTTGACGTGAAATCTCGATGCTGGCCTCCCTCAGCAGCAGCCCTGTGGGGAAGGGGGTGGGGGGTCACGGGTCACCAAGACTGTCCCCTGCCAAGTGTCATTGACGCTTTACACGGAATACACGCACATGCATAGTTCATTGTGGAGACTGTCCATTCATTTCTATGGGCTTAATCCTAATCCCAACAATGACAACCATAACCCCTACCCAGCCCTAACCTTAAGCAACCAAACGAAATACAAGTCTTTTGGCATTTTTAGTTTTTTGATTGCAGTCACTGATGTTTATAAAATTGAGTTTCCCCTTGAAGGAAAGCTGGTAGTGCTGAATACATACACACACACACACACGCACGCACGCACGCACACACACACACACACACAGTGTGTCAAGTAAACATATCTTTATGGGGACCGGTCATTCATTTCTATGGGAAAAATGCTAACGCTAACTATGACAACCTTAACCCCTACCCAGCCCTGACCATAACCATAAGTAACCAAGCAAAATACAAGTGTTTTTGCATTTTTAGTTTTTTCATTACATTCACAGATTTTTATTAAATTGAGTTTTCCCATATGGGGGCCAGGCCAAACTTGTCCCCATAAAGGAAAAAAAATGGGTATTCATCATGATGTGAGGATATTGTTTCCCCATAAGGTAAGGTATACTCGCTCACTCTCTCTACCTGCATGGCCCACTGGAGAGAACACGAGGAATCCACAGCCTTCTTCGTTCGTGTGTCGCAGACAGGAATTGACCTCATTTATGATCCATCACGACCATAAATAATTAAAGCTGGAGCTCAGAAAGATGGAGAGCGCTGTCTGAGAGGATGGGCGCCCTCTTTCGGGGGGGGCGGGCACGAAAAGTCGGTGTAAAACTGCCCGAGACTAAGAGTCACACAGGACATGGCTCCCCCAAAGAATGAAGATTCCCTGAAGAGTAGAGGAAGCGTCTCCTTTAGGGACGGCCATGAGCGATAAGCCAGCCCCTGTGAGTTATAACGGGAGTGTGGGGAAGCTGCAGTGTAGAATCATCCTTGGGCCCCGTCTGCATTCCACCCTCCACAGCGACTCCTATCCGGCTGGTATGGAGAGTAAATACAGATCCTCACAGTATTGATGAGATAATGGGCAGCTTCCTGGGGTGGGGGTCCACGGATGCATGCTCTCAGGGAGGAAGGCAAGCCTTACGTATCCATCAACAACTCCCAAGAGAGTGCTCTCTTGCTGGCGACCTATTGGTCGCTGGGAAAATCCATTTTAAGGAAGCTAATGATCTGGATCCTGATGTTGCTAAGCCAAGCCTTAATTTATTTATTTCTGCAAACTCATCCAGAGTAACGATTTCCACTGGGAGCTGGCAAACAGGTCCTCATAACATGACCGTCTCCCCCGACCTGGAGCTAACGTGGGCTAATCTACTCCAGTGGCACAGTAGTAGACCTGGAGATATCGGGTTTCCGCTGAAATAGCTATCGACTACTCCAGTCGGCGTTTATCTGTGGGTCTCGCTTCTTTCAATCAGGCTGAATTACAGCAGAGGCAGCTCAGCGCGGGACCCCGAGAGGGAAGGTGGGGAGCCTCCTATCGCCAACTTCGGGTTTGACAGCAGTGTTCCTGGTGCGACAGGACAAAACACCAACTCCGCTCTTGCTGATGCTCATATCAGCCATCTAACGTACATTTTAAACAGCACTGTGACCAGCATTAGACAGAGAAGCAGACACACAGCAGATGAAGGAAGAACAGCCATGATGGTCCCGAAAGGGATGTTTCCACGTCCCCTCAGCCTGAACTGCTGCTGAACCAGCAGACCACAAGGTTCAAGGCCAATGGGTTGCCATCTGCTCATGGGAGTTTTACTTACACAGAAAATGTGCAGAAAGAAAAATGAATGGTTCAGAGAGATAACCAATCAGATTGTGCGGTGGGTCCAAGCAACTAGGGGAGGTGGGACCAAGATGTCTGATTGGTTGGTCCCACTTCCTGTAGTTGCTTGAACATTGAACATTTCTGTGTAAGTAAAACTCCCATGGGCTTGCAGTCTCCTTTCTGTATGGACATCATGGCTGCGGAATACTGGCTATTTGCACTGTGCTACACAGTCCTCTACAAACCCCACGTCTGAGGAAAATCCCTATACCAAAAACCTGATACATCTGATAAGATCTCTGCTTAAACCTGCCTGCAGAAAAGGGGGCAGTCAATCATATAACAGAGCTTAGGGGTTGATTGAACTGAAAACACGTTTAAACCAGTGCTTCCCAATCCAGTCCTTGAGGACACACAGTCGGTCCATGTTTTTGCTCCCTCTGAGCTCCCTGCCAGACACTCCACATTTTTGCTCCCTGCCAACTACCCAAAAACGTGGACCATCTGTGGCTCCCCAAGGACCAGATTGGGGAAAACTGCTTTAAACAGAAACAGGACTCCACTGATCACAGGATGAGAGAGTCTTAGGGCGCCTAGGGAAAAGATCAAGGATACCTACCCGAGGTGTCGTCCACACTCTCCTCCACGGTGTGCTCCTTCTGGTGGACCCACTCGCTGTTGCACTTGAAGTAGATCTGCGTGGCGGGTGTGGCCTTGCAGTACAGGATTACCGGCTTGTTCTTGACGATATAGGCCTCTTCAGGTTCTATCAGGAAGTGGGGGAGGGACTCCGGGGGGTCGGAGGGGAACGTCTCGGGAAGTTCACCCAGTCCCAGGAAATCATCATCCACTGCAGAGGGGAGGCAGGTGTCAAAAACACTGCTATTATTCACTGGCTAATACAGCACCCTGAATGCAACATGAAGGCTTTATCTGCAATAACTACAGTTTATGGTATTGTTCATTCTACACCAGGAAACTGACAACAGATGCTTGACTGAGCATCTCAATCGAATCTTCAATGCCAATATTCTGGAGAAGAGAAACACAATGAAGTGTGACCGTGAAGTTAGCTGATGTCTGTCTCTGTTCTTCTGAGTCTCGAGGCTCCATGCATCAGCAAGATTTGATAATTTTGCAGAGGGAGCAGGAAGGGCCTCTCCCTCCATTATTTATCCACTCTCCCCCCAGCTGGCCTTGCTTTCATGTTCCTGCCATGGCAATAATGCCAAATTATGAATGTCAACAAAGGATGTGTCAACTACTCTATGGCAGAACAATCAGCTCGGCTGCTGAAATGCACTGGCAGTTTGCTTTTAAGCCATGACTGCTCTGAGATCTGAAGGGCCGTGTCGGAGACCCCTATTCGCAGCGGGATCCCAGAGACAATGAGAGTGCAAGCTCGTCATTAATCATATTAATGAATGACATCAGAGATAGATATACTGTATCAGAGGCACAAGTCATGCAGTTTCAAAGGGCTCTGGTCACGCAATCACTGAAGGGCCCCTTTTCCACACAACAGGTATAAGGGTTCAGGCCATTGACAGGAGGGAGGATTGTGGGTAATGGAGAAAAAAGTACGGCAGCTCTCAGGTACAGAGCTCAGTACTGATTGGCCACCATTTGCTCCATCACTAATGAAGGGAGTAAGGCGGCATGGAGACCACACGGTAGAGGAAGGTGAACTCCAAACCTGGACACCCTCCAGCAGAAGAGGGGACAGACAGTCACGGAGGTGTGGACATTAAACCCTGAAGAGTACATCACTCTCTCTCTCTCGCTCTCTCAAGTTAGTTAATTTGGCACTGTGTTAAACAGTAAAACACATCAGAGGGCTTGACTGCTGGCAAAAATGGGAAGCCCTGAATTCCAGCACCTGCTGATGATCCTATTATCAAGTGATGATCCGGATGATTGATAGGATGACTGATCCTATAACCAATGTCCAAATCAACCTCACCCTAACCCCAATCTATTGATAATTCTATCATCAATGTCCATATCTCCCTAACCAGTTCAGATTCTTCTATTCTAAGATTCTGTCATGCTGTCATGGATACTTAGAACAACTTTTCCGGTTACAAAGACCAGGCGCTCAGATCTATCCTAGACATTTAAAACTCGCCCAGTTGCAGAGACCAGGCACTCAGATCTATTTTAGATAGAAGTTCGGGTCTAGTGTGTGGTGCAAACTCAGAATTACACAAAGCAGGTATTTAAAGAGCCCAGCACGAAGTGGCAACGAGGCTGATTTGTATGTTAGCATGTCCAGACAGATGTAATGGGACATCATAAATCTGATCCTGAGTCAGCGGCAGGGGGATAAGTGGGAAACCTGAGAAGGCGCAAACACAGAGCAGGAGCTGCGGGGCGCGCACACACACACATACACAGGTCACGTATTCATATCTTTGTGGGGACTCTCCATTCATTTCTATAGGCAAAACCCAATCCCCAGCAATCATACCATTAACCCCTACCCAGCCCTAACCTTGTGCAAAGGTAAACAAACAAAATAGTCTTTTGGCATTTTTAGTATTTTTGATTGCAGTCACAGATTTTTATACATTTTTATACATTCCCCACAATGTAATATATATGCACCCTCCCCACCGTATTATACAGTATAGCATGCCTACCACTTCTTGTTAGTAAGGGATTTAAGCTTCTTTGTCACAGGATAAACAGAATCAGAGGAAATAAGAGCCGCAGGCGGCCCGAGCAGTTCCTGTGGCCCAGGGATAAGATCAGGAGGCCGGGAGCGGCCAGCGTGCTGTTAGCGGAGCGTAAGGGGCAGAGGATAATAAGAGGAGGCCTCTTATCAGACGACGTGCGGCTCCACAATGCCAGTCTGACTCCCGTCTCTATCCTCCACCACCCCTGGGCTGCTGGGTTGTTTTCTTAACTCCAGCCAGTTCCCTCCCGCTTCCCATTTGTGCTTTGTGTTCTCGAATTAGTCCTCACAGGAAGCGGGCCACCAGGACTGACCTTGTCTGCTCTCCTAAGATTCTGGCCACTCAGATCATGTTCCCCCATGTTGCCTCTGCTCAGATATTTACAGCGTCTGACCCAGGCTTCTATGGGTGTCTCTTAAGACCAGCTGAACTCTGAACTCTCTCACTGTGCGAGGCGTCCAGGGCCGGAGGGCCAGCCGATGCCCTTTACCACCCCGTGGCCATTTTCTTGCCTTCTTCTCTGGCTCCTGCAGTACTGATTGCAGAGGTTTTCACGTAAACACCTAAATCTCCCCCACTGACCGCTACATAATGGCTGAGTGTACATTCCCACTTGCTGAATGATTGTTTGCATTTTTCCTTGTCAGATTTCATTGGCTAAGTGTCTGCCTATCCCGTAATTTAGTCTGGGTAACCCTGTCACTATAAGTGATGTGTCTGCCACATCAGCTAATTTGATAATGTCTTTAATGAGGACATCTATCACTCTTGTAGCTTAGAGAAGGAAACAGCTCCATCGCAGGACCTGGTAGTACTGCAGTAATTGCGCCGACCCAATCAGAACCTGTTAGAACGTTTCCTCCTGTCAGAAGCCGATCATTTCCATAAATCACGGCTTATCTCGCTCTAGTCTAGGTACTAGTATTCTGAGTCAAGCTTTTTGTAAGTCTAAAAGCATGACATCATCAGGCTCACGCTGTCAGCAGCCACTGACTGAAACCCAAAGAAACTGAGCAGAAACACCACACCCCTAACCCATTATCTACAATTCGTCAGACTAGGAATTAACATAGCTAGTCACGTCTCCTGATAACACTGGGTCTATTCCCCTTTTTGTGGCCTGACTCATTACATACTTTTAATTTTTCTACCAAATTTCTGCACCCTAGCTGCACTTCCAATTATCCCTCATTGTCGTAATACAGAAAAAGCATTAATTATATTTTTCTCTGCAGTTAAATTGATTCCCATCTTCCCCCATGCGCTTCCACATGATCTCCTTAGGTTTCAGAGAGCTGCAGCGATATCAGGCCCTTCTCTGCTGCTATACCGCGCACAGAGCCATACTTCCTGTCATGCTAAGCCTCTCTCTCTCTCTCTCTACCTCTTCACATAAATACCATGTTTTGAAGGGTAACCTCCCACCTTCTACTCACTGTGCATCTACACCCTCTTTTCAGCTTAGATTTCTTCATAAATGAGCAAAACGTACCTCAGACACAGTAGTTACGACCTACAACATCTCTCACCTCGGTGCCTCTAACTAGGCCAAGCTATAAGAGGGAAAATGGGTTGGTAAGTATATCTCTCCAGGAGCAGGACTTTACAAGTTGTGTTAAACATCTCACCATCAAAATTTCATCTAACATGCTCCCAGTTTACGCTGGCTGCATGTAAATCATTCATTAACACCTCATAGATGCTCCAGTTGGATGATGTACACACGCGTGTGATGAAAGCGTTCAGGGTTTAACTCCTCCCACATGTATCTGACACCCGGCTCCCTGAACGGGTCACAAACCACGTCTGCAACTGACATCATGGTGAGATGAAAGGCAAACTGAGAGGAGGAACAGCTCACGCCTGCTGAAGGAGAACAGGTGGAAGTAAGGTGCCACATCAGGTCTTTGTTTGCACCATCAGCATGGAGGATCTGCATGCATTAAAGGGGACAGCAGAGTCTGCCAAGCACTGACTTAATTAGCTCCCCGATCTGGTACAGACTATGGCGCTTCATATCCGACTGACAAACTCCTTCTGCTCCCGGAGACACTCACAGATAAAGCCCAGCAACACATTTCCATCCACCTGGTCTTATCATGAGCTACGTCCAGCAGAGGTGGATAGTTCAGGTCCAGCTAAGTGTAAAAGTCACAGTCACAGTATACTCAACTGGTTAGAAACAAATTCTTGGTCTGGATTTTTACTTTCCGGACCTGAACTTTCCACCTTTGACGTCCAGCTGGGCCCTTGCAGAACATCATGCCAAAGTCACAATTCTGTCAGGGGAGGCCCCACACACAAACACCCTGCTCACAGAGCGCTGATGAGAAACCGTCCCTAATGGCATAATCACACCGGGGTTGCAGGGGGGGGTCAAATGTCTGCGGTCACCTCTTCTCATACCCAAGGTCAATAAAGCCATCCGAGCTGCAAGCAGAACGACACCGCCTTCATCTCCCATCCCATCAACAAGTCACGCTGGTGAGAGCTGTATACCAGAGCCTGCTTATCCCATCAGCACGTCCCACACTTCAAACAATCCCCCACCTCCCCCCACCCCCACCCCAGCACGCAAGAGCAGCTGTACGAGCAGCCCCAGACGCTCCTGCTTTGAAGTCCTCATTAGGGGGCGCTGTTTGCGTTGCGCTCTTCCCCCTGTCCCCGTTTAATCCCTCAGCGCCAGCTCACCATTCGTTTCCTGCTCTAACTACCCCCCTCCCCCCGAGTGACTCTGAACAGGAAGCGGGAACCTGCCTCCAGGGCTCCAGGCTGACAGCAAGCAGGGGCCTTCAAGCCGCTAGGGGACAGCGCCTGACAGGCGGGGGTCACCTTACGCCCCCCGCCCGCCACCGTGTCTGATGAGCTACACAGAGCACCTGCGTGTAACACCCCCAGCTCCATCGCGTCCTCAGCAGGGGGGGTTTGCTGACACTAATCGAGCCGGGGCACGGCTCGGCGATCCCACGTGCCTCCAGGGCCACCTTAGCGACACGCCGGGACCCCTACGAGACCCTCCATCTGCCTGGGTCTTAACCAGCTCCGTCCCCCTCATGCCGGCACATTCTGTACAGTCGGCTGCCCGGAGATGGCATCGCTCTCTCTCACGGAGCAACAGCGCTAGACAGGCGTATAAACACCACGTAACGCCAAGGTTAGGCTGATCCATAGCAGAGGCGAAGCCAGCCCGACGTGAACGGCGGGCGGAGTCAAGAGGAAACCTGACTCCACCATGAGGGGCGCATCTGCCACAGGGGATTGCGGCCGGCATTTCAGGGGCAAAACGCTCCTGCGATTGTCCACCATTCAAAGCCACAGATGTCTGCTTATATCAGTCCGCTGTGATGCATCTGATTCATCCCAGCCCTGATCGCAGGAATGGTTTAACCACACAGATGTGCTCAGACGCACACACACCCTGCTCTGTTTCCTTTGGAAGTCCTGTACGTCTGGGCTCTGTATTCTTTGGAACTGCTGCACCTATGCACTCCTCCCTGTGTGTGTATGGTGGGAAAATCTGGTTAATTTGAGCAGACCCCCCCCGCACCCCCATAGGCAGTGCCTGCTAATGATAACACGAGTGCACTTAACCAGGCTTTGTGGGCCGTGACGCGCTGCACGGGACCACGATCGCCTCGTCATCTGCCATTAAACAAATGGCGCGTGATGCAGTGCCGGGCTCCCCCTGAGGACAGCGCGCTCACATTAGAGAGCTAATCTGCCCGCTGATCTGCCTCTGGAAAGCGCTTTCTGGGACATTTTGCCGGGTGTAGATGCTTATCGATGCAGGAAAGGGTGACAATTGTCCATGGTCATGCCCTCAGGAGGCCGCTAGTCACAGAGAAAGGGGGACTGAACGCAGGCAGGGCGTTTGGGGCGCCCCACGCTGGCGGGCTGGGGGAGAGCTGCAGGGTCCGTCAGACTGCAGCTCAGTAACGACCACAAAGCGACGAGAGTCGGGGAGAGTCACTGGCCAAAACACAAGCCCAGATTAGGGTGGAGAACCTTATATTAACATGGGGAGTTGTGGTTAAGACTACATCCTTGTTTGCAGAGTCAACACCCCCCCCACACACACAATATGCAATGCAACTCCACCTCCACCCCACACACACACACAAAGTTACATGATCTCTAGGTCTTCTTCTGGCAATTATGCTACAGTACATTGAACGTCTATTATATCTGGGTTCTGCAAGAAAAGGGGGATCAAATACTGTGTGTGAGTGTGTGTGTGTGTGTGTGTGTCTGTATCTGTGTGTCTGCATTTTGCAGTATTAACTGACTTGGGGGGCAGGAGGGGGGTGCTTGTTAATGAAAACATCCTCAGCAGCTAACAGCACTGACTCTAATGGCAGATTGCTCTGGGGATGCAGTTTGCATTCTGGCTGACGGGGGTGGGCCTTGTAAGGGGGGGGGGGATTCCAGACCTTGACTAATGTTTGAGCTGAGCAGCTCTGAAAGGGTCTCGGGGCACTCCTACTGCGCAGGAAAGCTGCTCTCTGGGTCTGAGCAGGGCAGGACGGCACGTCGCGGTACACAAACGCATACATACAGTCTGTTACTCTCCCAAATGATCTTCTATATGCAGATCTTATATAACACTGCATAAGCAAACCTCCCAAAAGGAATGCTCTGTAAGAGTGGTCTCGGGGTCAATGAGACGGCAGACACAACGAGCAGCTGAACCAGATTACTAATTCCCATAACTATTAATCAGCCTGGTTGTTGCTAAAACACTTTGATCATCACAGCCTTCCTGCCGTTTCCTCTGCAGCGTCCTTCCCAGGGAATCACTCCCTACATCTCTGCCAAAGCCACTTCGTTACCTGGCCAATCCCTCACTTCATTCATGTCCTCCTCCATCACCTCCTTGCACACCCCCCCACCGGTCACTGTCCTCCTCCATGGCCCCCATGCACCTCCCCGCTGCTCCTCCTCCATGACTCCCCCCTCTCCAGCATGGAGAGCAGTATGGCCCATTTCCTGTTACAAGCCACTAATTCTGTTTCCTTGGCAACAGAGAGCTTGCATACCTCACACTGGCATGTTACCTCTGCTCTCTCCCTCTCTTTTGGGCCATTATGGCATCACTGCCCAGTAAACACTTCTGAGTCTGATCTCCAGGGGTCAAGTGGCCAAAGAGTGGAATTATTCACTCAGATCCTGGTCAACATAGTGTCGACTCTTCCTTTACACCCAGCCGCAGGATGGGGCATGAGCCTCCTGGCTTCGCCTGCACAGCCCCCCTGTCATCAACACCATTTCTCCCCCACTTGGAAATGGATATTTAAGAACAGGGGAGCTAAAAGCTGCTGTTTGGCTTGTTTAAACAGGGAAAGCAGCACTGGGGCCTTGGCCTCTCATTTCCTTTGCTAGTCTGTGTTTTCTCAGAGGACAAGGCCAAGCAGAACACTCCCAGACAGCCAGAAAATGCTGAAGCTAATCCGTTAAATGGCAGCCAGGCGTTCCCGGGGACGTGCGTGGGAAACATGCCGCACCAGAGAGGGTTTCACTGAGGAACTCCACATAATGAATAGCGTTCACATAAATTTCTTTAATGATATAACGGACACAGCCAGAGAATACTTTCGCATTTCTTGACAGCAGCCATTCAACTTGTGAGCAAGTGTAGTAAAGGGTGGAGGGGGAAAACGAGCGAGGGCAGGGGCAGTAAAGGGTGGAGGGCGATAACAAGCGAGGGCAGGGGCAGTAACGGGTGGAGGGGGAAAACGAGCGAGGGCAGGGGCAGTAAAGGGTGGAGGAGGATAACAAGCGAGGGCAGGGGCAGTAACGGGTGGAGGAGGAGAATGAGCCAAGGTAGAAGTGGTAATGGGTGGAGGAAGAGAGTGAACAAGGGCAGGGGCAGTAAAGGATGGAGAGGGATAACAAGCGAGGGCAGGGGCAATAAAGGGTGGAGGGGGATACCACACAAGGGCAGAGGCAGTAAACAAACGAGGACAGGGGCAGCGATGGCTGGAAAGTCGTGCTCCTGCTGGAGGGCATGATCTGGTGAACTTCATGCTTTATTCTCATGGTACTTTCGCCATTTTCCTAATGATCCTCACGGCTAACTTGTTTTCAAACATCACAGTACATTAGACTGTTCATTAGTATGTGTTTGTGATACGCCAAGAAAATCGATAAGCCTACAGCATTGACAGTTTCTCGGCAGAACTGGAGCTCGTTATCGATTGGAAAAGAGCTAGGGATCAATACGGGGCTTCGCCTCTGCAGAGAGAGGAAAGGTGAGCTGGCCTCCCAAGGATGCCAAGGATGCCGGACACCCACAGGTACCGGGAAGTGGAATGCAGGGAAGTGGTTGGACAGGCCCAAAATAATATCAAGTTCATTTCACTACTCTGAGGAGGTCCAAAGGAATCTGCATTGTGTTTGTGAGGAGCAGAGGTTCCTCGGTAAACTCACCCTGCCATGTTGCAGAAAGAACTTTAGTTTTAGTTTATTCCCAGAGTCTATGGAGACTAAACTTCCCACAGTCTGCAGAAGGTCAGTACTTCACTGATCTTGATGTCAACACCAGCCCCCTGTTCTGCTGACAGTCAAACCATCTACCAGTTTATACAGTTACATTACATTTTTTTATGTTTTCAGATTCTCAGAATCACTGGTGCTGTGAAAAGCTAAAGAGGAGAATAGACGTGGGAAGAGACTCTCAGGTAGCAGTGCGAAGCTGCCAGGAAGTGAGCAGTGATTCTGAAACACCAGTGTGGTCATCTTTCTGCTTAAGGAAACATACTCAGCAGTATAAACAAGCAAGGCCAGATGGCACTGTGGTCACTTCCATGGGCTCCCCAAACATTTCTTTGTAGGTTCAAGCCCAAAGCTCGGTGATGAGTACTCCCTCACCCAATGACAAGCTCCTTCAGCTCAAATCGGGGTCAGTCGTCAATGTGTAGGTCTTGTATGCAATTAAAGTCATGGTTCAGTGATGCTAGACATCCTTCGATTTGCGTGGTACCGAGAGTGATATGGTTTCATTTGAGGAGACGTGGGTCAGTGTGTTGATGTGTGTCACACAGAAGGTGTTACGGTGTTACTTCAGACGTGTGCAGCCTTTATTAAAACACGGGCGACGAGATGAAAATGAAGAACAGCCTCGAGTTGGCAAGAAGCGCATGAGACGGCCTGCATGGTACGAGGTTCATCATCTACTGAAGGTCATGGGCCTACAACGGTGCCCCTAAGAGGCACTAACCCTAACCCTACAATTTTGCCACCTAACCTTAATGCTAATTACAGAAGACACAGAGCTCCACCATCTCAGAGCACCAACAGCATCTACAGAAAGCAGGCCAGGTTATCAACACCCTCAAACACAAGCTATCTTCACAATTGAGTGAAGTGATTTGGCAGAAACTCAGCTGAGAGTGAAAAGAGTATGAGCCTGAGGAAGCAGCTTCAGCAAAGTTACACCAGCATAGAATCCAGTTTGCATAGCGGCTGTACAGACAGAGATATTCTTTGCTAATGGATTGAATATCCATGCATCTGAATATCAATTTAGCCCTTTCAGTCATAACTGCCTTATAGGACTTATTGATATCCAAGGCCAATTGAAACAACCCTGCAAAGATTTCCAGGAGGGACACTGACAGTTTGCCCTAACACTGCATGGTGTTAATCAGGCACAACAGGCAGAAGGTCATTCTCCTGGTATCCATCCAAGGTTCTGATGTGTGACTCGCAGTTACTGTGTGCCATCAGGGCATCTCACTTTGACTGCTCAACATACATACGATGCTCAGCATCAAATCAGCTGATTGCACCAAACCTCCACAAACACACGGTTTGAGACATTCATCAAGTGGACAGTCTCACCAGAAACCAAAGACTGCCTCCATTCCCTCTAAATGGTGATGAGGCCACTTCCAGAGAACTGTACCTTTCAGAGAACAGGTGGAAAAGCCTGAAGGTGCAAACAAAGTTCTCCTGTCAACCATGAAAAATATAGTGTCCTGTTCCACTGCAAAAGGGATAGAGAGGAAGGCAACTTGTGCCACTGCAAAAGGGAGACAGAGAGGACGGCAACCTGTGCCACTGCAAAAGGGACAGAGAGGACGGCGACCTGTGCCACTGCAAAAGGGAGACAGAGAGGACAGCGACCTGTGCCACTGCAAAAGGGAGACAGAGAGGACGGCAACCTGTGCCACTGCAAAAGGGAGACAGAGAGGACGGCAACCTGTGCCACTGCAAAAGAGAGACAGAGAGGACGGCAACCTGTGCCACTGCAAAAGAGAGACAGAGAGGACGGCAACCTGTGCCACTGCAAAAGGGAGACAGAGAGGACGGCAACCTGTGCCACTGCAAAAGGGACAGAGAGGACAGCAACCTGTGCCACTGCAAAAGGGAGACAGAGAGGACGGCAACCTGTGCCACTGCAAAAGGGACAGAGGACGGCAACCTGTGCCACTGCAAAAGGGACAGAGGACGGCAACCTGTGCCACTGCAAAAGGGACAGAGAGGATGGAAACCTGTGCCACTGCAAAAGGGACAGAGTGAACGGGGGCCTACTGCAAAATGGACAAAGAGCACAGGAGAAGCACTACCTACAAACTGCCCGACAGAGACCCAGGTCATGTGACTAGGGTGGCATGGCTACAGACACGGTGAACCAGGAGCTCTTGCCTCTTAAAGCTGGGAGGAGCTGCAGAGCTTATGGTGCAGCATGGGCAGGCACTCCCCTGCAGCTACCGGGGAACGGCAGCTACCTTGCAAGAACACCCCACCGCCATTAATCTTTAAAGAGCCGGTAATATTTCAGCGGGGACATACAACACATACACATCCTGATGGGGGCCAGCAGGGCTGTCAGAAAGCCCCCGACTCCCCCATGAGAGGACAGACAGGGTTAGTGCAGCATAGAGCCACTCTGAAAGGAGCCATTGTGCTCATACAGCAGAGGCTGGGGTCTGGGGGTCCTCCCTCACTACAGTACAGTATTCATGCTTCAGGCACAGGGGCCGTAACTCACTAAGCTTCCCAACCTGGAAGTGGAATCTGTTGAAGCTGCTTGGAGCTCAAGTTAGTGGGACAGTTTAACTCCTAAATAAATTCAAGGGGAGATATTGCAGTATTACAGACTATATATTAAGACATTAATAACCTTAATAGAAATCTAGGGTTATTAAAGCATAAATTTAATATAGGGAGGACATGATAATACATTAACTTATGGTGTAGATTTGCATTAGCTCAAGGTGAAAAATGACCAGTTAGGACTGCAATTTTATGTTACAGAGATCCCTTGTAAAATATTACCACATACATGGGCTGCACGTATATTAATGCTTTTTATGAAGCATTTGCATACTGTGAAGCTCCCCCTTCTGTGAGGTCACAGAAAATGAGCCTTAAGAAACAGACACTAATAATCAGACGTGGGAAGCTGAGGCGACCGTGAGGAAATTGGAAGTTTCATAGCAAATACCCACCGTGCAGGAGGCTGATTTCTAGAGGGTGACAAGATGATCTGCATGTGGACGGAAGGGCACTCACCCACATGGCCGGTGATTACTGTCTGCTGAATGGAGGATTAGTGTTATTCTATCAGGTCTGACAGCTGCATGAATGCAGCATAGATAAGGTAAAACACTGCAAAAAACAATAAACAGTTAAATATTGGAGCCACTTCCAAATATGAAAATAAAAATAGAATGATAGTTTATTGATCGCTGTGGGGAAATTCCCGTTTTGCCTACCGCATCCTGCTCTCCATTAGACCCACAGTAAGTAAGCTTGGGGGTGACAGTGAAGGGCAGCCACCTGCAGCACGAGTGGAGCTGGGGGTTAAGGGCCTTGATCAGGGGCCCATGGATGTATGACTATACTACCAAGGCCAAGCTCAAGCCAGCAAGCTTCTGATCACTGGGTTAAAGGCTTAGGCCACTGTGGCACACACTGAAACTGCTATATTACAGTATCTTAAAGTCATTTTCCAATAAAAATACTCAATGAACACAGCCTGACAACTGAAAACTAACAAGGAGATATGTCCACTTCAGAAACATGACATCTGGTTCGTTATATAAAAAGCCCAACCTGAAAAGATACAATGAATTCCTTTCTATTCTTCTAGAACCACTTTCTATGGTGTCCACCTGCTTCTTTTAGGACACATATGACGTATCTGCATTTATGACAATTAAGCTGGAACTTTCTGGAAGGTGTGTTGACAGAGACATGGGTGCCTGGCAGAATAAATCTTCAATGAAGCGTCTGTAAATTTCAGGGCGATCAGAAGGCTTGGACCAAGCTTCTCTGTCACAGGCTTCAACTCCCCCTGGTGGCAAACTGACTGACATGCGCAGCCATACTTTGAATGACAGGGTTCAAAGTGGTGCTTGTCTGCCACGGCAAAGCTTTCCTTTTACATCATGAATTTTTATATGCCCATTAGCCAGTCCAGCAGCAAGGAGGCGAATGCTTCTCTCCCTTGATGACTACACAATGAGGGGCAATAAATTTTAATTTAAACACCATAAACCTATTGAGTGCTTAATTAACTTTAACCGTCTTTGGGGGAATGAAGCCAATTTGGAGAGGGTCATGAGGACTTCATTCAATATCAAACAATTTTACATAGTTGATCCATTCATTGGGCCTTCAGCAGCTGATTAACACACAGAATTAACATGTTGGTAAAATTCATATTGCTTTCTCCTGGGACATTAATATGCACATGCACAGAGCATGATTAGCACACCCATTGTTTTACTTCAACAATATCATTTAATGACGTTTACAGAGACAAAATGGGGCAGATGAGGTTGGATTCATCAGACTGTAATTTTCTGGAGGTTCTAGAAACTGCAAACAATCCAGCCAATATGAAGACCCTACAACATTCCTGTTCATGCTGGAGTGTTCAAGGACATATTGTGGTGCAGCGCGCTGTCATTTCCTGTCTGCAGTTAGAATGCATGCTTAACATAACTGCAAATATGGCACCATGTGAGGTATCTAAAGTGACTAAAGGAATCTGCCCCCTTGACCTGGGAATTTGTGTGGTCTCGGGAAAACATGCGTCCATTTTCAAACAAGGTCCCTTCCTGCTCTTCTTTTTTCTTCCTCCTGCTCCTTCTCCTGCTTTTCCTATTTCTTCCTCCCAATCTTCCTTCCACTCTTCCTCCTGCTCTTGCTTTCACTACCTTTCTCACTCTTCTTCCCACACTTTCTTCTGTTCTTCCTCCCGTGCTTCCTCCTGCTGTTTCTCTCACTCTTCCTCCTGCTCTTCTTCCCACTCTTCCTCCTCTTGTGTTCCTCCTGCCCTTCCTCTCTTTCTTTTCCTCCCACTTTTCTTCCTTCTTTTTCTCCCGTTCCTCCTCCCACTCTTCCTCCTGATTTCCCCCCTGCTCCCCTTCCTGCTCTTCAATCTACTCCTTCTCTTGCTCCCCTTCCTGCTCTTCCTCCTGCTCTTCCTCTTGTTCTTCCTCCAACTCCTCTTCTTGCTACCTTTCCTGCTCTTCATCCCACTCTCCCTCTCACTCTTCCTCCCACTCCTCCTCCCACTCCTCCCCTTTCACTCTTTCTCTCGCTCCCTTCCCAATCCCATCCCCAGGAGGTCTAGTAAGATCTCCCATCTCTCACATGACGCTGTACTCCCTGCCAGACCGACCTCGTGCCTGACCAGAGAAAACAGACCCATGCCCTGGGCCTGATGCATCCCCTGAGAGCCTGGCTTCGGCTCAGCAGTGGCTAGCAGCGCCCCTCCCCCCTGCCTCCTGGCCAGAAATAATATGGGTCACAGTGGAGGGTGTGGGGGGAGCAGAGACAGCAGCTGGCTGAAGGGCCTCTGTATGCAGGGGGCACATTCAAGTAACATACCCCCCTCGACTGTGAACACGGTGGATGTCAGCTTCACAAATAAAGCATATTGTAACATAGATTATAATCGCATATTGAAACAAATAATGGAAGACATTTTAGCCTGGAAACATGAAAATTGTCATGAAACTGTAATATAGAATTTTCCATCCATCCATCCATCCATCCATCTGTCCATCCATCCATCCATTCATGCATCTTCTAAGTACATTTCCCGGTCAGGATCACTGGGACTTCCTGTAGCTCATGTCAATGTTACCAGCCTGAGCAAAATAAGCAGTTAGATGAAAGGATGGCTGGAATAAAGACAGCCAGCCTCCATCATCCATCCTGCCCTCTCAGATGCTCCTCTCATCTCCAAGAGCTCCAGCCTTTCATCCTGCCACTCTCCTTGGATAGGATGGGTGAGCCTGAGCAAGTCAGTCTGAGCCCTCGCCATCCTCCCAGGGAAAGGGTCAAAACCCATTTCTTGTAGGAGGCAGCAATACAGCAGTTCTGCATTTCAAATCTGTGTGGTGACCAGTGTTCATGGTGTTGGTCTGTGGACAACATGTGCTGGATTCAACTTGTCTTCCATAAAGATGTCGTGCTATTGTGCTCTTACTGAGAACACAATAGTACAGATCAATAAAGGTCACATGATCCTGCACCATGCACGATGGGAAGTTTATTTTTAGGCCTAAAGGTCAGAGGTTCACCTTCCCCCATTTAACGGAGCACACTGCCCACGTCCCCCTAGTGGCCGTGTAACATCCTTGCACTCACAGGCGTCTATTTGGGGGCAAACAGGAAGGGCTCGGCATTTACCCCTCATTAGGTAATGAGAAGACAGACAGCGCTAATAGTCACCGTGGGGGGCATCCCAATTGAAGATGCCAATTATGCGTTTGATGCCCTGCAAAGACAAGCTGAAAAACCTCTCGCTCATTAGCTTTTCACTGGGGATAATACAGCAAGCAGCGTTTATACTCGTCTCTGGATTTTTCCATACTGTGGCAACATTTCAAGTAAACAATCACCATCTGTGAGCACATATGAATAGGCCTGACTAAATAGAAACTCTACAGATAATTTGTGTGATTTCAAATGAAACACACACAAAAATGAGCACAAACATAGATACAATTTAGGCTGTGTCCACACAGCAAGCGGTGAAATTTTTGCACCATTGTATGTCAATGGGCAGAGTGGCGTCCTTCTCCAGCTACGCAGAGCCGCCTCGAGCCCCATGCGCCACAAGGCTTTTCCCACTTTACCGTGCCTCTCAAAGGTCAAATCAATTGAACTTTCACTTAGTTCGCAGACTTCTAGCAAAGTGGCATCCAATCAGATATAATCTTCAATTGCTAATGTGTAGGTTCAGCAACTTGGAAACCAAACCGTATAGCAACATGGAGGAGAAACTAATAATGTCAGTGTCCCAGCACCCTGAATTATTTAACATCATCTTAAAGTCATATCGAGACTTAATTCCGAAAAAATCTGCTTGGAGGTGTAAACCAGCAATGTAACTTCTTTTGTTTCAAGCCGACAAACACTTTACAATCTCTTATTTTTATGGGAACGCTCTTTCGTGATGTAATATTCACCTGTCTAGTGCCTTTTGCAAACACTGGGCGGTTCATTTCTGGCAGTCTGAACACATAAGCAAATTTTTTACCTGAACAGTTTACCAAACAGTTCATCGCTTGCTGTGTGGATGCAGCCTTACTGGTCTAACATACAGTAAAAACTGAAGCACTGCTCTGCCCCATTCCTACACAGCCCACATGCGCCTGATATTATGCTGCCATGTAAAGCACATTATTACATAGAAAGTGTGCTCACCAAACAGGCTTTGATGGACACAGCAATGAGTCTCACTGACCTGTTAAGCAGCGCCTGATAGTGTGATGGCAAACTGACCCCTACTGGGGAAACACCAACACAGGCACAAAACTGCTGCATATAAGGTGCTAATAAAGGCACTATTAAGCTAATGTCCTTTTACTTTAAGGTTGTTCTGAGGCCAAAGTCTGTGTTATCAGCACTTACCCTCTGCAAAGCTTATTTAAAATACATGACTAAATACAGGTGTTTTGATAAATATCACCATAATATGAACAGAGCGGAGCACCAGGCCAGAAGCAGCCAGAGGAGGGAGCTGAAACAGAGTATATATGGGTAAACAGAGTATGTTAGGGTCCATGCTGGGACACACTCAGCATAGATGTCCATAGGATCTGTGTGGACCACAATCCAATGGTACATAATACAAGCTACTTGCTAACCACAAAGTCTAAGTCATATACATGTGTTAACAGCTAGTATTTTTAATTTACAAGAACTCAAACTCTACATTGTGACAAAGTAGCCCATCACATAAGTTACACGGGCACCCACATGCACACATACACAGACACATAATGATTAACATTTCCAGTTAGTTGTAATATGCTTAATATGCTTCAACCATTTGCTCGAAGTTAAGTGCCTAGTATTGTGTCAAGAGTGCACATTTGACAAATACCTGTATTATATATATATTGCAGGATAGATGACATACTGGTTGCCCAGGTAACAAGGGATGAAAAGTGTGTTGTGTTTTATTGTATTGGTAAACTTGTAGTGTGTGTTCTATAAAGTATTGGAAATTGCATTTGTGAATGGTAGTGTTTGTGGGGGTGAGGTTTTTATTTATTCGTACTGGGATAGAAGTGCAGGAGAGCGGTGAGAGAGGTCGGCTATGTGATGACATCCGCAGGTTGCATTGGAACTAAGTTTTTCACGTTTGTAGCAGGGCATTGGGGGATTTGTCAGAAGTGCATGATCAAGAGAAGTGGTCAGGTTGCTTTGCTGTTGCTGTGTCCATGGATGGTCTCCATGGAATTTGTCTACTGCTATTTTTCATTTGTCTGGACTTGTTTGTGGAAACCGCAGCTAGTGACAAAGTAAGTCCTGTGAAATAAGCATAAAACTGTATTGAACGCTGACAGTGCAAATATTGTTGCACTCTTTTCTCACTCTACAACTGTGGAGTTGTGGAAATAAAATCACTGTCACCATCAGGAAGGAGGCCTGTGTGTTTTGGGTAAAAGAACCCCTGCGAGGATTATTTCAAAAGAATTTGATATAGGCCTATAAAAGAGCACATGGGGATAACATGAAGTTTTTAGGTTGAGAGGTAACCAGACTTTAACACCTGCAGAATGTCATTATCCAGTGGGGAAAGTGGAAGTGCCTGAAACCTGGTGTACATGAGTACTTGTCAAGTCACAGCAAGAACTTGTCACACGGCACCCTCATTCACAGGGGAAGATGTCAGGTAGCACCTTCACTGGCAGGAGAATGTATCAGACTGCACTTATTCACAGGAGAACCTGCCTGACAGCACCCTCACTCAAAGGAATATCTGTCAGACAACACCCTCACTCACAGGAGAACCTGACAGACAGCACCCACACTCACTGAAGAAGGTGTCAGACAGTAGCTTCACTTGAAGGAGAAGCTGTCAGGCAGCACACTTCACTCACAGGAGAATCTGTCAGACAACACCCTCACTCACAGGAGAAGCTGTCAGGTAGCACCATCACTCACAGGAGAACCTGTCAATGAGCATTCTCAGGAGAAGCTATCAGGTAGTTCCCTTACTCACAAAAAACCGGTCAGGCAGCACCCTCATTCACAGGGATGCCTGTCAGGGAGCAGCCACACTCACAGGAGAACCTGTCAGGTACCATCCTCACTGACAGGAGAAGCTGTCAGGTAGCACTGTTATTCACAGGAGAACCTGTCAGAAGAGAACCTGTCAGGTACAACCTTCATTTACAGGAGAGCTTGTCAGTCAACACCTGCACTCACAGAAGAACCTATCAGGCAGCACTTTCACTCAAGGAGAACCTCTTAGGCAGCACCCTCACTCACAGGAGGGACTGTTAGGCAGCACTCTCATTCACACCTGCCTCTCTTTGGATGGGCGCTGCTGCCTGTCATTTTTCTATTGGTTCATTTCACCTTTCCATTCTCACTTTCTCACAGTAATGCAGGCATCTACTTTGACTGACTGTTCTCCTTTCAGTCAGGCAAGTGTGCACCCTGATGGCCCCTCAACACGTCTAGGAGTACCGAACTTCCCATGTGGTGCCCTGGTGGTCCTCACCAGTGAGGAAGAGTACAACAGAGCCATGTTTTGAGGATCCTTCCTCACCCCGTCATTGGGAGTGAAATATGTCGGCACATTAAAGCGGGACCCACCAGGCCAGCGCTGTCTTCTCAGACACACACAGTGCCGCTCCAGGGAGCTGCTGCTTTTAGCTGATGGCGGCGTAGGTGGAATCGCATTTCAGAGCCTGTCACCTGTCACCTATGAGCCCCATTTCACTTCCCCGCACCGCCTGCCTGCCTATCACTTCAGGGTTGCACGATCTCTAAAGAGACAGGTGAAAATGCACACAGAGAAACCAGAACACAAGCAGGCCTGAGCACAGAGCTGCAGCAAATGTAATTAAAAGTGTATTTTCCATATTCCAGTAATTGAATTGTGAACAAGCTGCAACTTAATGAGGTCACCTGCCCTCCAGTGCTGACAGGAAAGCAAAAATAATTATCTCTCAGTTTTTCCTTATGTAGCAATTAATTCGAACCATTGGTGCGCGGCCCCCTCTTCCCCCTCGGTTCCCAGTCTGCCACAGTCCGACCTGAGCGGAATTGACACGCAATTGATACTGGCCGAGGCGCCGGATGGTGGAGGCAGACGACGTAATCAAGGGGCTGCAGCTGTCGTCGGCTAAGCGCTTCCAGGTGACTGTCACCTGAGATTTTGTGTGCCACGGCTCGGAGATGGTGCGTTGCTCGCCTACGGCTGATGGAGCATCTGGCACGAGGTGGAGGGGGTGTGGGGTGGGGAGCGGACCCCTGGTGCTGTCTTGGGGAGAAGGGGAGTCACAGCGGCTGAGGTGGACGAGGTAGAGCAGTGTGACACCCTCCTGCCAGCAAGAACAGGCTCAAAGGCCCAAGGAACAGCAGCCTGACACGGGACTGGGGACCAATGTCATTCTCCTGGGGACCACAGCTGTCTACAGTGTGAACAGAGGGCAGTTTTTACTTCTGTGCTATACCACCTTTTGCCCCCAGATGGCACTATCTGCTATGGTCATTCATAAAAGACAACCCATCTCACAGAGAGCAACCGCATCCTGAACCGAAGAAAGGTTTTATCAGCGGCTCAGACGATGCCACGCTGCCTTGGACTTCAGCGGCTGGCCTCTTCTGTTAGCCTCCAGCTGTGGGTGAGCAGCAACATCATGGAGTAATGAGAGGCTACAGTGGGAGGAAGACAGTAGGGGGCTGTGGCGCACACAGCGCCCATTACGGCAGAGAAATGAGTGTCATTATGTGTCCTGTCACTCATCCCGCAGTTCTTCTTGCGCTCTGTTAATGAGGAGCTCATCTTCAGTCAGACTGGCAGGCCGCTGTCAGGGACCACCCATCTCCGCAGCAACATCCCACCAGCATCGCACACTCTTCACTGCCAAATGGCCGCGTGACAGCCAGTCTGCGTCACAAGAGTAAGGGGTTAACGAGCGAGGTTGTCTTGAGAGGCCATATAAGTGATAATTTGGTTTTAGGTAATGGGGACATAGTGTTATCTAACTAATAGCCTCAATTAAATTTCCTCCCATGAAGGAAAACCCCCTGACACAAGAGATAGCTGACCTTTGACCCTGTCCCCATTCTCATATTCAGCATCAAATGACAACCATGTTGTCCGTGCCTCTGAGTCCTTAAATTAGACCTAATACATCTCCTTTTATTCACTTTTACACTAAAAACAAAAAGTCATTCTTACCGCACGTCACCCTCTGATACGTTTGTGTCTCTCACTGTTTGCATTCACCATCCTGTGTGAATCACCTCCAGGAAAATCCCATAAATTATTCAGTGGACAAACGACGGTATTTTCATCAACCGAAAGCTAACGAAAGGAAAATGACTCCTCACTCTGTATTACATTACAGACTAAATAGGTTTGCTGCCGTGCTTCAGCAATATTCAAATGTGATCCCAACCAATTTACCTACATGGTGAAAAGAGCTGCCCACATGTTAATAAGGAAGCAGAAATGTACTTAAGATGGCTGCAGAAGTGACTGCTTTGTTCATTCGTCTGGCTAAGTAAATGGGAATCCCGTTGTATGTGTTCATTTAAGCCCCTATTAGACATGAACTGCCACGCTGAACCTTTCTAGACATTACACAGAGGGGCTGTATGTGTGAACACAAACATCTGAATCAGTCGTACAGGACATTAAACAGACTTTACCCTGCTAGCTTCCTAGACAAAGTCCGGGTAATTTCCGAATGATCCCCATGTGTGAATGGAGCATGGAGAATTCCAGAGAATTCACCACAAGCAAGTGGGCATGTTGATGATGCTTCTCTCATGTGATTGGCACAAAAATTGAAGTATACAAACATCTGAGGGTGAAGAAGAAAGGTCATGTACACAAAAATCCCCAGAGAACATGGCTACCTGGAAAGAGGACAAGCTTCAGGAACTTCTGCCAGTAGTGCTGTAAACAAGACACTGTAATTTACACAGTGTACATCATGCCTCCTGCAAGCTCTACCCAAACACCACCCCTCATCCAATCCAGTCGGGGTATTTTTAGCAGGTTTGAATGCATCTGACATGGACAATTTCCAGTTGTGTGTGACATGTATGAAAAGGCAACTTCGGAAAATTTCCGGACCTGATTCTCTACATGATGTCTGGAGTTTATGCATGAGAAAGGCTTTATTTACCATGAACCTGAAGGGGAAGAATCACCTCTCTCATCCATAATAGATACCATTTCCCAGGTAAACCCAGAGGTGGCAAGCCCATGGCACAACTTCCATCATGCATCAAGATGGTACCTCTGCTGGCTGTGGCAATCAATGTAGATGCATCTCCCAGCTCCCCCCCCATCCCCCCCTGCCCCCCCACCGCCTCCCTCCATCCAACTCAGGTCTCATTACAGGCCAGTATGCTGAGACATGCTCTCCATCCATCTGAAGGCCCCCCCTGCCTTAAATCACTCAGCATGCCTTGGTGACCCCTAGAAAAGCACCAAAAACAGAAAACAGGAATGTGCATTAGGACCTGTAGTGTGATTTGTCTGTAGACACAGTCATAAAAATGTTTGTGAAATCACAAAATATTCAGGTCTCCCCAAAAAGACCGACGTGGCAGAAATACAGGAGCAGTGCCTGATGGGAGGTGGGGGGTGGGGGCCAGCCGCCGAGAGCACCGCGGCGCATCAGCTCCAGGTTCAACAACTGCGGCCCCCACATAACCCAAAATGCTAATACAGGGTTAATTACCACTCATTGAGTGGGGAAATGTAATTAGTGCCCAATTAGTAGCATCCTACTGCCTCTGAGCTGCATTTACAGAAAGGCCCGGCTAGGCCAGCTTTTATCTGGGTCGAAGCCATTGCCAGGAACAAGGCAGTCCTCTCCTCCCTGCAGGATGGGCCCAGAGTGAGACGTCCCTGAGTCCAGACAGGCAGGCATCACTCATATGACAGCTGGCGGCCACTCCAATCAGTGTGCATTGGGGAACTTCTCCTCTCACAAAGGTGATAATTAGATAACAAGCTGAGATTAAGGCAATTACAGTCAGGCAGCTGGCAAGACAGAACAGGCCGTGGCTACGTCATGCACGCTGGCATGCGGCGCGGCGGGCATCGCCGGCCTGCGTGGGTTTGCAGAGTGCGCTCAGAAGGCTGTGTCTGACACACTGGCTCATGGGAAGGCTATATCTGATGCACTTACTCATGGGAAGGCTGTGTCTGACATATTGACTCATGGGAAGGCTCAGTCTGATGCACTGGCTCACAGGAAGATCGTATCTGATGCACTGGCTCATGGGAAGGCTGTGTCTGATGCACTGATTCATGGGAAGGTTGTGTCTGATGCACTGATTCATGGGAAGACTGTGTCTGATGCACTGGCTCATGGGAGGGTTGTGTCTGATGCACTGATTCATGGGAAGGCTGTGTCTGATGCACTGATTCATGGGAAGGTTGTGTCTGATGCACTGGCTCATGGGAAGGCTGTGTCTGATGCACTGATTTATGGGAAAGTTGTGTCTGATGCACTGGCTCATGGGAAGACTGTGTCTGATGCACTGATTCATGGGAAGGTTGTGTCTCATGCACTGGCTCATGGGAAGGCTGTGTCTGATGCACTGATTTATGGGAAGGCTGTGTCTGATGCACTGGCTCATGGCAAGACTGTGTCTGATGCACTGATTCATGGGAAGGTTGTGTCTCATGCACTGGCTCATGGGAAGACTGTGTCTCATGCACTGATTCATGGGAAGGTTGTATCTCATGCACTGGCTCATGGGAAGGCTCCGTCTGATGCACTGGCTCACAAGAAGATCGTATCTGATGCACTGGCTCATGGGAAGGCTGTGTCTGATGCACTGATTCATGAGAAGGTTGTGTCTGATGCACTGGCTCATGGGAAGACTGTGTCTGATGCACTGATTCATGGGAAGGCTGTGACTGATGCGCTGGCTCATGGGAAGGCTGTGTCTGATGCACTGATTCATGGGATGGCTGTGTCTGATGCACTGACTCATGAGAAGGCTGTGTCTGATGCACTGGCTCATGGGAAGGCTGTGTCTGATGCACTGGCTCATGGGAAGGCTGTGACTGATGCATTGGCTCATGGGAAGGCTGTGTCTGATGCACTGACTCATGAGAAGGCTGTGTCTGATGCACTGACTCATGAGAAGGCTGTGTCTGATGCACTGACTCATTGGAAGTTTCCCATGGGCACATGTGAAAACACCCTGGCTTTTCTACCTCCTCTGCCTACATTTAGCAACAGATCACAACAAGAAAAGGAAGTCAGAAGCGAGACATTATAACTCAGACCTCCCATCTCTCCCAGAAGTTTCCTGCAAATTGACAGCGACTCCCTGAGACCCAACAAATTGTGCGCGATGGCCCAGAAATCAATTTTTCCAGTATTCGCCGGTAGTAAAGTGAGCTGGCAGCACTAGGTTTGGGTAGTACCTAATTTTTAATAATTTAAAAATTCTTCCGGGACTTTCCAAAAGGATTTGCAGGTGGGGGGGGGGGGCGTCTTGGTTATTCTGTGTACAGTTACTACTGTGCATACGTTCACAATCCTGGTCTTCAAAGAGGCTATGACAAGGGGCAAAACAAATCACGTGCACCGTACATATGCACAATACCAAGGTACCTTGAAAAGCATTTCTGGATTTGTCAGCTGCTGCAAAGCCTCCATGAAGTCATTTATGATTCCTCTCTTATCCAGCTTCGACTTCAGGCTTCTCGAGAGAAACAAACATGAGGTCTCAGATAAGCCTGTAAATGCCTTTGCTATGAACTCGCAAGGTTTAAACATGCTAGTGATAGACGCCTGTACCTGGTGACAAACTCCTTGTTTCTGTGCCCAGTGGCAGAATCATCAAAGTTATAGCTCTCACAGCTTATCATGTATGGGTAGACCAGGGCCTGGGGGTAAGAATCTGCAATCTCGCCGATAATCTGCTGCACAGCCACTGCTTCCTGCTTGTCCAACAGCGCCATCATCTGGCTGATCCAAGAAATGAGCTGCCAGCAGGGCACGGACACGATCTGGCAAGAGATTGAGTTTGCATCCTTTACTACTACCCATGAAAATAAAAAGCAGCACGTTAAGGTAAAAATGCTCCCCGAAGCAACAAATTAAACAGATTTTTACTATTTTTATATATCGTCATAGGAATTCCTTAATTTAATACCAACAATGCAAACAAAGACAGACCTCTCTGGCCATGAGGTTTAAGGTCTCAGCAGGATATAGTTCAACAATCTGTAATAGTCGGGGGAACTTTAGTCGAGCCTCTTTGGAGTTCAGCTTCAATGCTTTAAGCATCATCTCCATCACAGTAACTGGGAATGTCAACAGCTCAGGATATTCTGAAACTGAAAACAAACAGCCATCCATACAAATCCAGGAAAAATAAACATTGACACAATCGGGGATATCACAGAACTGGATAGCTCACAGCATTCAGTCAACTGTGAAACAAGAATACCTCAGTGAATATGCATACGCATCCTTCAAACTTCCCTTGATTGTTAATGCCCTTAGCCTTTTGGATACTGGACAATCTTACAACTGACCAAACCCGACCTATTTTCAACAACTTACCTTAACCACGATGTATTTTGGATTGGATTACCAAAAATGATCCATGGTATAACATAAGGGTCAAGAGGACAACAATAATATGCATAATAAAGCATTCAATGCACTAGAGGAGGGCTCTTCGAACTTCAATTCTAAATCCAAACCTTGTTTTCAGTTCTCCCAGGTAGTTAGTTTAAAAATGATTGATTCTGATTGGTCAGAGGCTTCACACCTGGTTCACAGGTAAAGAAAGCCTGGAAAATCAGCAATGCTCGGCCCTTGAAGACCGTGATTTGAACAGCCCTACACTAGGCTGCTGTTTCTTACTGATGCACAAAGATGAAGAAAATATTCTATTAACTGTAGAAGAGAGGTTTCAGAATATAGAATTTTATGGAATGATTAGTTATAATATTAGATCCTGGAAGAGCATCAAATATGTCTTGAGCAGTGACTGACCAGTGCTGCTCTTTTCCTCCTCACGCAGTCGTTTGTCACAGAAGTTTGCCAAAGACATGTACGCCTTAATGGCCACAGAAGTGTCCACATCTCCTGTAGATGATGAGGGCAGCTGCATTTCTGCTCTTTCAACAGCACTGTGAAAAAGCGTGAATGCATGTTTCTGAAGCCCTACGACTATCTGCAGATGGAAGAGATCAGAGGCTCTTATGTTACATCTGACAAAATCCACATATTTACTGATTATATACAAGGTCATCAAGATTCAAGATCTTTATAGGCCACGTGCAACAGGCACACTGGAATGCTTGTTCATTCAGCCACCTTCGGTTATAAGAAGACTAAACAAGGCAGTGCAAAATGATACAAGGCAGTGCAAAATGATATAAAGCAGTGCTAAATGATACAAGGTAGTGCAACATGATACTAGACAGTGCAAAACAAAGCAAAAGTTATCAAAGCCCTGAATGCACATTCATACCTGTTCACTGGTGGACGCCCCAGACAGTTCCAGCAATCTTTTTGACTTCTCATTTCCAATCTTTTCCAGAACACACAATTCCTTGCTTAATGCTGAAGCAATAATGCAATATGTGGTCCCTAGTAGAATTTTCTGATCCTGGTAAATCTGTATTGGGGCATTCTCTGTCTGAACTTCCTCTAGAGTGCACAAAAAAAAAGCATATATTCAATCATCGAGGGTATTTATTGCTGTAACCCAAAGGCAATGTTCTTCCTTAAACCAAGATTTCACATTAAAGTTAGCTTTTGTAAATGTCTTATCATGACCATTCAATATCCTTAAACAATAACAGTACTTCTAGCAAGTCTGAATAACATGCAAATACAAAAAATACTTCTAATATACTAGAGAGTGATGTTCAATATACTGTACATGAAGGTATTTAACAACTTAAAGCATTACAGTATATGTCATTTTCTGTAGCAGAGAACCATGCAAGTGAAAACCAAATGAGCAGAGCCAGGGACCCCCTAACACTAATGGATGAGTGGAGCCTGAAGGAGTCCCTTAAAAATTGTTTGCTCCATCCAAGGGGTGGAGGGTAATTTTTACAGTAATGTTAAGTAAGAAATTAATACCACATTAATATGCAAATACCTTAACTGAAGATGAATCACATTATAATACATTTTTATTTTCACACTTGTGTGCTGTGATATTTGATAAAGTCGCGTGTTTTTCGGGATGTAAAATGATGAATGAGATCATTTAAGCATTTTAAATTTGTGAAATTACTTTATTTCTGTAAACTCTTTTTACAGAAGGAAGAACAAAAGAAAGTACAGAACAAACAAATGGACAAATAAAAGAACAAACTAAAGAAAAAATGAACGAAAAAACAAAGGAAGGAGCTAACGCCATACCGAGCAGTGGGACGACCTTGAGCATTGCTGAAACCTGCTCCGCCTGACCCAGGCCCCGACTTCGCCTGTGGCTGAAGCGGCTGAAGCTGTGGACCCACCGCTGCATCCAGCTGCCCCTCGTCTTCGATTCTTTGCGTAATTCCTTCAGAAGCTTGCTGGCAAGAGCAAAATTACTCTGCAAAATAAAATTTTTCATTAGATCAATCTATAAAGGTAGCATACTAATCACAACATATCTGTATACATGCCGACAAAGTCAATTACCTCAAACTCTTAAGGGCTTAAATCGAAGGCAGCTGAACTTTTTCTTTTTTTCTTTTGCTTAAGTTCCAAAAGTCTGATGGACAGTTCCAGGTATTTATCCTCTAGCAGACTTTTAGAACTGAAGTAGCCTTTCGGATGAGAGGTGAAAGGTCTTCAAGAAATTGAAAAAAGTAGTCCAGTTGCCTTCGATTCAAGCCCTTAAAATTATCATGTCCTGGACGACTGAGAACCTGCACAGACACATTCCTTCAAACTCTTAATGAAATGTTGATTTTTATTTGCTTGTTATTTAAGGTTTAACCTGCTTCCGTGCGCTGTCAGCCATCCTTAACTTCATGTTAAACTTGCATTCCCGTATCATCACAGAAAAATCTGGAGGATCTTCAACTTTTATTTTCTGTTCTATGCCCTCACTGTCTTCCACTTCCATACAATCCATGGAGACTAGAGAGGTCAGCTTCTCAGAGATCTTATCCAAGAAGAAACAGCTATAAAAGAAAGATATTTAAAATGTAAAGATAGGAATATGCCAGGATAACAACATATTAATATTCAATCATTTTTAACAAAACTACCACACGGCTCTGCTTTTAGAAATATAGTTTTAATGATAATTGGTATAACTTACCGAGTTGTTATGATGTCATCCCACACATTCATTGGATCCATTTTTGGATCAGGAAAGCGATTAGTCCAAGTATTTATAAGAGTCCTGAGAGAGTTTGAAGAAACTGAAATACAAATAAGCAAATAAAAAAAGATAACACATATTTGCATATTGCACTTTGCCATATTTCCTATTTTCCTCACCAATTTCTTTTATATTTAGTTCATATGTATACTTTATCCATTAGATATTTCTTTTATTTCATATTTATTCTAAAAACGCACACCTCTACATTTGCTAGTTATACACCTATTTTAATATTTTGTGAGTCCCTTTAATTTGCCATGATGTACTAATGTAGAAAAGGCAAAAAAAATTGAATCTAGTATGATTAAGAAGTGCCTTACACTACATACCCCTGGTATCACTGGTATGTCATGCGTAGTGTTGTTTTGCAAATAGACAATTTTTAAAAAGTAATTCCTACTAATTACACCACTCATTTCACCTGAACCAATATGAAGGCCATAATAAAATGCCAAAAAACATTATGAGACAATATTTGTACTTTAAAATACATATGTGCAATGACGAAGTAGCAGTGAGATACTATTGTGCATACTACCATGTTGATATTTTTTGAAAAGTACAAAGCAATTCTCATTTAGTAGAAAATAAGAATTCCTTACCACTGCTCGTGATGAAATGAAGAAAATCTCGAATCTCCGTCAGAGGCTGCACTAACTGCAATTTCGCCAGACGACTTCGATTTAGCAGCATGTCGATGGTGGAGTAGTTCTAAACATAACCAAAATAATTTCAGTTATTTAAAACTATTGGTTGGAGCACATAAGGATACATTTCCCTACCTATGCATACTGCCCCCACCTGGATGAAGACTTCCATGCAGTTATTGATGTAGTACTTGGCTCGATCATAGTCTTCCTGCAAGATGTAGAGCAGGCTGAGCTCTTGGGAAAAATAGGTTTCCATGATGTTCTTCCGTTCCTCCAGTTTCATTGCAGCATCTACGAAGCTGAGCAGGGTCTGGCTCTGGTCTCCCAGCTGCAGCTGCTTCAGCATGCTCCGCATCAGGTAAGGCAGGTACATGTCCTGAAAGAGAACCAGACAATGCAGAACACAAGAATCTGAGCCGCAATTTGGCTCTTTAAAAGACCCTAAATCTAAATCAAAATCAAATCCAGTCCAAGTTTATATATCAAATGCATGACTGTAAACACACAGCAGTAAATGCAGGCTATGAAAGGGATTGTCAGGCTTGGTTCTAGTAATGCATTTAGAAACGTCGATTAATTAAGAAAGTGTACGTAACCCCACTGCTTACAAAAGTTCTACACTTCAATTATAAGCTGAAAACTTTCATATGTAATGAATGTGATGTCCTCAGTCATGTTTCTGACTTTCTCCAACTGCATCTTCTCCAATCTGGCTTCAGACCTGGAAGCTGGACTGAGACGGCACTCATGACTACTGTGGACCTCAGAGCCGCAAGCATCTCAGTCATCTGCTCTGATGCTTCTTGGCCCTTCAGCAGCCTTCGACACTGTGATCCAGCATGAGGATCCCACCACCACACCAGAAGCTCCACGAAATCTTAACTCGTTCCCAGTGATCTCTGAAGGTTCTTATTGCTGCACTTTGTCTTTTTATTTCAGTACTTGCCTCATGTGTTTCTTTCTATGTTTGAAAGCGATTGTATAGCTTTTGCTCCAATACTGCTTACACTTGTACCTGGGCATTCAGTGCAAGCCCAGCCTAGCTGCACTTACGCCTAGTCAGCTCCATGCGGTAAATGCAGGGAGTTTCTCTATTTGTAATCTGTTGTTAGGCCATTGTCTTTCACCCTTAGATGTATGAGAGCTGTCTAAATATTTATGCAAGCAGTACATAAATTTTGCTTTAAATATTTAAATATCCTGTTGAAGAATGTCACGGAGCAAGGACAATAATAATAAAAAAAAAAACGATTTGTAATTCGGCAACATTTGAGGGATGTGAATATTTTTGATAATATACACAAAAATGTGTCGTCTT